>VZDJ01000346.1:4483022-4627925 GCA_008694505.1 Cyanoderma ruficeps
TATATATATATATATATATATGCAGACAGAACGGGAGATACAGTTAGTTTGTTATATACAAAGTCTGTACTAATCACACTGTCTATAATTTAGAATACCTACACCTATATGTGTATATTTTTGATAAACTATTCTATTTGAAAAAGATTAACAGATTAGCGTGACATTTAAAATTGCTTGATTGAAATTTGACAAGGGCATGTTACCACAGAGCAAGGCTGTCTTCAGGTGACTCAGACCATCAATGAGATATGATGAGAACATCTGAGTTCAGTGAGTCCATTCTGGCGGTGCTTTACTGTTTCTGCATATTTTGGGCATAATTTAGAAGAAGTCAGGAGCCACTTTCTTTTATAACACGTATCAGCCAGTACTTTAGAAGGCAAAGACTTGCAAAAGACAAGAATTTCTGACTTACTACTTAGATCTGTTACCAACCACATTCTACAACTTTTAGTAAATTGCTTGAAATGGGTGGAATGAATTAATGTATTCTTACATTTCTTTCCATAAAAAGCACGGACATAACAATATTTCCGCTTTTTTCTCACAGTTTCAATCACTAGTACTGAAAAAATCTGCAAATCATTCTGACTAGTGAATCAATACCAACTTCCCCAAAGAGAGACAAGTGAAGCAGGCTTGAGATGATCCTAGGGGAGGCAGAGAAGACATGAGAGCTTGCTTCAGTGTGATGGTATGTGTTCCTTCTGAAAATATAATGCTTATGGCTTTATTTCATGCTTTGAGGAAACCCTGCTGTGACAGGAAACCTAGCAAACTAAACAAACTCCTACATTTATGATGAATCTCTAGCTCCTGGGGTCAACTTCTTAATCATTCAGGCCCATTACTGTATTTGTACATTATTCTCAAGTGACATTTTAATTCTACTAGTAATAAAGACATATTGATTAACAGAATGAAAAAAAAATATTTTGGGTGTTTTCTTGGTTGTCTTTAGACAATAACTATCTTAAATAAATTTGAATTTTAATGGAATTTTGCATTTTGCTAGAAAAGGTCTTCATATTACAAATGCTGCAAATAGTGTAACAGCCTTGCCTATTTATACTCTTTCCTGTCTTTTCTTTGTTTTTATTTTTTTAGTGGGAAAAATAAGCTAGAGAAGGACTTAAAACTGCTTTCTGAAGGCTGTGAAAATGAACACAGGATGGGATTGAAGATTTGGATATGTACATGAGAAGACCATGTTTCACACAGTTCTCAGCTGTCCTCCATGGTCTGGTCCTTGTGGGTCATTCATGTGAAGGGAATGGACATGTTTTTACCACTCCGAAGTGACACTTTGGGTGAGATTAAATGCAAGAGAACCTTAATTGTGCATGAGGCCATACTAAAACTGAACCCCTGTTTTGACAAAAAAAAAAAAAGTATGGTTTGTCTCTAAGACACTCAGCTAAAGTGCAGGTTTGTTAACAAGGTGGTTTCTTTTGTTTTATTTTTATTCATTTATCCATCTGTTCTGTGTGTTTTCCTATGAAGAAATAATTCTGAATGCTAGAAGGAAGGTCAAAGTCATCCTGCAAACACTCACAATAGATGTAATCTGTCATGGGGCAGAAATCACAGAAGGATAGAATGATTTGGGTTAGAAGGGACCTTGAAGATTATTCAGTTCCAGCCCTCTTGCCATGGCCAGGGACACTTTCCACTAGAGGATGGGGCATCCACAGTTCCTCTGGGCAACCTCTTCTAGCATCTCACCACCTTTTAGAAATCTGAAAGAGTCCTAGAGATCACTGAAATCCCCACAATAGAATTCACACAGAATTTAATTTAGGTGTAAATCTTGTGTTGGCTAAATTTTTGTTTGATAAATTTTTTACTCTGTACCAGTAAACGACTGAGAGTAATTATAATATCCTCTATCTAGCTCACATTAAACCCACCAAAACCAGGTTGTTATTATTATTATTAGCATACCATTGTGTCTTAATGCAGACACAGGACTTTGAGAGTTTTTAAACAGTAACATAGTTGTTTGTATACGTATATAAAGCTTTTATATGAACAACTATTCCTTCACTGTCACTTTGCTTTTTTAAGTTCACATTTAGAAGAAAAAATGTCAAGATGAATTTGTCCATGGTTTGGGTCTTTTTCATTAAGCTGGTGATAAAAAGAACTGGGAATTTTGAATCCTAATTGGCAAAGTGATTAGAAGAAAAAAATCATTAAAAGTTCTCTGATCTGAAAAGAAGACAAGTTTTCTAAGAAGTCTGCAGACTTCAAAGGGAAACCTGATCCAAGTGTACACCATATTTTAAATTGAGACAATTTCAAACTGGGGATGGTGTATACAGATAAAGCAACAGAAAGACAAATCTGCTACTTAGGTCTTATTTTGTTAAAATTTACTCACACAAAATGCTCTATAGGAGAATCTGCTGCTAAGATCCTAGGATTCTATATCCATACAGCTGTATGCTCTTCTAGCTAGAGAGACCACTGTAAGCCTCTCTAGAACTCGGGGAACACAGTCAGTTTGCACTAGTGACCCTTGGCATTTGCTGGCATGGAGATGAATGAGCCCCTGCCATGGAGGGGTAGCCTCCAGGATGACAGACTGCAGAGGGCAGAGCAAAGGGTGCTGGAGAGGACAAGATGGTCAGGCAGCCAAGCCACACTCCCGGGCCTCCCAGCAAAAGGAAGACTATGCAAACATTTGCTAAGAGAGGAAGATGAAGGAAGGAATTCGTTGTCCCTGGAAAAGTTCAGATTGGACATACAAATGTAGGCCAAAACAGAAGTCAATCCTAGCACTTCCCCTTCTCTGAATTAGGAGCTCAGCAGGACCCCAGCCAGGAGCAACAGCAGTTGGCCCCAGCAGGAAGAAGGGACAGTGTCAGAGGTTCCATATTTGATGGCTCTCAGACCAGAGCTTCCCACTGGGAAAGCAGAGATCTGAACACAGAGCCATTGGGGTCACAATTTTCCACAGTTGCTGTGCCACATCCCGCACTCTGGAAGGCTGGGGCCAGATCTCTGCACCTCTTCAAGCCACTATGCTGGCCCTGCCAGTGTCACAAGTGATCATTAAATACAAAAACCAGCTAGGAGTGACTGCAGACTATATGTGTATTTTAGTTGCTAATGCTTCCTGAAGCTCAGGCTCTACTACTGTTGCTGCTTCTGCTAGCACTACTAGCTGGAGCACAGCCAACAACATTAATTCCATGTCACTACTGGATCTTCAGCATCCTGAATATTCAGTGATAATCCCATTTCCTCATAATAACATAGCATCAATTTCTAAACTGCATCACAAGAAAGGTGCTCTGTATGATTCTTAGAAATGGGAAACTAATAATATGTTTACACATTACCATGCTACCAACTATGCATTCAAAATTTTCCAACTTGTGAATTACAATATTCAGACCAATATGAGTGTTTGTCTTGCCATACCGAGGGGCAAGGAACAGCCTATGCTGCAGCTGCCCTTTCTGACTGCTATACTGAACTGCTCCCAAAACACACATCTCTGAGGCTGAGACAGATTTCTTTTGACCCCAGTTGCTGCTGCTATTTTGAAGTTCTTATAACTACAGTTCTCTAAAGTGAAATGGCACAATTCAACATCGCTAGTGGAAGTTACCTAGCTACTCAACACTGTAACACCAATGTCTCTACCTGCACCTCTCACAGCAAGAGATGACAAACAGGTATTTCAAAACATGATTCATCTAGTTTGTTTTAGACACCTACTTCAGGATGCAACAAACCTTACCCAGGAAGGCAATATATCTCTCCTATAACTCTAAAGGGACTCCATGAGATTAACTCAGATATAAACATCAACATATGGTCAGATTAATTCCACCCCCTCAAGTCTTCTGGCTTTTGACTTAGGTCTTTTCTTTTAAGTCACTGGCAAAACATTAATTATAGAAGTACAGGATATGGACTTAAGTGATATATGTACAAACCCAGGAAGTACTTATCGTAGGCTGACTTGAAGCAGACACTTAAACCTTAAAAAAACCCAAAAAACAACAACCAAACTAAAATTATTTTGCACAAAAAAAGTTGTTCTTTTTACTTATGTGTTGTTTTTTTTTTTCTACTTTCATCTTTTTCACAACCTAAAGTTTTAGCTGTATATGTTTCCAGCTATTGGTGTTACATGTTTAGCACTTTTTAGAACCAAACAGTTAGGAAGATGTCCAAATATAGATCAAAACCATTTTGGCCTCAAGAACATACGGTGTGAGCATTTTGAAGTGAAGAATTGTCAGGAAAAGCACAAACTATAGACTTGAGAACATTAATATTGTAGCAAATCTTGCATTAGTTAATTATATATTATTCTTAAAATTCAGATATAGTATTATATTTTAAGGTTATCTACATCTTTCTACTTTTTCCATATCTGTTGCATTTCTGCTTAATAAATAAATGTGCAATTAAATATGTAATTACTGTAAAATTCTTGTCTCGTTCTCTCAGGAAACCATGACAACATCCCTATTAATTGGCAACATGATTTTCCAGATTCTGTTTGCCCCTAAAAAGGCTGGGGAAATGAGATGGCAATGCAGTAATAACATTCTACAGAGCATCTTTGGTATTTCCTAAATCTGCTATTTTGAAGAAAAAGTCTCAGTTAAGTGGCCCTAGCAACAGATAGAGACTTGAGGAACCCTGGATCACATGGGAGTTGGAATGCTAAGCCTGATGCCTGCTTTAAATGACAGAAATGTCACTTTCTGTCTAAAGGGAGAATTTTCGGTTCAAGGCTAATGCCTCTTTCCTAAATTACTGCTACTAGGAGACCAGACTGAAAAGAAAAATAATTTCAAGCCATTCATTCATTAGCTGATTTTTTTAACTTTAAAACAATAGTTTTAAACAGCTTTTGACTCATTTAATAAGTCAAAATTTTACTATTGCTTATTTAATAAGTAATAATAAAAATAATTTTCTCTCTTTTTTTTTTTTAACTCAACATTTTTGAGATATGGCTTTTCACAAGCTCTTCATAGCACATAATCTTTCAAGAACCTGAAATTCAATCTCTGGTGTGAAATCTCATAGCTCATAAGGCAGTTCCTCTATTATTAGCACTACTATTAGTTTGTATCATACATTTTAAAGAAATATTGCCTTTTGGTAAGCTGATGGCAAACACCTATAAAATGCATAGAGATTAGAATAAAAAGCACTGGAATATGTATTTTTTTTCCTTTTTTCTCCATTCTCTAAAACTTTCTGAAACATATAACAATTATATGAAGCTCTCTCAGATTCACTACTCAAAATCTTCTAAGCTTCCTCCTAAAAGGAGAAAGATTAAGGTTGGGGTATTTGTTTGTTGTATATGTAGTGTTAGGGGTTGTTTTGTGTGTAAGATGTTGTGGGGTCATAAAAACAATCATGAAGATGCTGGCCCACATTTTATGTTTGGACTGATTTAAAATTAATCTATTTGTCTGAACAAAAATGGCTTCCCAATGCTCTTTTCTCATATACTGCAGGGGGAAAATGAGAAAGACAATAAGAGAAAACAAAGCCAAAAACTCCAACACTGTTAGTTTCAGCTTATTAATCAGTTCAACAAAAATTTTTCAAGTAAATTTCATATTTTTAAAATCAATTTCCCCATGTAAACTCCATTCTCCTAGTATACTAATATGAGGGTGTGATTAAATGAATCCATTTTGGTAGATAAACTTGCCTTCATTGTGGCATAAACAGTTGTTTGAGACAATGACATCTTTAAAATTAGAAAAAAAACAGGCAAGTTTTTTGGGGTTTTTTTTCAGTAATTGTAGGTGCAAATGCTGCCAAAATTGTCTGCAAGGACCCATGCTGCCTTTCAGCTAGATGTTTTCTTGGCAGCAAAGTCGATGTAACAGACAATGTGAACTTTCCTCATTTATTTCCATGCGAAGTCAGCCAGATCCGCTTTAACACTTTTCATTAGCAGTTTAAGATAGGCTGGCTGATCACAGACTGAGGCAGATGGCAAACGCAAGCAAGCAGGTTCTGCTGACCCTGGTGTGTGGGAAATAACCTCCAGTTGCAGTTTGGATGGATAGCTGAGTTTGCAACTTCCCAAACTACTCCACAAAGGATTGCAATGATCTGTGTTTACCTACGCCACGATGGAGGCAATATGCAATCTGGTGGTTCGAGCCATGCTGCCTTTTTGGTTTGCAGCCTGCATCAGGACATAAGTTACACTTTAAATATCACCTTGCTTCTATAGACATGAAAAGCATGACGTGAGATGTGCATCTCAGTCTACAATCCCACTGTTTTAATTAAGAATATCACAAAGTCAATTCTCTTTACATATTCCTCAGCCTCTCTTTCAGTTTGCATAATAGGGCACATAGAAATGCTAGGCCAAGAGGGAAGCTGAGAGTAAGATTATTACACACTGAGAGTCCCTGGGATGTATTAAAAGCATCTAGCCAAACACACATCTAGAACATGGGGCTGGATTCATCCACAGGACAGCTTTCACTGACTGCCAGTTTTAAACAGATTTGCCTTTTAACAACACGCAAATGAAGTGCTTTCTTCAAAGCCAAAAGGGTGTTCCATGAAAGCAAAATCCTCCCCAAAAATTATAAAACTGAGGTCAGTACTTTGCCAACAGTTAACATTTTCTATCATCTGGCTTCCAGCCAGTAGATGGGGTCCAGCAGACAGATCCTCTTCTATCTACATAGTTCTATGTCCAATGACTGAGTCCTCACAAGCAGCCAGGGCCATTTATGATTTTTTTTATCATTTCCTATCTCTTCAATAGCTGAAAGAGATCTTTCTGTTCTCCAGTGCAGCTTTGCATACCATGATAATATTTTTAAGGATACAATTTATGCACCAGACATTGGATATCTGAGAGTTAAGATTTTAGGTATGATTTTGGAGTGACTGGATATGGGACAGGTACACATGAGCAAGTATAATCTAGGAAGGTTTGGAAAGTTTAAGGACAGAGGATGCTCTACCAGCACAAAATGCACTTACTGAATAGGGAAAGACTGGTTTCTTTTTAAATACTGAAAACGTTGTGGTTTAGTGACAGAAAGCATTATTTGTGTTGATTCCTGAATTAAATTGGATTTCAGGGAAAATGATGAAATTGAAAGAATCGATCATTATTCAATATGCCTGCAACTTGCAAAGCTCTTTGAAATATTATCCTGGTATCCATCATTGTGTAATACTATAAATGCAATAGTTGGGTTTTGTCATCTTTTATAATATTGCTAATTCTCTCATTTTGCACTCAAATAGTTTCAATTTAAAATGGAAGTGGTACTTCCTTAACCTTATAATTATATATAAACAAGGCTGCAATTCAACAGTCTCAGTCTCTTTATCCTGTAAACAAGATATGACAGAGGCCCATAAAATATGAATGGAATAGATAAATTAGAAAATTACTTCCTTACAATACAAGCATCCATCTGTCTAAAAAAAAAATCAGAAAGAAATAGTATTTCACATCTGCTTAAACTATAGGACATATTGTCACAGGATGTTTTGGATACCAAATGCTTACTTGAGTTCAAAAAGAGATTACACCGATTAATGAAAGGAAATCCCTCATAGGCTACTAAACACAAAAATATGGCCTGTGCCTCAGAAATTCAATGAGCCACAGATTACTGGAAGCTAAGAGGGAATATGCTGGGGTTTTACTGCCATATGTTTACCCTGCTCTTATTCTCTTCTTTAGGTATCTGTTAATAGCTATTTGCTGGAGATAGGATATTTTGTAAGATAACTTTTGATCTGAACCCACTATTGCAATTCTCTGTTTACAAGCACATACACAAGTACTATAAAATAAAAATTCAAATAAGATATTAATCTTTTACATAATTATCCTAGTGCAGAACTAGAAAACAAGCATGCGAAAACTGGAAGGTCACACTGCTTGGTTACAGATCAAATCTGATGTTGATAATTGCTTATTAAAAACACACTCATAATCAATTAAAAGCACTATGCTTTATTAAATTAAAGCCATGTTAACATTGTAATACAGAGCTTCCTTTGATCTGAAATGCTTGGCTTCCTTTACACCAAGCCACAGCACGAGCAGTATTCAAGACACAGAGCTCCCTTAGGAGATGGTTTTCACAACTCCACTGGTTCACATTTCCAGCAGCATATATCTCCTGCACTGTGTCAACCATGCTGGCAGCCAAAAGAAATTTACTACAAGTTGATCTATGCAGTTCAGAGATCAGGATTTTCATAAATTTTTCTTGGCTGCCAGCACAGTGCCCGCAGCAGAATCCACGCGCTCACTGGAGTCCAAGTACATTACACAAGACACTGTATTTGCATCAGGTCCAAGAAGCCTTTACTTGGCAACCTACAAACAGCATGGTGCAAAGTGACAGTTTTCTTTGCTTGTTTTCTTGTTATTGCCTGAAAACTTGAATAATTTTTGAAAGCTGGAGAGTTAACAAAAAAACAACACTGAATTCTTGAATTCTTGTTTTCCCAAAGATGGAGCTTTATGTATACACAAGTTACAAATATCCCACATGTATGTAAGTACTCTGCAGTAATATTCTCCTTACATGCCCTTGTATACTAAAATCATCTATTACTTCTGTAAGAGAGTCCCCCTTGTTGTTATCTATAATATGTTCTTTGATGGAAGAACTATTTTCTGCAGAATTTCAGTATGGTACACTATCTACCTTGGTAAATTTGCAACATAGGTAAAAAAGAATGTGTTTTAGTTTGACTTCTATTTCTCTTGCTGATATGAAGATAACAGTATCAAATTAACACTACTGATCTACTGTGTTTATCGACATTTAGTTTTTGCCAAATATTTTCTGCTTCTGGAAGACACAGTTCGGTGCTCACATTTTATCCAGTAATTGGTACATTACATATCATGTCTAATGTGCTTGAAAACTAAGCTCCCAAGAAATCCTTGTTTTCCCCAAGCACTTCTTCTAAATCTTGCCCTTTTTTTAAAAGCTGCACTTGTGCAAGTAGGTCAATCTTAAATTAATCTAGTTAAAAGTAGTGCACTCTCAATTTAAACTGGTTTAACACTCCCTTAAATAGGTTTAGATGCATTCAGTAGCTTCCCAGAAAAAAATAACTGCTTTAAACAAGGTTTGAACTTACTTAAGTACATGTAGACAGACAAATGTGAAATCAATTTTGATAAACCAGTGCAATAAGGCTAATAAGATGCCCCTTTCAGTTTTGGTACAGAAAGACAGGACATAATACAGGATTTTTCTTCAAGCTACTAGAAAATTTACAGAGGCAGAATCTATCCCAGATGCTCCCTGGCACTGACTTTGAATTTCATCATTTGAAATATCGCCATTGAAGAAAATACTTTGAAAAAGATTTTTGTTGAGGGTTTTGACAGTACAATATCTGCAAAGTACTGCCACTCCTAGGAAGAAGTCATTATCCTTTTCTGGATCTAGATACATCATTCATTGTCCATACATTTTTAATTTAAAAACAGTAAGGGGATATATATCACCTAAATGGATTGGAGTCATGGGAACAAGGAAATTTCTTCCTAGTCTCAAGACTGCTATATTAATATGTCTTCCTCTTCCTTTTTTTTTTCACTTTTTTTTTAACAGGCCTTAAGTTCAAAAAAATAAGGATTTAAATTTTTTCTTAATAAGCGCTGATTTTTCAGATATCTACTTATGCAACATGATTTCCATCTCCTGTTTATTCTTTTACTTTTTTACATCTTATGTGTACATATTGTACACTTTTTTTCTGTGCACATATTTTCCTGTAAAATCCTATCCATTTTGATTTGCTGTTCCTGAACAGTGTTTCTTCTGCTGCATTTGCCAAGTGCTACCAGAATAACCTGAGTCTTAACTGAGACTGCCCAGGAGCACAAGATACTTTGTAAGGTGCATGAAGAAACTTGTTCCAATTAATTAAAAAAACTAAGGCTCCTATCTCACCTGAAGTCAAGATAGGCAGAGCATAAAGGAAATGGAGTCTACTGTAAGTGAAACTTCCTACTCCCACGGAACTTGAAAAGTAGTTTTGCTCAATGGGAAACTAGAAGATGAGAGCTGACTGAAAGAAGACTACAGTCCAATACACACATTTTACACAAAGTATTGAAAGAATAGCATTCCCTTTCCTTACAAAAACAACAACAAAAAAACCCCAAAAAAACCAGACAAAAAAAAAAAAGGATAAAAACCAAGTGCATCATATTTTTATCCTCTGGTATCTTTCTCATTCCCCGGCAAAAGAAATTCTGTCCTTATTTCCATTGCTTCCCTGTGATGCTAAGTCTATTGTCCTTCTTTCTGGCAATATTTCTAGGATCACCTGCAGCACCATTGATGGAAATTCAGAGAAAAGACCTCCACAGCTCAGTTGGAGTTGAGGTACCAGCTGTACTCTGCTTACAGGGTATTATGAAAGCAAAGAAATATATCCTTGTAGAAAGCCTTCAATTGTAAAATGGTATGACAGGAGGGTTTTTTTATTTTTTCCTGAGCAATGGGCCCATTAGTCTTTACTTCTACAAAAGCCTCATTCACTCTCCAGGATGAGGGAGGAGTCAAAGCAGATCTCTTCACAGAACATGATTGATAAGATAACATAACACTGAAGTGAGCACAAAGGAAAGCAGCAATGCTCTGTGCAGATGATGTATTTCTATTGCAACTGTCCTTGGAGTCTAGAGTATTATTAAATCAAAGAAAAATACAAGAAAATCGACCATACATAACACCACCCCCCACCACCCCCCAAATCGACCAAAAACCTGAAGTATGAAGACACTGCAATTAAGTAGTCAGAATAAATTGCTGTTGTAATTAACCATACTCAGAATACTGATTTTGTATATGATTCCTTATTTGAAATGAAAATTACTTTAAAAAGGACAACAGCTTCTGAAAGCATTTCATTAAGTTGCCTGTCTTTTCTGAGGTAGATGGCATACAAACTGTTTTCATTAGAGCAGTACAAGGTGAAGAATGAAGCTAGGACTTTTCAAAAGGACCTTATTTTTGCATTCTTGCCGCTAAGTAAACAAGTTGCTCTGTGTTTTTGAATCTCTCCAGGATATTGGAATAGGAATCAGAGAAAATCAACCCCCTGAGGTGAGAGTTAGTTTAAAAATAAAAAAAAAAAATCATAAAATATTTTTCCCATTCTACTGGATTTCAAATAATGCTACAAGAAGGTGACTATTGGACTATTGGAGGAATGAATCTTAAAATTGGCACTCACCTGGGAAAAATGACTCATAGCTAAGATCACATATCTATATTTCAACCTTCTGCTTTTCAGTGTTCTGAAACTCTGAGACTCAGCTCAAAATAATAGGAAGCCTAAGAGAGCTGTAAGTCTTTCTTTCCTGTCAGTCCCAAATGGCATGCTTGTCTTCTTTTCCCCTTGGAAATTTTTCCCAGTCACAAAAAAAAAAAAAGTCTAACCAAAAAACCTCCAAAACAAAGCAACAATGAAAACAAAACAAACAAAACCAAAAACAAACAACCCCCCCCACAAACAACCAAGCAAACAAAAAAACTCCCAAAAATCAACCAACCAAACAAAAAAAAAACCAAACAAAACCAAAAACCCCCAAAAATCTTCATGATCCTCCAGGATTCCTAAACACAAGCTAATCAGAAAGGCAATAAAAGAAAACCTGGTCCACCCAATAGCTAAAAGTCACCCATCAGACAAACAGGTGTTGTCATTTTCAGATGAAATGCACATATATTGCTGTTTCTAGTGTTACAGTGACAGGAGTTTTCTTTGGACAAAAACTATGATCCATGGTTCCCACCATTTCAACAATAAAACTAAAAGCTGCCAAAATTCTTTAGAGAACTTGTATTGGTAAGATATTTTTTATTAATTATCATGTATTTTCAAAAAATCTTCCATTTTTAAACTGTGACTATTCAATATCATCAGGAATGTGTGTCCCTCAAAAAAGTATATATGAGCACACCAAACTACTTAAGTTATTAAATTTGCAGAAAAAAAATCCAATGATAATTCTTGAACCTCCGTGATATAGATAAAAACCTTTTAATTATAAAAGTTCAAGGTTCTAAGATACATAAAAGCAGTTTTAGAGATAGCATCAATTTACTTCCATTGATTTTTTTCACCAAAATATATTAAAATTCAATTATATAAACAACAGCTTTTGAGAGCTGCTCTACAAAACTCAACCTCAAAAGCCGCATAAAGAAATGAGTGCTATTTTGCACTATGAAAATTGTTTAAGTTAAAGGACAATGAGACAGCCAGAAGTTCATTCACTTTCATACAAGGTGTGGAACTGCTCCGAAAGAGTTATCCCAATTAAACTAACATTCTGACTTCAATGTACACATGCCTGTAAATTTCCTGAACGCTTGAAGCAACAGCTCCAAAACCACTGAACATTATGTTCATTATGAGACCAGTGTTGGTCTCCAACCAACATAAGAAACCAGACAGGTAAAATCACCTTCATCTACCCTCGCAATGCTGTGACTGACTATGTACCCAAACTGCACAAACACAGGACTCCCACCAGTGCTCCTTTGAGCTAAACATGTGAAGAGGGCAAATACCAGAGTTTTTGCTCCAGTAAGAATCTAGGGCTTGTTTCACAAGAAAGAAGGGTCTTGAACTCATTGCACAGCTGAGGGCTTTCGCAGTGCCATGCACAGGTCTTGCTTCAAGTCCTGGCACAGCAGAAAAATGGCATCAATGAAGTTGTCACAACATCATATTTATACTCCTAAAATGCTAAATTAAGGTTTTGTTGCAGACTCCAGGCTACAAATACTGCTACATAAAAAGCTCTGAATTTTACTTGGAAGATCTCAGATGAGACAAAGAAAGAAAAGGAATTAGATAAAGCCTCTCATCATTCACAAATCCAGTGTAACATTGAAATCCAACAGTTCCGCACTTCTTGTCATCCCTATTGTTTTTTGTGTACCAGAAGCATCCTATTTGTGCACCTGTTCATCTTCTTTTGTGCATCATTGTTTGCTGAAGAGATATCTCAAACTTCATGGAATTGGCTCAAAGAGATCTACCTGACAACTGAAGCTGCTTGGAAACAAAACCTGTCCCAGCATCAAACACAGAATATGTCTAAAAAATATCTCTTCTTTGATACTGTTTTGCAGAGATGAAAAGTTAGACTTAGTTTTAAATTAGCATTCCCAGATAGTGGCAGTATTTTAGTCACATCATCCTAGAGCATGGCAATGGTCAGATTTTAGTTGTGAAGAATAAAGCATATATTTAGTCTTTATTTGGTCAATTTTAGGTGTGTCAACTGCACTATGCAGTTATTTATTTGACTATGGGGAATGTACGACTTAAGTAAATTTGACATGTTTAAATCAACAATTCCAAAAAAATCATTCAAAAGTTTTTGGGAAACACCAATTTTGCTCTTGGTATGGCATCTTTAAGATTTGCCTTTAAATGCTGCCACTGCATCATCATAGATACAAACTGAAGACTAGGTTTTATGTGCATTGGCATCCACAGAATTGGTGGATAGCTGGAGTACCTCTTAACTTCTCTTATATCACTGCTAAAGAACATTCTACATTTTCCTTAAACCTAAATAAGTTTGACAGATTAAAAAATGCAAAACTAATGCAGCTCAGGCAAACATTCACCAGTACAATGAACGATCATGAAGTTTCCTAATAAGAATTCAATGTTTTTCAAGCAAAAAGTGTTTTCATACTGTATTGCATTCAGACAGATACTTTTCTGCCTTGGATTCAAAGAGACTGATCAACTGAATATATTTCTAAAGTAATGTTAACCGAGGAAAGAATACCATGTGACTGTAGGAACAGGGGGACATGGAAGTAGTTCTGTCAGCTGAAAATTGATGCCACTTATCTATTTTGTTTAAAATTAAATCTTCTCTTACCGTCATGATTGGGATTTCCCAAAGTCCATGGCTCATCTGAGTCAAAATGAGTGTCTCCCCCAATTCCTGGGCCAGGAAAATATGCATGAGCTAAAAATCCTCCCTCCCCATCAAAGGGAGAACTGTCTCCATGAAAACCTGATGCAAAAATGATAGTAATATCCACGTCTCTCTTGCCATTTTCCAATTCAATATAAGGAACTTCTTCAAATGTTAGAGGAGTTACATTCTGCCACACATCGAAGGCACGGCGAATGGCTTTACGAGTTTCAGCATCACCTACTTTTGGAGTGACGTTCTTTATGCTGAAAGAAACAGAGAAACATTACATTGACTAAATTTAAGAGTGGCCAGTTACACTTCTAATAACAGTTTTCCCATAATTATTATAATCTCTGTGCTTTTAATGAAACATGCTAGTCTGGCATTACATACTTTAAGAAGAGTATTTTTAAACAAGTGGGTGCAAAATTATGGTGTCAATCTGTATAGCCCTTTAAGCTAGAACGTATTATGTTAGCTAGCTTACACCCAGCAGTACAAAAAATCTTACATTTAGAAGATTAAAAATATATTAAAATGAAAAATTCTTAACAGTGGGATAACCAGATTAATCAACCACTGACTGTTTACCTCCTGGACCACAATTAGAATCAATCACAGCTAAAGAATGTCATGTTCTTTCTGATCAAAAGAAAAATGTTTTTAGTTAAACAAAATTTTTACCTATTAGTGAGTACATTAACAAAAGCAGAACTCCATACTGTGACCACCAACCAGTATTCACAAAGAAGCCTTGTTGCATTTGCAAGTGGATAAATTCCTTTTCACAAAGAAAGCCCTTTGACTTCAGTACAGGCTAAGATGTCCTTTTATGATCTTATTACATCTTGCATAAAACTGTAGAATCCATTGGGGAAATCATTTTATAGAAGACAATTACGTGCTAACTCAAGAATATGTATTTAAACAGAAATTTCAGTCTCCACTACTTCTTCAAGTGACATACACATAGTTAGTAAATTATGGTGAAATCATCTTTTAAAAAACCCTTTATTTTCATTATTGAATTCAAGAAAAGAATGTCAATAATCAATTTCAGACCTACCCAATTTTCTGCAATTATTTTCACTCAATTCATATGGGTAGCAAAAACTCTATTAGGTTTGTGTCTGCTCTGAAACTGCTGCAATCAGATTCCCTTTGTTCATTCGAAATGTGCTTGACTGAATGTCCAGCACAAATTTCAGAAATTGTGTAGTTCTAGAGTACATGTAATATTTTTGTCAGTTTACACAGCAAGGCACATTAAAGGAGAGCAAATATACTTTCATGAATAAACCTCGAATGATTGATTTGTTTGTACATTAAATGTGCTTGATTATATGGCATTAACGTTTATATCAATGGAAATAAATCTTTCAAATGTAATTTTATAGGTTTTACTTCATATATATATATATTTATAGCTCCATGTAGAAAGCATAAAGTTACCTGTTTGGACTGCCACTCAAAAAGATTTTATTATGTTGAGTCCAATAGTGCTGTCCAACCAAAGCATAACATTTTAGTTGGTATGCAGATTCCAAAGAGATATCAACACGGGATATAAAATAACACATTGTAGAGAATCCACTGCTTTCCTTGATCTTTTATTCCAAGGGTGATTTAACCAATCAATTCATACTTGTGCCTATTCTATTATTTGCCCGGCTTGTATTATTGGCTCTTGTTCTGCCTTTTTCTCTCACATACATGAGCTGCAAAATTTTTTCCAATATACAAAGACACGTAAAAGACATTTCTGCACTGCAAAGTCATTACCTTTTTGTTGTATCAAAGAAAATAAAATTTTGAAGTCTTTGGTTGAAATCTCTGGTTATAAGACATTTTCTCCAGTCTGTTGAATATTTTCTGTGATTTCTATTCAACTCAAATCAATTTTTTACTGTTCTTTTAAAACTGGCTCTGTCAGAGCCATAAAGTACTGCAGTACTGATCTTGCTGTCAGAGAAAAAATGTCCTCTGATCTGTAGGCATCACCTTACTCTACATGATGTAAATGTCATGTCATTTAAAGTGCTTTATCTGGTGCCCCTCCGTAATTACTTGCTCATCAGTAATTTTAAGATCAGTGTTGTATTGCTTGTTCTGTGATTGGACCAACAACCAGCCTTCTCTGAAAGTTCCTGCCTTTGAGATTTAGGGGTTTTTGAGATGTTTTAATTAGCAAGTTCATAAACTACTGTCTGTGCCCCCTGAGAAAGTACAGCATTTTGCAACCTGTCCCGTGACACAAAATCAAAACCACATCACAATGGCACACTTTTACTGCCACTACCAAAAGCTTCCCTGTTGCTATGCTAAGAATATCCCTTACAAAGCTGGCAGATGTGCTCTCAGTCAGTCCTGCCATGTGCTCCCTAGGGCACGTGTATTGCCTGGAGCAGAGCTCTTTGAAGGATTAGAGCCTCTGCTATTTGCCATGTATAAGG
This sequence comes from Cyanoderma ruficeps, assembly GCA_008694505.1. NCBI lineage: Eukaryota > Metazoa > Chordata > Aves > Passeriformes > Timaliidae > Cyanoderma > Cyanoderma ruficeps. The sequence goes on from VZDJ01000346.1 coordinate 4,499,448, forward strand.
AATATGGCAAATGAATCAACAGGCTCTCACAGAAAACACAGCATGTCTAGAAAAACTGAAATATTGATATAGAAAAAGTTCATCTGAAACATACAGCTTTGGTGTTTTGTTGTGTTTTTGTGTGGGTTTGTTGTTGTTGTTGTTTTTTGGTATTGAGGAATCTTAGTAATTGGTCAAAGTCCCACTTTGTTCTTAAGTAAACAGAACAAAAGTGTCTTCTGCTGCTATACGTGAAATGGGGAAATGGATAAAAATGTATTGGAATTTTGTATTGTTGGTAAATTGAGCAATTAATTGGTCTAAAAAAGTTTGACTCAAACTTATCAATTTACATTTTCTTGCTTTTTTAGCACATTGAATTAAGTTTTAATCAGATTACAAATGAGAAATGGAGCCATTTGGCTAGTTTCACATTCGCAAGCTGGACTACCTTTGATAGCAGACATTTTCCATGGGATTCAGCTATTTACTTACTTTTGAAATAGCATCCTACATCTGCAGATACATTGTAAAGTAATACTTTTTCAAAGCATACTTTCTGTATGAAAACCAGAGAGATTTCTGGCTTCCAAACCAACATTCTGGAGTGGGCAAGATTATACTAAAAAGTGTAGCTTGAAAGAGAAATTACTTAAATCAGCAGTTATTCCTATACAAGAGTATTTACAGAAAATTTTAAATTTTTAATGTGTTAAACACAATCCAGATTTAATCCTAAAAGAGCAAATACCAACACTGTGCAACACAAACACTGAAATTATCTTTGCTTAAAATAATTTGCCAGTGTAGATATCTGAAACCCAAGTTATGCTACATTTCTTTCATGTTGTTTATCATACAACCTCCAAGGGGGAAGTACAGTAAAATCAACCCATAAAGACAGTCTATCAATTATCAGAGATACCAGGACTCATCTTTTAAAAATCTTCAGTTTAGACCTATGATTGCAATGGCAAATGAAGTCTCATATGAGCCTTTTCCTACCACATTTAGATCTACATCTTAAATCCAGCAATCACCTGAAAAAGTGGTAAGTCAAACAGGCAGAGGAATTGGGTATCTTACACTCAACATGCCCAGATAATGGAGCTCAAATAGAAGTAAGAGTAGGACGTGACAACTCAGAACAACCCTTATTGCAAGGTGAAAGTATAGCAAGACAAAGGTTTTCGTAATAGAAATCCACCTTTTTTCTAAGCATTGCTCTCCTAGTCTCAATGTCTAGTGATCATTTCACAGCAAAGTTCAAATGAGAGAAAGATCCAAAGATGACCTTGACCAGACTAGCAGTGCAACTTTATAAAGAGGTTGAAGATCCTGTAATTACTAAACAAAAGGAATTTATAAGATGAAAAATTTATTTTCATGCCATTTTACAAAGTAATAAACTGAGTGATACATTTTATAAATTTTGAGAGCTGTCATTTTTTAGACAACCACAGCCATGTATCAATTGATTTTGTGGTTATTATTGCTGGTTTTGTATGATTTTCAACCTGAGAGTTGCTTCAGGCATTATAACTTTAAAATACATGTCTTCCACAAGAACAATTAGATTTTATCACTCATATGCACTTTTCACATTGATTTATTATTTCTACAGCTGCCTGAAGAGTCTTGTTTTGAGAGTGTTATTCTAAATCCTGAGTCCTATTGATTTCAGAAAAGCTTTGGGTTTTCCTTCCCTTCCCACTCCTTTCCCAAAATATCCTAAAAGAAAAATTATCCATGTTTCACTGACATATTTTTGGCTGCATCAGCTTCAGGAGCCTTGCAAGATTGTCAGGATATACCTCGCTTTACTGTGTAAAATCAGTAATCTGAAATTTAAATAGATGAAAGAACAGGAATTTAAACTGAGTAGGTAAAAAGATGCAGTCAATCTGTTTGAAGTAAGCTAGTTAGAGATGAGTGCTTGATATGGAACTGTTCAAGTAAAATGAATTGAAACATACATTAAATTTGAGCAAGTTGTTGACACAATTTTTTTTACTATCATTGATGTAAATCAAACCTAAACTGAATCAAAACTCCGGGCGGTTGTTTGTTGTTTTGGTGGTCTTTTTTTGGTTTTTTTTTTTTTTGGTGTGTTTGTTTGTTCGGTTTTTAATCACACTGTAACTTTTACTGAAAATAATAAACTACCTCTGGTCAAAAACATATTTCACTTTGGGCCGTAATTTCTCTAGAAATTGCTTTCTATGAAGTTGCTTCACTAGTCTCTCGCTGGTGTGAGGTTTTTTAGGTTCAACTTCTTTCCAGTTTCAGTTTGCTGACTCTTTGTAGCTACAGACTAAGAACTATCTTGGTTCACATAGATCTCGCTCACATTGATTAAACCTAAACCAGAACAATTACTTTTGATTTTCCGTGGGTTTGATTTTTAATCTACTGTGGCCAAGATTGAAAGAATTTATAATTATCTTGCCTCTTCATTCTCATGGATAACATTCTCCTCAATATTCATTAAAAGAAGATGAAATGTGAAAGAGATGAGATTTCTGAGACAAAACCCCAAGATTAGCAAAATACTTGACAGAGAAATGTTTTTATAGGGAAGCTATTTTAAGAAATCTGATGTCATAATGTACTACTAGGTAATCTAAAATCAATAAAATGCAACATAAACATGGAAAGTGTTCTAAATATTACTTTATAGTAATACACTCCAAAATCTTTTTGTTACTATGAATCAACAGTGTTTTCAAAGCTTTTTCTTAATCCAGTATTCCCTTATGTTTTAGTATGGATTTCAAATATCCAAGAAAAAATTCTCTCTCCATATTCTATACCATACGGACCACTCAGACCATAGAAATTGCATAGTCTATTGCTAAAAAGCCAGACAAGACTTTTCATTCCATACTGAAGCTCTCAGCTAGTACTCATTCATCTGAAGAGCATAAAGTTAGAATTGTTCAAATCTTTCATCTTGTTTCAGAAACGAAATCTAGGATCTATCTAACTTGTAAAAGGAAAATGCCAGTTATCTGGGGCTTGACTTATTGTCCACTAAAGTCAAGAAAAAGATTAAATTATTTATAGTGGGTTTGGAATGAAGCTGTTGACTATCTACAGCTCAGTTTCCTGTACCAGTTAAATTATTACATATTACTGATTGATCGAATTTGTAAATCAGAAATTTTAAATTTTATTTTGAATAGTTACAAGTTCCAAGTCATGGTTATAATTCAAGGCAAAGCTTTTATTTTTACAGAACATTCTCCAACTTTACTTGCAAAGTATTTTGCAGATAGAATAATCTGGGAAATTGAGAAATTGCTGACTGCTGGAGTTCAGATTTATGAAGAGTACGCACAGAATTCTTATGGGGAGGGCTTCATAGTCAATGATTCTCTGACTACATTGGACATATAAACATTTATATTCTATTTTTAAAAAAAACCAATAGCCTTATTGATTCACATTGTTGCTCCTTCTTTAAAGTACTGGATTATTTACTTTCTTAGCTAAAGAGAAGATGATTATATTTTTGAGAATCATATGTGCCTTCATTTAATAGCCCCCTAAAAATATTTTAAAAACTAAAATAATATTCAAAAATGTGTTCATAGCTTTCTTAAATTTCTTCTCTGTTTGTGTACAATGTTCAGAGATTGTTGTGTAACCTGACACAGACTAAAATACTATGGAAAGATTAAGATTATATCATTAAGATCTCTTTACCTTTTTTGTAATGGAGTTATATTTCTCTTGTACTGTAGATGTTCTCTTTCACCCCTATACTCCTCTGGCTGGTAAAAAGTTTCAAATACTTTCTGTTTCTCTCTTTGTAAAAGGCATGCTAGTCTATAACATATGTACTAATAAAGTTCAAAAGGTTTATCAGCATGAACTATACTAGCCAGAAAAACACTGTAAAGTGGGTAACTTCATCGGAAACAGAAATTCTAACAAACATCACACATCAGTTCAAATGAGAAGAAAGCTGCATTCCCTGAGGGAGAGTGAGGATAATTAATGCAGCACATCATCCATTCCATGCTGATGTTCCCTATACTGGAAATCTGTATTTTGGTTCTGTCCATTAACACATTGCTTTCTAAGAATAAATACCACCTAAGTCCAAAATTTAATCTGTTGCCATAAAGACATAATAAATGTTCAAAATGTAACGTGGGGCAAAAATGTACATTATTAATGTAATTGCTAATTATAATTGTAATTTTCAGTCACTTCTTTGAAACTCCATCTTGAAATTTTGCAGAATTGTTTCAGGTGGAAAAATTATATGTTAAAAATATGGAAAAGTTCCAAGGCAAGGAGGGGTGGGGAGCTTGCTTTTGGGAGTATTTGTTGTGGGGTTTTGGTTTCCAGAAAACTGTAAGATTTAGCACACAATGAAATGAAGGAGGAATTGCTCTTTCTGAGGAGGAATTACTAAACTGGCTTAGCAGGCACACTTCAGACTGCCAGGTGTGACTGGCCAGGAAGGCACAGAATGCAGCTGGAAACCTGCATGTTATAAAGAGACTGAGGAGTGGCACAGAGGAAAATGGAGCAGATAAATGAGACTAGAGATATGATTAGAATTTTAGGAAACAAAGCAGGTTAAAATGTCATTCATTCACCACGTCATAAGCCTCTAAGCAAGGAATTGGTGAAAACAATATTAGGGTTATTTTTTGGTCCTTATTTGCTTTAGGTTATTTTATAATTATAATAATATAACATCTTTTTTTTAATTCTATTCAAATTTAAGGTTTCAAGTTTAAATATCTTTTGTACTGTAATTCACTGCAAAAAATATTACAGACTTATTCACTTCAAAGCTCTGTTTGACTGGAGGTCTTGTCAAAGTGAGAGAGAGAACATTTTCGAAGAAGGGAGGCAGGAGATAAAGAACTGCTATAAATTCTTCAAAGTGAGAAAGATTACTAGATAGTTGTCACTTAGTTTTAATACTGGAGACCTTCATTTGTTATTTGGATTTATGCCTTGGGTGACAGTCGAGAAGATTTACAAGTGGTAGGATTTAGACTGTTGTAAAAAATTCTGTAATGAAATAGGGAAACAGACTTGGTACAAATCAGAGTGGTAGAAAACCATACATAAGAGTAGATGACTATGCATGTCTCCTAAGTGTGCACACGCTGCATTTAAATTCTAAAATGCAAATAGATGTAAAGTGCTGTAGGTGGGCATTCTTATTTTAACCAACTATAAATTACATTTACACTAACAATAAAGGACTTCAGCCTATGCAACATACCAACCCCAAGGAAGTCAGTTGTCTATTGCTTGATGTTATATCAGAATGTGATGTCTTAAATTAGAATTCTCTAATTCAGTCATAAACCACAGTAGTGACATGGGGTTACTAATGAAACTATATTTTCACCAGGGCATGAGGAACAGTCTATATGACCATTAGGACTTATGAACTTTAAATTTAATACTTGTATGGGTTAATGAATAATGGCACCAGTAAATGAATTTAAAAACTATTTTATCCCTCAGAACTTTGTCCCTGTTAGGTACTACAGGAAGCCATGATGAAGATCATCATGGATATGTGAATTTCTCAATAGTCTGCATTGGAATCCTTGCTTTGCTGACAGGTTATGGATTTTATATTATATACATGACACTTTCTCTGGTTGACACAGCTCTAGTGAGTACATCTTGAAAGTTTCCATCTACCTTTCCCTGCAAGGCCTCAGTTTTGTCAGCAGGCACACTGCGCTAACTACATGCCAGACTCAGGAGTTACACAGATGTACTGCCCTGCACACACTTCTATGCCCATCATCACCTAGATAGGAAATGGTCAGGTCAGTGACCCATAAAATTATAACCAAATTAATTTGTACTTAGAACAGACCCATAGGCACCTACATTTTGCAGAAACTGACTCCTTTCAATAACCTATTTTACATATTTAAATTAGAAATCTGAGTTTCATTACAGAACTCCTAGATTTAGAGCATTATTCCCTGACAAGTAGCCAAGAAAGTTGAAAGGTAACCTTAAGAACATACTGCGTGTTAAATTGACGCTGTAAGCTTCGAAGAATTTACTGGCTACTAAAGACATGCAATTTTAATCCAAGAAAAAAACTTGGTTCTTATGCAGCACATACATACTTATAGGAGGTATGCACAGTAGCACTTTTATATCATACATTAATAATAAACTTCTCAAAATATTGAAAAAAATCAGGAATTTATATTTACTTTAAGTGAAACATCATCACTACTAGTGACATTTGTATGCCTATAGGAGTGTATTTAGTACCTGTAAGTGATATGTTTGTGTTGCCATTTCTGTCCTGTTAACGCGTAGCGTTTCCGACGAATGTTAAATTTGGAGCTGCCTCTGGTTTGGTCAGGCACACCACATCGAGGTTTCTTCATCCAGCTGCAAGAAACAGCACCACACAATTAAAGAAACATGAAAGAAAAATCATAACCACTGCATCCCTAATAAAAAACGTGTAATTATCTGTATATATATTATTTTATAGAACATATAAACTAATACAAACAACGGACTGTTGGTGTTCTTTTAATTCAAGATACTGAAATTGCTAACATTTTCATACTGTATTCTTATACTTATATACTATATGCTATATGCCTATACTATCTTCTATCTTACTCTTTTTCCACACCATGAGAAGTATCTCATTGCAACTCTAAACTCCTAATGGAGATATTTAACTCAGGAATTATTGCTTAAGAATATTTATTGTTCTGCACAAAATCAAGCTGAAAAATCTAAATCATACACAATAAAAATGACCAGCAGCACCAGATTTCCCAGAGAAGGGCTGTATTTCTACAGTGCTCTTCCATATTTCATTGTTTTCCAATATTTCAAAAACTTGCCAGCATTCGAAATATATTATTATTAAGATTCTATCTAATTCAAAAGTATAATTTTCATAGCAATATCCTTGAACTGTTTCTCCCTTGTAGTGCAAGGCACTATTTAGTTCAAAGAAAACACGGCTAAAGTTATTTTATATGAGTTGAATGGCTGCAGGACAATTTACCATCAGGAAGAGAGTAAGACTAAAATTTTTTACTGCGTAAGTAAAATACAAATCTCCCCTGTTACTTTTTCCAGCTCATTGGACTATATTTCTATCATGCCAACCAATTACTTAGGTAAAAACGACAGTTTTCTAATCGCATTTACCAGAAGGGTAGTCATACCCTATATTCAGGCTTTCATGGCTGAATTTCTGACCATTAAACTGGCATTGTTTTGTAAAAAAATGTACACATAGCAGCTGTATATATGTGTGATTGAATGACAGAAAAGTAATTTGAAATGTCATCTCAGAAAGTGGATTCCCTTTAAAACATGCACAGGTAATAAAAACTCTAAAAAAGCAGTCAATCATCAGCCTCACTTATTTTGATAAATGTGTAAGAAGCGGTTTAAAAATACAGTTAGACTTGTAACACTCCATATACACTGTAGCTATGGATATATAGCAAACTGTTTTTCAAAGGCACAAGTAGGTGTTAAGCTCACCAGCCTGTGGGAAAGTAAAAAAATTTCTTGATAGTACCAAGATGGCACTGCACTCCACTTGCACTAATGAGAGCTGCAGAAGTGCCTGCAAAAAGTCTGATGTGAGACAAATCTATCGAGTAGTACAGGTCAGGAACCCAAAACTCATGAATTTAACTGCTTTAACTGAAGACATCAAGTTAATGCTCACCTGTTTCAAATAAGAAACATACAATGATTTGTTCTAATTCCTAGTCAGAATAGTTATGCATGGCACATAAAACAGGTGATGTGCAAGGAAAACAATGTTCTTTCCCTACGGCCTGCAAAGACCATACTGCAAACATCTAAAAAAACCTTTCCCCACCAGCATTTGCTGAAACACTCTGCAACTTTACTTCAGGTTCCTTTGGTTTTTGAAATAAAATAACAATTCAACAAAGTAGACATTAGGGATTTTTGAGATGAAATATTACTGAAAAGCTAATTTGCTCAAATAATGAAAGAAAATGAAGGAAAGAAGTAGACCTCTGGTACAGACCAAAAAGCAATAATATTCTTCTCAGTAAAGTGATATATTTACACTTCATGAGATTAAAATTGGCTCAGACCTTCAAAAACTTTTAGACACATTGTCAGTAATACTTTTTCACAGTGCATGTTAGATCAGTACGCAGCACTTTAATGACAAGGTATATATAAATTATGTTGCTGAAACTGCACACAAACATTGCAGAAAAAGATGCAAATGTAACAAAAGATTCGTGTTCTCACCTTAAGGTGATATCCTTACAACAATAGTAAGAAGTAAGGAATAAATCAAAACTAAATAACTATTGTATTTTATCAGAAACACTGTACAAAAATGTTATATAAAATATATATCACTCATAGTTGTATCATTTCAAGGGCAAGGACTTAAAAGTCATTGAATTTAACCTTTCTCTCCAGAAAGTTTACATCATTTAGCTTAACTGATGTAGACCTATTTTAATAACAGGGTTTGCTCACCGCCAAGCTAAGAGAAGAGTAAATATTCTAAGTTTCTAATTTAAAAATTAATCTGCAAAGCTATTGAAATAATTTCTCAAGTCAAAAGATTCAATAATCTTACAGAAAATCTTGTTAATGTAAATTTTTTTTCACACTTTAGAACCAATACCAAAAGTTCAGAACAATAGGCAACATGGATTCAAAAGTCAACCTTGTATTACCTTATTAGAACTACTGACAATCCTTTTTTAACAAAACAAAGCATACCCCAAAATAACATATTATGAAATTCAAGCAGTCACAATTTGTTCTTGCATTGATTTTGAAGTAGTATGTACCTATCAAGGACATTATGCTTGCACCCTTATTGGTTTGGACAGGGAGGGGATGTTCCAAGTTGTCATGCTGTCTGGACCACTAATGTTCTTACTTTTCTTACATGAGGCCTGGGACTGCAGTTCACACAATATAAATCCAAGTACAAATCAAATGGAAGTCATTGCATGGGTGGTTCAGTGGCTTTCGGGAAATTATCTTCATGTAAAATTTAGGGAAAGATACAATTCGCAGCCGAAGATTTGGAACATCACCAAATCTATCACCTAGATCTCAGCTGAGCTAAGTTTAGATCTCAAATTTTAAACAAACTAGTGCATGACTAGTATGGGAGCTCAGTATTTTCTAGCCCTGAAATGAGGCAAAATGTTAACAACTTCAGACACATAAACTTTGTTTTTATCTCTTTGATGTTTTTTTTTCAACAGTAATTGTTCTCACACTCACTGAGAGGAAGACTTCTCTTAGTAATAATCATTAATGCTCATGACATTCCAGATACTTAGCACATAATATGGTCTTCCCTTGGGGGAATGGACAAACAAAACATTGATTTATGTTATCTTCCAAATATAGATTCTTCTAATGTAATATGATCAAGGTCTTCCATGTTCCTGATTGTTAGAGTTTAATTTTTGACGTGTTTTTGAAATGTTTTGAAATATGCTTCGTTTTTAAAAGGTGCATACATACTTTGCCTCTCTTTCATCATTTTGTTTTTGAACTTGTAGAAATCTTTCCTGCAGCAGCCCTTCAAAATTAATATTTTATAAGTACCCAATAAAGAGGCTTAATTGTGACTAATGTTCTCTATCTGTACACTATGTCACATCACATTCCTTTTCTAATTCCATTAGTTTGAATCTTGAAGAGCTATATATGTCAGGAAAATTTAGATATTTCAGACTCACAGCAAATCTAGAAAGATTAAAAGAAAAATATGTAGCAAAGCTGTGATGCTTTTCCAGTAGAAAGAGAGATGAAACTGAACTTCTACCTCAAGCTAGTTGCCTAACCATATTTTGTTCTTTTGTGTCCAGGAGGAAAAATCTCTTTCCATCTCTTCTTTTTTTTAAGCCTTCAAGGAAAAAAAAAATTACCCTCACAGAATCAAAACATTAAAAACCATACCTTTGGTTGAAGGCCCCAGCTGCTTTATCCCTTATCAAAATTGCTCCTAAGGCTGCACAATTGTTTTGTTGTGGTTGGGCTTTGGGGGTTATTTGGGACAGAATTATAGCAAAAAAAGGAAACTAAAAAAGGAAACTAGTTGAGAGGGCTCAACTTGACTTACTGCAACTTAACTTAGTCCTGGACAAACTATAGATGTATATTTAAGAAAACTACTGAATTATACACTTAAACTCCTAGTGAGGAGAAATAGATACATCCTTCTAAGCATTTCTGCTTGCTGTAGCCGGCTATTACAGGATATTATTGACACTTGCTAAGCAACGGGAAACAAAGAGTGATGTAAGATGTATTTCAGCTCTGATGATTTCTCTTCAAGACTTCTCATTGGATATTTGCTGGGGGTACAAACCTTATGGACACTTTTGTACAAAAAGGAATTACTAATTTACTAAGAAAATAAACCAGTGGATCAATTTCAACAGTTCAGAATTTACTTTGTGACTGATAGTTAAAATATAAACAGCAAAGAGCATAAACTTGGTTAGAAACTCATCTAAGCATTGAAATAAGCATATTTGCCATTTATTTCTAAAGTATGACATTAGAATAAATGGAAGGTTTGTTACTATTGCACAGATTTAGTCAGCATCCATGACTATTCCATCTGTATATCAAGAAGTTTGCAGTGTACTCCTCAAAAGTGCAAAACAAATTTTGGGAATAAACGTATGACAGTTTTAAGAAAAGACAACTAGTCTTTTTCTGCAATGTTTCTTTTAGGGATGCAGAAGACCAGGAATGCCAACACTGGGTCCAGTTTCAGAAATGTCCTTTTTCATGAAACATTGACTGTGTTTGGTAATATATAAATGAAATACAGAAAATACAGTAGCACTCCATGCAAACATCAGACAGTATTTTCACTGGGTTAGCCACTGTCATGGTACTTGTATTTAGAGCCTCCCTCACATTTTACACCATTATAAGGATGTGTCTTCCTACCACTCACTCTTCCTTATCCCCAGCAATTAGTATGCATCCTTCTTTTCAAGACACTTGAGGGAAAAAAAAAAAAAAANNNAAAAAAAAAAAAAAAAAAGAGCAAAACCAAGTGAATGCTAAGTAGTAGGGAGAAAATGAATACTGTTCAAATTTATGCATACCAAAATACTCATTGAGGGATTATCGTTTTTTTCAGAGCAGCAAAATCCCCCCAGGAGACATTTGATGGTGCTGCTGCTGTAGGACATTATTTCTTTGTCAATACCCCCAAAGTTGGTTCCTATCAAGTTTCTACTACAACTTTTTAAATTGTTTTTCTTTCTGAAGACAAAGAGGCACGTCATAATCTCTTCTCAAGATATGTCAAAGAAGCCGGTAAATCCTCATGCACAAGATGAGAACATATTTTTATGAGGTTCCTGCTTTATTTATTATTTGCAACACCAGCATTGTTAGTTATTACAGCATATTAATCCGAGAGAAACAAATTATAAACTGTCACATATTTCTGACCTGAAGAGCATATAAACTTTCTATGTAGATGAAAGGGAAAATAATTGCAAAAAACTTACAAAATAATGCCACAAATGAACAACTGAAAAATAATCTATCCTTTATTATATAGCCATATATCCTATGAATATTCAGTGATCTGAACAGATGGTACCTTGAGGTCAGAATTTAGTTAAAAATGAGGTTTTTGTTATTTTGTTTTTTTCAACACCAATGTAAGTGTGACAAGCCTTTAAGAATCAGTTCTGTTCCTAATTTGACTCAAGTTAATGTGACTCCAAATATCTAAATAAATGCAGTATTCACCCAGCATGAGCTACATGTACCTAAGAACTGCAATATATTAATGTATCTTCCTGTGTAGAAGAAAATCACGCATCAAAAGATCTCAAAGACCCAATATTCATCACTTTAAAAGATTAATATTTTGGATTACTGCATAGATGGATTTCTTAATCTCTTAAATTGCAGAAGTGAGGAAAATCTTGTTGGCCAAAATGCCAAATTAGCAACATTAACTGCCTCCATTTGAGTTTAAACTTTTGGGTTGGTTTGTTTGTTTCAATTCTCCAGCTGATCTAAACTAAGAGATGGCCTCTGCTTTCCCTTAGGTTACCTCTTTCTGTCTCTTCTGTGCTGCTGTGAATGGACTATTTTAGTGAAATATACTGTCTCTGACAAAGCTGCTACTGATGTGTCTTGAAAAGGGTACTAGTCACTGGCAGCACTCTCTCCTCAAAGATCAATCACTGCAGCTGTATGAAGAGCATAGAATCTTCATCCTGCAGGATGGACCATAAACATACTTTCGAGCATGGCTCTCTCACAAGACATTTACTGATATTGCACTGCATGGTTTAAGGTCCTTTAAATTCCTAAACGGAGGGATGTGTGATCAACTCACCTCCCCTGAGGGCAGCCACAAAATCTGCTCTGTTTTATTGCTTTTCAATGCAATAGAGTATGTGTCAGTGGAATAAAATGATTTTTCCAATCCTGCCCGCATTTTGTGTAGTCTCTTCCCTAAACTCTAAATGATAGAGAAATCATTAATGTCAGCTACTTTACCATAAAAGAATAACAAAAGATGACACATCAGTTTGGGGGTGGTAAATGGGAAATGAAAGAGGATTTTTTTCCCCCACAAATAAGTATTTTAGAGCAGTAGAAGCATATTTCACTGAATCAAATGTTGAATATGCAGTGACAGCATCATTGAGTTACTGCTTGCTTTTCAAGCAAAGTAACTTTCTGAAATCACAAGATAATCTTTGCCACAATTTAACTGAGTCCAACAAGCACTTCAAATCACAGAATCAGAGAATAATTTCAAGTTGGAAAAGACCTCTACAATCATTGATTCCAACCATTATCATGGCAGAGCAAAATCCACCATAAAACTGTGTCCAGAAGTGCCACATCTATACTTCCCTGGGCAGCCCGTTCCAATGCTTGACAGCCCTTTAGGTGAAGAACTGTTTCCTAATATCCATCTAAACCATCCCTGCTGTAACGTGAGCCTTGTCCTGTCACTTATTACCTGGGAGAAGGGGCCACCTGGCTTCAGCCCCCCTTCAGGTAGTTGTAGAGAGTGATAAGGTCCCCCTGAGCCTGCTTCTTTTAGGTTAATCATCCACAGTCCCCACAGCTGCTTCTCATAGGACTTGTGCTCCAGACCCTTCCCCAGCTCCACTGCCCTTCTCTGGACACACCCCAGCACTTCAATGTCCTTCTTGCAGCGAAGGGCCCAGAATGGAACGTGGGATTTGAAGAGTGGTCTCACCAATGTGAAGTACAGGGACATGATCACTGCCCTGGTCCTGCTGTTTTAATTCCAAATATATTTTCTTAACTGTGTATAAATAGTCCCTGTTATTTTATTTTTTGGCACATTTTTAAAATCTGGCATAGTATAGAGTTGTTTGAAAGTGTCCTTTAATAGCTCTGTTTTACAGAGTTGCTCTGTGTCCATTCTGTCACCAAAATCAGACATTGAGAGCCTGAAAAAACTTCAGAATCGTGAAGGGCATGCAAAACTAATTCAATTTTACTGCATGTTAAAATGACCACACCTGGTCTTTTGTTACTGGAAACCACTAAACAAATGGGCCAGTGGAGTCTGCCAAATTTAATAAATAAGAATAGAGAAATTTACACTTAAGATTTTCCAGCAAAAAAAAAAAGACTCCTTCAACTATGAAACATTTAATGGATTCTTGCCAGTTTCAAATATGTTTCTTCCCTTCCACAATGATAACCTTTTGGCCTTTACTTTAGGTAACCCCGTAACATCTTGTTACAATCCCTTGCCCAAAGGCAGACGGCAGTGAGGTGTGTGATGATCTGCTACCATGAAATATAGAAGATGAAGAAAATGAAAAGCAAGGAAAGAGAGAAACAATTTACCTCCTCATCGAAAGCCACAGCACTATTTGGATACTCTGGTTACACTGCTGCTTCCCAGTTCTATTTTACCCTGCTTGAAACAGAAAAGTCAAGAGCAGTTCAGTACTGGTTACTTACTCAATTGTGTTCCTGTCCACTTTTCCTGTCATATTAATGCCATAGAATTGCTGCATGGCAGCTATAGCTGATTGCATGGTTTCTGCAGAGCGCAACACCGACATTCGGGGGTCAGTTGGTGGAAGGTAGCCATACTTTTGTAACCAAACCTGCAATGACAAGCGCAGCGGCTATTAAATAGAAATTAGAGGTAAATAAAATGCTCCCTAGTAATTAGTTTCATACTATACATAAAGAAGCTTCTAATTCACCAAGTACAAGTCCTGTTAGTTTGGGTGCTTGGGTTTTTTGATTTATTTTATCTGCAGATAAGAAATTCTTTGTCGATTTTATTTCACCTTCTTTATTAAGGGCTCTGTTGCTGTAGGACTTAAGAGTTTCCTACCCAGAAGCCATCTCTCTTTATTATCTGAAACCGCCTGCTTCAATTATTTATTTAATGTATTTTTTTTATTTATTTGAAGCTACAACTTAAGCACCTAACCCTGGCTCTAGGCACTTCAAGTAGTGTTTTAAGCAGACAAGATATAAATCTACAATATATGCCACATGCAATTGACTACCCACAGGGCACATAATAATATTCACCATCTACAATAATAATTCCATAATAACTCACACATTTACACTAAATTGTTATTATCTCCAGAAGAATATGAAAGACAGGGTAGGGAGACATTCAGCTTTCTGAGATGAATATCGAAACCACATACTTATAGGCAAACCAGGTGACCAGGAGATGGTGAAGGAGCAGAGCCTGCCTTCACTTAGAGAAAACTCTCTGGTAAGAGGAAATGCCTTTTAAAATCAAAATTAATCTAATGCTGGCTGCTTATGCTCTTAATTGTGTAGAAGTGTGAGATACAAGTTACTGAAAGCTTCATGGATTAAAGCCACTACCTTAAGAACACTTGGACAAGCCCTCTGAAACATGCAGTCCTCTTGAGGCAACGTTTCATGAACAAATAGCTGCAGCTATCATAATGTTTCTATGTATTCTCAAAATCAAGACTATACAGAAAACAGTGAAAGACTTTTGAGAAACTGAGGGCACTGACACAGCTTTAAAAATGTCTTTTCATTTGAGGACTGGAAGTACTCACTAGAATGAAAGGTACATATATTGCCAATCTACAATACTCAGTTAAAATGCATTCTGCAATTTCACTCCCCCCAGTAGCAAAATATTTGTGACCCCATAAATCTGATCTTCTGTTCTTTAACCAAAAAAAAAAAAATTGATTCAGCAACCTCTTTCAAACATATCACATCATAATTCACAGATTCTGAATCATCACATTAATGAACAGTATCCACCCACCACGCCTTACAGTGTTTTGTGGACTCTCTCTGCATCATACAACACTTCTGCGTTTTTACCTGTTTGTATATACACTGTTTATATGCAGCCTAACACCAACCTATGTGTCTATTTTAGTGGTAAATTTATCTTGCCGAGTCCACCATTTCAGTTTTGCAGCAGGTTAACCATGGTTCTAGTGCACTCCCCTGTTATGAACACAGTGAAGATGATCATGTCGAATTAACTTATTATTAATGTTCTTTTTACGAACACCAAATGTGCATTATAGGTGAACATTGGCTCAGTGTAAGTAAAATATCAAATTGGCATTAAAGTCTGTTGAAATTTTCAGGTTATGAGTTCAGATATTTCTAATTTAAACCTTTTTTACCTAAAACACTGATTTACCTGTGCAGTTCACACACAAACTCAACAACCATAGATTCAGAATAAACCACTCAAAATCACAGAATATTCTAAGTTGGAAGGGACCCACAAGGATCATCGAATCCAGCTCTTAAGTGAATGGCCCACAGGGATCAAACCCACAACCTGTTTGTGAGCTTCACACAAGGGAGATACAACAGGACAGGGAGGTATAGACAGGATCAAGACCCAGACTAAAGTCTTTTACTTGTACACTCTCTCTATATACAGGAACCATTCAGAATAAGAAAATTTTGTTTAATAGATAGGAAAACACTCTTATTTATAATATAAATGAATTGCTACAATCAGTACCTACATACAATTTTACATGCTCACACCTTCCTGCACTTCTCAGCTTTAAGGTAAAGCTAGTGTACACTAAGTGTCTGGAAGATTTGGGCAATTACAGAAATAACTTTATGTGTCACTTTGCAGATGAAGCTTGTTCTTCCCTACGTTATTGGAAGATAGCTCTGAAATGCCAGACAGAACTTGAATGTTAGCAAGAGCAATGCAGTATCTGGGAACAAGACCATGGAACTAAGAAATAAATTTGACACAGAGTGGATTGATTTCAGTGTTGTATGTAGAGTGTCTTTGCATTAATATTTAGAGTGAGTGTATTTAAGGATGGGGTTATTTTTATATTCATCTTCTCAAGTCAGTGATATCAAAACAAATAGTAAGGGAAGAAAAATAGTTCAGAGTAGCATGTCATGGTTATGTAGAATAGTGCCAACTTCTTAGCAAAAATTTGGTATGCAGACACAGACCAGGGCTTTTTATGAAGCTCTCAGGCGCGAAAGGCATACAAAATTGCTTGGTAGGCTTGGGAGGTCCCTATCACCATGTAAAACCATCCTCACTGCAGCATAACTGAAGAAGTCAAGAGTTACGGGGTTGCAAGTAAAAAAATTTGTCATAAGTTAAACCTTCAGATATCTGAATTAGAAAAGCTATTACTACAGAGACAATAAAAATATCTTGGGGACTACTGCTCATGGGAGAAGTGGAGCAGGGACAACAAACTAGAATTTAGCAGAGTGCCACTACAGAGACTCTTGGCAGAAAAGGAAAAGAGAGTTGGCCCAGAAACAGCAGGACAGTATAGCCTTTCCCTATCTAAAATGTCTTACATACAAGGTAAGTACAGGATGCCTGAAAGCCACCCCCAACCACTGAACAAAGGAAGCAGACCACCTGGGTCTTTCCTCAGACTTCAAAATAGCCTAGAAGACACAGGCAACATAATGGAAAGTCAGATGATGCTCTGAAAGTAAGTTTCTTTTTGAAAATTCAGACAAATTGACCTCCAGGCTGGTGAATGTTTGAGAGCTAGTAGCATTTAGTGTTACAAAACTCTTTACTCTGTCTTTATGAGAAAGAATTATGAAACAAGAAAAAATCCTAGCAAATCTGGTTCTGCAGTTTTCTGCAGGAAGAACAGAAATTTTTGAAGGATCTTGGCTCAGACTACCAGATATCTAAAATATGCACCTCAGATTTTATTGTGCATAGTGCAAATGCTGTGAACTATAGAGGAGAAGCTTAACTTAAAGAATAGAATATATAGGTGGGCAAAACAGCAAAAAGGAAAAGAAACAGTATGAGAAGGAGAATGAAAGAAAACAATTTTCTCTTGGCCTTGTATTTTTGAGGCAAGCGTGAAAGAAATTATATACAGAAGAATTTTCCCCTCCTCTCTACTGAAATTAGTCTGTCTTTAAAGCACTTCGGCATTGACAAAGTCTTGGCGAACCTCATCCTGAGGAAATCTTTGGTGCAAGAACAAAGAAATAGTGAAGTAGAGCCATCTAACATTTAACGTCTTAAACGCCAACACGGACCCTTTGCACAGACTCCAAATAAGTCATATGTTTCATTCCTTTATACAATTTAAGAAGATAAAATGCTGCTGCTTCAAGTCAAGTATTTGGGCAGAACTTTCTTGTCCTGCTGCAAAACGAGATCCATGGTATCTCTTAGGTAACCACAGCTGGAAGGCAATACGTTCCACCATTCCCCTCTCCAGTACTGTGCTTTAGGATTCTACTGCTGTGCAGTTTCCTTTAGAGTTGAATTCTTCTTACTAGAATTTAAGCCTGTAACTTTCTATTTTACCTGCTGTAGGTAAAGGCAACCAATTATTCATTTCCCCTCTGAATCAGCCTTTCATGCATTTGAACTTTCTGATTGTGAGTCACTCTTTCCATTATTTTAAAAATGAACTAAAGAAACCTCTTTTGCTTAATCATGTTTCATTATCTGCATTAACCTCCAGAAAACTTGAAGCTAAAATCTATCCTTACTAAGCATCTGCTCACACTAGATGTTAGCTCCCATTTTTGGCCTATTAACAAACACTGGAGTTAAGCTGAAGTGTTAGGAGTAATTCAGAAGAACAAAGACACCCAAATATTTCATTTTGGAAAGGAAAAAAAACCCCAAAAAACAGAAAGAACCAGAAATAAAATTAGCCTAAAAATATTTTTATTCAGTAACAGAACTTCAAAGTTTATGTCCCACTCATGTATACATTTTAAAATTTTACACCCATGTTTCACACATTTTGCCCACCAGAAAAGTTTCTTTACCCTAATTGCATCTTCTGTTTTCATAATTGTAAAGAAAATGATAAACAGAGTCCATTGGTGATGAAATCTGTAGACACAACAAGAGTTTCTGGAGGACCTGACACTTCTGCAGGCATCCATGGAACATATAAGTGCTCAGCACATGAGCTGTATCACCTTGCAGATTTTGGATGTCATTGACTAGATACTTATGGTTTAGGCATTTTTCTGATATGAAGAAAAAAATCTTTTCATTTTAATTTGTAGCTATTACTTATGCTATGCTCTATGGATTGTCTGGCTATGGAACAGATAGAACTTTCTCACATGGCTGTATTTTTTTTTTTTTTCTCTCTCCTCTAATGAATAAAGAATGGGCAAACTTAAAGTGTATTAAACCAAGGGATTTTAATCATTCAGATCTTCGCTAGTTCAGGAAGAAAGACTGATCCTAAAAACAGTATGTTGACACAAAACTCTTATTAAGAACAAAGAAAACTGATGTATTGTCATTAAAGATTAAACAAGAATATCATTAAGATAATCAGGGTTTCAGAGATATTACTGATTTCTAAGATAGAAGAAAGCTTAGCAACAAATTATTAATGTTCCTGAATGACAGTACACAGTATAAGCTACTGTACAATTAACATTATGTTCTATGAACCTGAAGGCTTAGTAAATCAGTCTAATAAAGCACAGATAAAAACAATTCCATAAATATCTTCAGTACTGCAGCTGCATATCATTACTATTCATGTATTCCTATTCCTATTTTAGATTTTATCTGCAAACAGAATTCCTAGCTGCACTGACTAAAACTGTGATATTTCATAATTTCAAAATATTTTGACTTCTGTTTTTTAATACACTTCCACCAAAGACACTATAAGTGAAATGATTTAAAGTGTCTGAGTAATTCAGGGGATTTATATTTTCAAAAAGCATACATTCATGATTCTAACTTACAGAGAGCACAACAGGATTTAGTAGTTCAAGTGCTGATGTAATTTTGAAAGGGATTGAAGGCTTTAACTATAGTAAGGATAAATAAGCCAGCTCTAGAACTAGTATCCATATGATCAAATTATTTTTTCATTTAGGTCAAATAATCATGGCTAATGGTGTGGTTTAATTACTGACCTACCTATCACAGCTAATACTGACTCTCCAGTGACAACTTGATAGACAGGAGAAATAAACCAAAGTGTTTACACAGAGCATTATATGAAATCTTCTGATGTCTTTCCTTCCTCTTGTCTCCAGTGCCACCATTTCCTCATCAGTGGTGTTTTTTCTTCTTAACAGGTTACACTGATGTGAAAGGGAGTGTGGTGCATTGCATATATCCAGTAAGAAAAATACTTCCAAGAACAAGTATCATAATACTTATTTTCATTCTGTAGATATTACTGATAGATAAAGAAGAAGTTTAATGGTCATAACTGGTTTAGTACCCATGTTTTTAAGTTGAGATAACTAATACTTAACAACCAAAAACCAGCTTGCATGTTCAGAGTACACTGAAGCTCACAAACAAATCAATTTCTTGGAAATTGTATAGTAGCATGGAAAAGATCTTAATTTGAAGGAAGCAAGCATCTTCAGACCAATAAATTATCTTTTTTATCACTTTGAACACGCCAGAAAGAAAAAGTCAAAACACTAACTTGCAAAATTTAGTTCTCCACTGACACAAACTAGAAAGTGACCAACGTATTTTCTTGTGAATTACTGTGACAACCCCCCCCAAGAAACAATTTACATGTGACACTGGTACATTCTTAGGCACATTAATGATGGTAATCTTTGCTGGGGATTTCAAAAATTGTAGCAGGGGCTTAATAATTCAGACAAGTCTGTGGGGTGTCTAGGTCGCAGCCTGCACTACAGTAAATACTTAGATATGGTACTAGAAGTAGCAGAATTGATCTCACAGAAGAGAATTAATTGGGCCTTACTGCGTTTAGTGTTGCTACAGCTAGTCAGTTAAAAATTAATTGAGGCACCTCCACTGTTCCATCATGTATCTGCTTATTGTTTTTTTTCTGTGTTCTAGCTACAAAAGAGACATGAAACTGAACAATCTTATTATATTAGCCTCCAACACTACAAAACTAGATTTACCAACACATGATACTGCATGTCAGCAGAGAGGTGACAGTCTGGAGTTTGCCCACTCACATGTACACTGACAGACAATTTTAAAAGGGTATTCCTCTTCCCAGTCAGAGGCAGCTCAAGAATGAAGACTTCAGCCCAAAGCCACAAGCTCCACCTTGTAAGTGACTTAGATTCAAACTCAGAGTCCAAGGAGTGACAAAAGTAAAAAGGCAAAATGTATTCAAAACTGTGTGCTGAATTCCTCTCATTTATAATTCAAGTTTAGTTTAAATATTCTAAATAATTTCATTTACTGCCACACTCACACACTGAAAGTCAGTGTAGCTGGAGAGCAGCAGAAGTGGGAGGTGTAAAAGAGCTGTTGGAAGCACCAGGCCAGAGCCATTTACAGATCCCGGGCAGATGGGAATCTACCAGTAAGCAGCAGATGTGGGGTCTGCACACAGCACTGTCCTTCAGCGACTGAAATACACTTGGAACAGAGATTAGACACCACCCAGCTCCAAATGCAGAAGCTACATTGTTTATTCACTACTTCTACTGCCTGTGTGGCGAGTGGGTTAGTGATATAACGACTCTGACACAACTCCCCGGCCTGTAAAGAAACTTCTGATCATTTCCTGTAACACATTTATAACTGACTTTAGAATGTGGACCTTATTCATTAGCTGCTTGGGGAAATTTTCTTCAAGCACTAATAGAAATCTCTGGCAAAATCTGGCAGAGACCCAGACCGGTGGAAATACTTCCGCAAATAAAACTTATAGTTCTAGTGGATGTAAATATTTGATCATACAACTCTTGTCAAAGAACTCTGTCTCTGCATCTTACTAGAATTTCTATAGCTTCTAGAAAAATACTAAGTGCCCTGCAGGGATAAGAATGCGGTATTCAATAGTCTAGCTGAACTTGTCCTCACTAGTCCCAAAAATAAGGGAAAAAAAAAAGAAACTTCTAAGGCCATGAGGATGAATAAGGGACTAGAGCATTGCTCCTATGAAGAAAGACTGAGAGAGCTGTGGCTTTGCAGCTTAGAGAAGAAAATGCTCCAGGGGTATCATCGTATCTATGTACACAAATGTCTGAAAGGGGAGAGCAGAGAAGATGCAGTCAGGCCCTCTTCAGCAGTGCCCAGTAACCTGACCAGAGGTCCTGGGTACAAACTGAAACACATGAAGTTCCTTCTCAAGCCTAAGAAAACATTTTTTTACTGTGCAGTGGCAACAGGTTGCCCACAGATGCCATGGTGCCTCCATTCTTGGAGATACTCAAAAGCCATCTGGATATGGTCCTGTGAAGGGGGTTGGACAGAGCTCTCTTTCCACAAGATCTATTCAATAAAACCTCTGGTTTATGAATTTCAAACTAAAAAGGAACATGGGTACAACTTTGCAACTTCCTGCCTGATAGCTAAGCACTTGGATACATTTAGAAAGAATTGTCTACTCTTTTGATAACCATAATATTGTGGGTAATGGAGATTGCCCACAAGATTCCATAATTTCCAGTTCCTTTAAGACTCAAACCTTTGACTTTTTTGCCTCTTTCTGTCCCTCTTTTTTGTATCTTCTGAGAGGTTATTCATGTGTTCCTACTCGGAACATTCTTGATCTTTCCTGGGTTTAGATTTTTCTTTTTCTTTTATCGTTCTCTGTGGCTCATTACATGTATCCATGGAGTTCATTCAGATACTTGGATCCCAGAATACCACTGACTAGATCAAGGTGATGGGTATATAACAAAAACAATGGTGAGCCTGGAGTCAGAGCAATTCTGGTTGAACCAAAGGCGCATGATGTGTTCTTTGGAAAATTATCATACATTTTTGGTAGCAAAAAATAAGTACTGCCTCCCAGCTTTCCTCTTCACAATACTGCAAGTATTTAGACAAGGCTTTGAACATATCAATCAATATATAAATGCAATTTTTGTTTAGTGATATATTAGAAAAGGCAAGAGATCCTTTCAAAAGGCAAGTGAGTCTTTCACCACACTCTATAAGATTGCCCAATCTTGTCATTGCCTTGGTATTAGCATCTTTGACCTTCAGCTTTGCAACACCTGACTTGCAAGCTGATTATTTTGCTCTAATCCAAATATATATTGATGGCATAACTTTTACTACATTTAGCATCACATTATTTTGGGGCAGAGTTGTTTATTCTTACAAAAAAGGCAAGCAGGGAACTGAACACCAACTAGGGAAACAATTTGCTGCTTAGATCCTACAGCTTAGTATTTGCTTGAACTTTTTTTTCTTCTGATTTAGTTTTCTCATGAGAAGGCCTATCTCCCCTCACACACATATTCTAAACAATCAAAGCAATGAATTCCATCAGGAATTCATGAGGACTGTCTCACTGCTTCAATCGCTATGCTACAAGAAGGAAAGTCTCCAAGTGGCTGGCACTAGCTGGAAATGACCAGGTATTTTTTTAGGCTCTGAGAATATCATTGCAGGCAACCATGCACTTCAAAAGGAAGGTATGCATATCCCTATAACTTAAAAAAAAAAATTACAATTTTTCCTCATAGGCGGTAAAATCATTAGGAGCAGCAGCAACACCAGAAACAGAAACTTCATACTACTATAAGACTGAAGTAAGAAATCTTTGTTATTTGGTATGTCTGTCTTCTATGGTGTAATTATAAATTACTACGTGGTGATATAAACCAAAACAAAAACAAAACCAGCTCTGTATGGACCACAAATACAGTAATGATCACTTTCCTTTTTATTTATCCCAATAGGTTGTTTCAAATAATTTTATAAAAGTACCAAAACTTAGTTCTAAAATATTTATGTAGGAAACCAACAGACGGTGGTGTGTTACTTTAAAAAGGTTTGTGGGAAGGTGGACCACTGTATAAAAAGGAAACGGTTAATCTACAAATTCCCTTTGGGGAAATGATTATTCAAACCATATTTGGCACTTGGTATTTGAATCCAATAGATAAAATAACTTTACTATTAAAGTTATAAATTACTATTGTAATTTATGCAGTTTCAATTTACAACACTGAAATAGATGAAATGCAACATAAACATCGAAAGTAAATGTGACTTGAACAAACTTTTTCTTATCCATATTGCCTTTAATAAATTTTATTCATTATAATAGGTTTTTTTCCTCATTTTATAAACATAGGAAGCATAAGTATCTGCATAAATGTTTCCAGAATAGATATCAATATCAACATTCTTATATTATGGGTTAAGCTAAAATTGCATTAAAGCAAAAAACCAGAAATGCAACAGCACAATGCATGTTTTTGTTGATATATACCTCATAGGTTTTTACAACACCTTTATAAATAAGATTGCATGTAAATTCATACTTTATCACACATCAGCAGTGTTTAAATGTTTGTCTGTAGAAAACCAACTGGCTATGCCAAAGTCAAGAATAAAATAAAGCTGCCATCAGTGGAAACAGGAGGTATTTAACTGTACCAGTTAGTTCATTTGGATGAATATCACTTTTACTTCTTTCTACGTATTTTTAAGTAATTAATGATGTCATGACTATTAGGAACATAAACTTTTATAGCATATTATGTTTGTTTACCACAGCCAAATGATTTTTAAATGTAAATATATGCTATATCCACTTTTAACTTGAAAATATTGGCGTTTTTTCTCTTCTGCTTTTCAAAGTCAGATATGTAAGAAGCAAAATTTCAGATCCCGCACTTCCTTGCTGGATGTTATTGCATATTTTAGAAACACTTCCTTTTTTTGACTGGTCTAAGATTTGTGATATTTATGGGACTATTTACAGCTCTTTGAAAAATCTCATATTTTTCCTGCTGAAATCTGTAGATAGAAGATGAACACAGATTTTTTAAATACATAAAATTGATGTAGGATATCAGTTTGTCATTTCCCAGGGAGAGACAAGAAGAAAGTGTAATGAACAAAAAAGGTAATTCTGTCTTTCCCTAATTACTTTATTTGGTCCACATGGTGAAATGAAAACAAAACAGAAGTAAATACTACAACGGAACTTTTACAACAAAGCCTCATTCCATTTTCAAGGAGGCCAGGGATCTAATAAAAAAAGCAAGTAAATTTCCTGTATTGTATGATCTCTTCATGAGGAAGAAGGGCAACATTTTAGTTCAACCACTGTTTTTAAATGAACACAATCAATTCAGGTACATAATGAGTGTATCTGATCAGAGGCCTTAACAATGAAAATGAAAAGGCAGTACAGAAAATAGCTTGTCCTCAATCCTATACTTTTTTGGTTTCTGACTTATTCCCCAGTTTTGAAAATGTTGGTCCAGTAGAAGAGTTTCCATGGGATATTGATCTATAATTAAGGTTTCCCACTTTCATTTCCAACACTTCTTCAGAAAATGCCTGTGGGAGATGATTCTGCACAGGGAGGGCAGGGATCAATCAGAACCTAGCACTGCCATTTATACATGCTTGCTTCTAATGATCTCTTCCGTAGTTTATGCAAATTACACCTGTCTTTATCTTCCTCTGGTAGGTATTGTTCAAATGCCATATAGTGCCCTATAACTAAAAAGGTAACAGCAATACTGGGTAAACATTTTTACCTTTTTTTGTTCATCTTCAACAATGATCACATATCTTTCACTAATCCTGTTTTAGCATGGATCACAATAGATGAATACTGTTGCTTTTCTGTATAGAGGTCAAATCTTATGTAGCAAGAAAAGGTGAATTCGGTACTGGAATTCATAGCTTTTGACTCCTGACAATGATGTTAAGGTGAAGGAAAAAAAGATAGAAAGTATAGAGAAAACTATATCAACTGCTATAATAAAGACACATAAATTCCAAGGTAAAATATTTCTTTTCCTAGAAACCATGTCTGTGTAAATTAGTGGAGAACATGACCAACTCAGGCTAGCTCTATTAGCCTCCTATTTTCATAAGAAAAATCCTTATACATCATTTAATGTCTATTTCACTTGCAGTACACTAACTCACCAGCTGTTTGTAAGCCTCCTGCAAGTAGCAGAAAAAATGAATATATTTCAGTACATCTGCAACTCTTTTTTTTATGTCATCCTCTAAATTCTATTTTTGTTAAAGGGCAGAATTACAAAAATAGAAGGGGGAAGGGGAAGTGGTAGATTGATTCATGTGAGGGATGTGACAAGGTGATTTCTGCAGGCAGAAAGGGATGTAGAGTAATTGCTCCAAAGCGAGCCACAGGATTATCTTTTATTAGCTCCCCTATGGGCTATGGTCACATGTTTTGCAATTTTAAAAATATAGTAGAATGATCTCAGCTTAGTTAGGACCTGATGCTGTGAATCCCTGACTGCTCTCAGTAGCCATAGTTCAGATGGATGCTCAGAGCACTCAGTACCCAGCCCAACTCAATCAAGTGTCACTACCAACCAACAAGATTAGGATTTATCCTTACTTTTACATGTATTTAAAAAAATAACTTGCTTAAAGAAAATAATTTCCTTACACTCATCACTGGTAATATTTGAAAAGTTCAGATATTCTAGAAATCTGGGTTTTTTTATAAATACATTGGTTTTCTTGCTCAAACATGCAGATAGAATCACAATGGAGAAAAGGCCAGGGAAAATTACATGGTATTCTTTTCTGGTTTTTTCTTCCAAAAGACATGGTTTTCCATGAAATTAAGTAACCTAGTATATTTTGAAAATTACATTTGCAACTAGTAATTATCACAGGCCTGTATTCTCATAGCAATGCCATTAGTATCTTAATCCTGCAAATACAATATTAAGCATCACAAGCAGCAGTTTATTTGATAATAATTTGTGTTTCTTTTAACCTGTGTTTTTCTAGACTTGGTCTACCATAAACTAGAGGCAAAATTAGACCTAGTTTTACCCATTCAGCAATTAAATTGGAATTTTCTAAAGTATGTATCCATTTTTTAGAAGTTCAAAGTACAAGTGAGAACAGATTTTGTGTGTATTAAAGACAAGGGTGTTTACAACAGCTTATCTGTATATGTATATATATGATTCAGAGAAATTTTTTTTTCTCAGTTTTGGTCTTAGAAACAAGAAAAATATTTTAATATAGTAATTAAGTTAACAATTGTTAATGAACTATCTGAATATTGTATTTTTCAGCTCCTACTGGAAGGAAAAAATGTAAGAAAAAGAAGCAGTGTAAGTTTTGCTGTACTGAAAACCAAAAAAAACCCCACAAAACCAAAAAAATCCCACAAACAAACAAACAAACAAAAACNNNNAAAAAATTAAAGAAAAAAGTTTTAATAAGAGAGAAAACAGAGTCAGGAATCAAATTAATCCTGAATTTTGCTAACATCAAGCTCTTCTACAGATTAGGGTACCTCAGAACTGCAAGTAAGGAACCCAAAAAACTTCCAACCTGTGACCCGTGCATAGTGAACAAAAAAATTCAGATTAGGATTAATGTGGTAGGAACTGTTTAGGATTCATTGTTCCAGTGCATTCTATCCCAAATCAGAGCAGATACCCAAGATATTTCCAACTGAGATCCTACAGGTAAGAGATAACAGTCTGTTTTTACACTGTTTAAAGGTGATTATTGTATGATAAACATCTGCAGTATAAATCCCATTTTTATCAAGATATATTTCCTTACCTTAAAATTCTGCAACTGACCATCATCATACCTACTGTAAGGTTCATTTTTTTTAATATATGCTTGCCACTATAGTTTTCACTATTGTTTTTTCTGTAAGAAAATTTTAATGAAAAGTAATCTTTCTTTTTTCTTCCAATCTAAGGAATATTCAGTTTGAGAAAATTCATATTCATTCCATCAGTTAAACATTGATTTTTAAAAAGCAATTTTCACTTTTAAGTTTACTGTCCACTTCAACTGCTCCTCATTAATTTTTGAACATATAAATAGAATTCAGTTTAGCTTTTCTTATGCTTAAGGCTGATCCTATTTAGTCTTCTTGAATGAAACAATACTAATACAGAACCTTATAAAATGGCATTCCCATACCCAAATTTCCCTTCACCCTTTTCTAGAATTCTGTCTTTCCTTGATGAATGACTTCCTGAAATTAAGTTCTCAGAACCTAACAAACAGTACGCAAAAAGACTGTAACAGAGCATCTTAATGATATTAAAATATTTCAGGATTTTTAGAATTGTTTTTAAATGCCCTAACTTTTCCTTTTGCAGCACACTGAATGGCTGTTTCTGCTGAGCTGTCTAAAACATTACCCAGCTCACTTCCCTCTGTGCCTACAATTAATTTAGAAATCTGCAATGTGTGTGAAAAATTCAAATGATCCCCTTTAGCAGGCATTACCCCATCAGCACTGAATTTCAGCTGCCACCCTCAATAAATTGACAACCATTCACTCCAATCCACACATGCTGAGACCTGAAATACAGCACTCAGCAAATAACTTCTCCCTGTCTCTTTCTCTCCCTGCATCACTCTCTCTCTCAATTCAAAATCTCACCATAAGCTTCTCAAAGAAACTGTGGGAAAAATTCTTGCAAGGTTAAGTGGCTAACTGAATTAGTTTCAAAGTTTTAGGAAATTTTCACTGGGAAGATGAAATTCAGGATGGAGTGTATTTTGCCTAAATGGTGTGTATTATTTCAAAGTAGAATTAGCTCAGGGAAGTCTTATAACCTTTACTATGGAAGCAGGATGATCAACAGTCTTCTGTGAGAAAATTTTCACATCATTTTTCCTCCTAGAATTAATGATCTCCTCAGAGATCATTAATCTCCTCCTCTTCATTTTTTCATGAAGAGGAGGATGTGCTGGAATACTGGTACAATCACCATGGCAGTAGCTATTAGATTTGATTTTTTAGTTATAATGATCTAGAAATCACCAGTTTGTCTTTTGTGCCTGTTCACTTTATCTCATTCCAACAAATCACAAGAGACTGTGACTGCAAAGAGGTAAAGTTTTCCATTAAAAAGCTGTATATTTAAGCAATAGCATCACAAGACTTTGGGAGGTCCAGCATTTGATGCCTCCAGGGGACAGTGCAGAAGCCTTAATGAAGAAAAAAAACAGGACATAAGTCTGCAGAGGGACTAGTACAGACCAGTCTGGGGCTGGAAGGATCTGCAAAATATTCATGTGGTTTTAGTGAGCACTGAACAGCTTTGTAGGGAAAGGGGTCTGAGAGAAACGGACCCAAGTCTGCCAGGAGGCCTGTGAAGGTGTACTGGAAGGCACTGTGAAGGTACTGTTTACATAAATGGCTTCATTGTACACACAAGGTCTAGACAGGTAGAATGTATGTATACATCCTTTCAAACTTAAACAAGGTCAGTTTTTTGACATATGATGAAAAACATATTAATTAAAAAATGCTTGCAGATTCAAAACGAGCTCCTTGTTTTGTTTGGTCCTCTAGGGCGCATAGGGCAGCTGACATACCCAGTTTTGTAGATGCCGCTTTTCATAATGGAATACTTGAACTAAATATTGTAAAATCCTTACCACTAATCAGTGTGAGAATATATATAAAGTCTGTTCCCTATCTTGTGAAGGTCATAAAAGCTTTCAAATAGTGGCAAGTAGTGCATATTTCAGCATTTTAACAGAAATACATGGCAAGACTTCTTTTTTCTTCTACTTGTGCTTTTTATGCCCTTCTTTCCCTATTAACTTTAAAATATAGAAAATTTGTAACAACAGGAAAGTATCTGAAATGTCTCAGAAACACTGTTTTGATTTCATATCACGTGTTGAAAATTCTGCTGTAAACTCTGCTTATAGGGACTCCGCCTGTAATATGGATCTGGTACCCTCAGGGATTATTCTGCCGCTCTGAAAGGCTGATAGAGTACCTACTCTACCTAGAAAGGTACATAATCTAATTTTGAAATACTCAGACTTCAATTTCCACACAAGACTAGAATAGGTTTATTACAGAAAGGCTAATGCCATGGACATGTACATATAAAAATCTATCATAGAGCTAAAATTATTTTTGAAAAATTACTTTCTCTGAATATTTGGCAGTTTTAGAAGATTTCTTCTTATAGCAGATCAAATGGGGTAAACAATGGTAACCTCCTTCCACAGAACTGCCCCCCTAAACCTCTGATAGGAAACTGAGAGGAGAGAAAACTCTTGGACACCAAGTGAACTTCCTCCTGGTTTATCAGAACAAACATGGTGATACTTTCAAGTGCCTGATTTGGTTAAATTACTTTCACCTTGATGTTTGACCAAATGGTTTGTAAAATATATAAAAATACCCACAAAGGTAAAGGCTAAAGGAAAATTTAAGTCCTTTGCAAAAGGAACCACACGTACCCAAGTGTACTTTCTATACTTACTATACATATACTGATATAAAGTATTTCCCTATTCAGATACTAGAGCTAATTTGGTAAGTTGTACTTAACTGTTAGCTAATTCGTATTTATTTCCTATTTAAATAAATATTTTTAAAATTATCCCCCATAATGGTAAAATACTAGAGCTTTAAAACTCTGCACCTGTGACTCTTGTATTACTCACTACCTTTATATATGTGACCCCAAAGTCTACTTTGGATCACATATTAATGTTTTAAAACAAGTGTAAATTTGTCATACTCTTAAGGAAGTAAATACATTTATATTGTTCTAATGTTACAAAACATGTGGTATCAACTAGCATGCTGTAAGCTATTTGTATAAATAATTATAACCTATAGAAATAAATATTTATATATGAGAAAATAAAACAAGTAAAACAAGATGTTATTTGAACTTATGTACCCCAGGATTCCTTTAAATCCCTTATTGTAGAACTCCGTAGATTTGGTACCTGTTCTTAGTGCATTACCCATAGATCAACTCTTTTATTTTTGGAGACAAACACATTTTCCTTGAATAGCCTAAGCACCATGCCAGATTCCTCAGGTTACTCTGAACTCAGGTTTTTGCTATTCAGAAAGATCTTTACATCACACGGGTATGCATGAAAATTTCCTTCACAGGAACAGAAATCAACAGCCTTTGGTCTTATTCTCCTCTTTTCTACTCTAACCACTGGAATAACAAACCCATACTGCTACTTGTGCCCCTGTGGCGGCATTCCCACTGCTTCAGGTACCATTCTTCCTAAATGGTAGTACTTCTCCACATGAGAGAAGCTTCAAACTTACCTGTTGTCTTACAGTCTATTGCAGGGGACTGGCTAAAGAAGAGCCTAGAATATGAACAAATGCTTTATCTAAAAAAATTCCGTGGAAAATTTGATGACTCCGTGGTACCAGCTAAAGTACTTTTCAAAGAGCTTTTTTAACTTGACAAAGCCTAAGGAGAGTAACTGACAAAAACAAACTTCCCTTGTCCATAGCTGTGAGTGGAAGCTAAAGGTATTTTATAACCCATGATGACAAATACCCTTTCCTGTTAAAAGAATGGAGATTTGGGATAAATTTTTTTGTTTGCACTCTAAGCCCTGCTAACACTCAACTTTGTCACGTTACATCTGCTTGTTTTCCTGGGTCTGACATTTTCACACGTGACTGCACACAGGATACTCTACAGTGAATATCAATATGAACTTCTGAAAATGTTCAAAGAATTTAGAAAAAAGCATGTAACAATGGAAAATTAAAAAGCAGGTCCTATATAGGAGAGCAGGCAACCTAGGGAGGCATTGACCCTTGTGATCAAAACCAGCTCATATTTTAACTGTCTTCCACACCATTATATGTGAAATCTGTAATGCATCTAGGCTTTTGCAAGGCTCAGAGATGACACAAAAGGAAGAATAACATGAATAATTACAACAAATTCTCAAAAGTCCTCAAACAGTAGCTTAAGCTGTTTAAGTCTAGAGCAGGTACTCTGAGGCAGAGTGAGAAATCTAATAGTGAATTTGAACACATATTCAGGGTCAGTCAAAAGCAACAAATTATAATCTAGAACTGTGTCCATTAAAATCAAAAGCCTGAAAAATTAAATCAAAGCCTTTTCTGGAAGACAGCTGAGTAGGTCAGGTGGAACTGTACACAAGCCACATACTGTGAGTATTTCTTCATTATGTATTTCTGGCCAGCATGGTTATAGCATAATGGATTTTTTCCCCAAATAAAGCCATTTTTTTCCACACTATTAATTACTAATCTGAAGATTTGTAAAATATATACAAAACTATATAAAATGCGTATCTTCAAATATAGTTGCACATGCCTGACTTTTACATTGGTCATTAGTACAAAAATGTTTAAAAAATCTCCAATTGTAAATAAAAACAAGGAATGGAAACAATAATAGAATCCATATACATTAACAATATAATACATCTAAAGCATAAAAATATATAGTGAGCTATTGAAAGCACAACTGTTTTTTCTTTTTTATGTTAACTACATGACAAAACCAAAAAAGCACAGATTTTTCCCAACGAAATTACAGACGGACTCTACATGTATGAGTCTGATTGAACTGAAACGACTTATATGCATTTGCTGTTTGCAGCCAGATAGAAACGAGTAATGAATTTCACAGTGTTTGCATTCTATTTTCATTACTATTACATTAATTACATTACTGTCTCATAGTTACAAAATACTTCCATAATTATCACTTGACTCTGTCCTTCACAGGCAGTTTTACCCCTGTTCTACTATTTAAAATGCTTTTCATTTGATTAAACATACTGTATTTCAGTTTACTGTGAAATTAAGTTTTATTATGGTATACATTTGGTAGTTTTTTACAACATAAAATAATGACTCAAATTGGCAGCTAGGCAGAAGCTTTTAATTTAGACAGAGAGGCTCCACAAGCACAGCTCATACCAGGAATTTTTCATGGCCTATTATCAGCAATAAGGCCCACAGACCCATAAGACACCTTAAATATTATCATTTTACTGTAACTGAGCCCAGTAACAATGGCTTGACTTTCAATATCTTCCATCTTTGTAACAAAATCTGTAGATAGAAGGGCATGTTTCACCATACTTCAATGTATCAAAGTAATGCTTTTAATGTTGCTTGTAACACTGAAGCTCTTGTTGACAACTGTGCTCCAACTAATAAAATGAACTGCAAACACAAAGTCTTAAGTTTATGTTGTTTTTTCAACACTTGGTTGTGGAAACATGGAATTAAATCCAGATCCAGATGTCTTCCCTGTGTGTTACAGATTCATGTGCAAGCTCGCACATGAGGAAAGGCTTAGCTTCAAGCACATGAAAGTCAGAAGTTCATTATCTAAATGGGATATTATTAAAATTGGGATTAAAGCGGCCTTACCAGATGTTTAATCTTGTGAAATGCTTAAAAGCAGCCCCAAGTCAGACTTGGTGTCAACTGCTTGCTCTCTTTTTGATCAAGAATTGCTAAACAGTACTTTTTTAGTATTTTCAGAATTTAAGTAAAATATGACTAGTGTTTTAGAAGGGAAGTTTTTATTTCACCTGATTTTGCTGCAAAATATTTTATCAACTTTCTGATACATAATAGTATCATAGCTGATTTTAAGAGCTGCATTTTCAGTTAATGCCCAAATAACTCTCAAGGTTTTTATCAGCCTATATTTTACTGACCCAAAATTCAAACACAATCTCAGTGACAAGGGATCTGACATAGAACCTCTAAGCAATGCCATCTGTGATGAGAATCTGACATGTTCAGCTTTAGAAAGGTCAATGCAGAAGGACAACCTTGCTTGCTGCATTCATCACAACAAAATTCAGCAGTTTGGATGAAGAAAATACTCTCCTTTAGTCTTATCAATCATGCAATATCAGGGTATATACTATGAATAAGCACTAACATGTTTGCAAATATTGATTTTTCTTTGATGCTGTCCTCTTCAAATCTGCATAATACTCCAGTTTGGGAAACTATTTCAAACTGTTTGACATTATTGAAAGAATGAATTAGAAAAGTTATCAAAAAAAGTACTTCAGGAAATAGTGTTTTCTTTAAATGACAGCTTTTAAAATGCCTCAAAGTATTTGTAAAATTATATTTATTTTTAATTGAAAATTTCATATAAGCCTGAATTCTGGTTAACTAGTTACAAAGCTGTTCAGTCAAACAACCCCCAGGCCATGAACTTTAATTGTTTTATTCCTTCATGAGTTACTCAATCCTGTCTATGCAGACAATGCCCTTCAGCAACTTTTCAGAGTTTCTGATCTGCAGGAACACTTTGACCTTCTGTATGCCTCTTCAAAATGTGACAGCAAGGTAGAATTACTCACACTTTGCTTTGCTCAGAGTTCAAGTTTTTCCATGGAAATGTCAGAAAAATAACTACAGTAATCTGGTGACATTTGAGTCTTGAAGGAGCTCAGCACTACCTTTTTACTTTCATAGGTAACTATGAAAAATTCAAGTACAAACACTACATGGAAATAAGGATGGATGCAATGAACCCTGGGCAGAATTAAGGAAAATTATGTAGGAAAAAACCAGTAGAAGTAACATGACAGAAAGCTAAAAAGTGCTTTATTGAAATCAACATCAAGAACTGCTTGATCTCCATAGTACACTAGGTGTAACTAATCATCAGAAGTCTACAAGAGAGTATAAATGTAGCCCAAACTCTTTCATTACCTTCCACTGTTGAAATACTATGTACAATAATGATTCATAAATGATGATGATTTTTTCTTTGGCAGGATGGAGCAGTTAAGTAAACTTGAATGAAATAATTTATTTAGTTCTTTAAATAGTTCATGGTCTCTTTTAACCATCAAGGTAACTTACAATAGATAACTTCCAGAACTACTACATACTCTAATGCTTTCATCCATGCATAGCTGTTTCTCTTTTTCATTTTACTAGCACTGAAAGAAAAATTCAGTAATAGTAATATGACTAGATGGTCTCCTGCAACCAATCTAGTGTACCAGCCTACAGGTAGAAGCACAAACACAAAAAAAAACCTGGTCTATGAAGAAGACACTCAAACCTATGATAGTCACCAAACTTAAAAAAAATACATTTGAAGGGGTTAGATGAGCCAAATATGATAAGAATGATTTAAAGATTATCACATCTTTTAGCTACTGTAGTGCCACCTAATGAGCATAAACTGCTAAAGTCAGCTCAAATATACCACTATTTTAAAGAATGCTTTAAAATGAGTACTCCAAACAAAATACTGAGTGTGACACAGTGTGGACACTGTGATGCAACTCTTCATGCACGCTAGTTTAGTATTTCTAAGTCCCCTTGGAATGGTAGGGAGCAAGGAATCACTTAAGGCTGATATTAAGTTAAACTGCAAATGTATTTCACATCATCATCATCATCACCTGTGCCATAGGCTTCATTAAACAAAACACAGCACATGAGAGCGAGACAAGTATTGATAATATTCTTGACCAAATATATAGAAATGTCCCTTAGCTCTCTGGTGAGCCCCCCTCACTTGTAATGCTTTCTAATATGTCAGTTTTTCCACAGGGGTTCCCTGTATAATGAGTAGCCTCTCCTGCAGAGTCACACACACATACACTTAGGAGGGCTCTGGTCCCACCTCTTCCGTATGGCAATGGTAGTAGCTGGCACATCTATGTGCCAAACACAGACACAGGAGGGACCATTTATTGGCTACCAGCTGTCATTCATCTCCTCTGTGAATAAAGGAGCAAGATGTCATATTATTGGTTTGCATGCTGCTCTGAAATAGATGTTGTCTGAATTGTGAATAAAGGTATGCCGCAGTTTGGCAATCATTGTTCTGGACTAAAACAACAGCAGGAGACAGTTTTGCTCTACCCAAAATCAATTCAGACTTGGCTGTAGCCCATTGCTGCTGGTGGTGCAGCTCCACAGTTGTCATGAAGAAGTCCAACTGAAACATTTGCATTAGAGTGATGCCTCTCATCTATTGTGCAATGATAAATACTGCAAGCATTGCACACTCCTATTTTAGCTCAGTGCTTTCCAGACAGTCAAGATGAACAGTGACCCCCATACATTTTTAGAGCATGAACTGTGTTCAACCTTCTGATCCTGACAGCTTGCACCGAGGTCTCACCAGCCCCAGCTAAGGGCAGTAAAGCCTGGCAGGAAACACAGGCAAAGCTAATCAAAGCCACTGCTGTCCTAGAAGTCTTTTGGGGCCACAGACAACCAGTGCAAGTCAAAACACACCACTTGGACTCTTCACCTGTGCTCTGAGACCAGCTTCCTGAGAAACCAACCTGGCTTGAAGGGATGCTTGCACCATCACCCACTTCAGATGCGCTAAGCATTACTTGGTTACAGTTATGACTCTAAATTACTAATTGGAAAAAAAAAAATTACATCCTTCACTTTAAAAAGGTAACAGCTTCCAGATGGTACAACTGTCAAGGCAGATCATTTATGAATGAGTTCCAGCTATCTTGACAATATCATTTTTAGTACAGATGCAGGAAAAAGAAGTCCAGAAACACAACAGGACAGAGGAAATCTGAATTTCAATTGTAAGGTGCTCTCTTTTAATCTTGTGATAAAAGCAATTTAAATATAATGCAGTGTTCAGCTATGCTATAGATACAATTAAAAAGCCCAACTCTGAAAACAGCCAAATGGTTCCTGAATAATATTGCACAATACAACCCAGCAACACTTTGGTATTGTTTTAAGCAAAAGCAGAGCAGAAATGACACAGCTGAAGTGTCTAGGAAAACTGGCAACTCTAAGATACAAGAATGTGTAATTCAGAGAAACTACACATCCCACACAGCCACATATTTCTGGCACTTGTGAGGGAATACTTAAAAATAATAATAATAAAGAAGAGTTAACAGAAGTTAAGAATTACATGCAATTCTAACCAGTTGAAGTTTTCTCTCCTGTTCCATTTCCATACAGGTTACACCATTGCTTCATCCTTTCAATAATCTTTCTCAGAACATTTGATCACCTGAAAATAACAGTTCACCCAGCTACTGTACGTGCAAGCTCTCAGATCTCTGGGAAAAAGTGGGTGGGGGAAGGTGATTTCCATGGTCAAAACATACTGCATAAAAGATTTAAGCAAAATGAACCATCACATGTCATGTGGGAGATTGTTAATTGCCAGAATTCCTCTGAGGTACCTCTGGGAAGGAGGAAGAGAGAAAAGTGGAATATACGTAGGATGTAAAACACAAAAGATGAGAATAATATACATTCGAGTTTGTGTAAGATCTTTGTAAAAAAAGGTATTTCTAAGACAAAAATTTCAATTGACTCTAATTAAGTTCCAATATTTGCCTATAGGAAACATTTTGCAGTTTGTCTATGACACGTGGAACCAATTTTGATTCTTTCTCACCTACACTGTGCAGGAGGCACAAGCTGTGTATGGTTTAAGCCCTACTGCTAATTGATTTTTTATAAATTACTCCTATTTGTAAATAATTCCCAGAACAGTTGTGAAATACTTTTCTCCATTTGAGGGAAAGCATAAACCAAAACACAACTCCCAAACAAAAACAGAGACCTTAAGGTTTCCCTTGATACAAAGAAAAGTATAATAATTTCAAAAACACAAACAGCTGGTGGATTGGCATGTGAAGGCTGATGACAGGTCTGTGGGATTTATGGAACATATATGCACTTGTATATTTCCATTCAGAATAAAAAGAAAACTGAGCCACCTATTGCTTACCCTAATGCAGCGTGAAAGTCAGAACTATATTTTATAGTCAGATTTGTGTCAGATAAGAAAAGGATATCCATGCTATTGCTGTTGGTTACCATGTAAGCTGGTATATCTACACAAATGTGTCTAAAGATCACCCACAGCACATCACAACCTCAAGTGCCCATCACCTCCCAAATACATAACAGGCATTTGACTTCCACTATAAAAGATCAAGAGCCTCACAAATGATAATGCTGCAGTATAACATCTTTTTTTATGGAATGTTATGACAACTTATTTGGAAACATAGGGTTTGTATCTTGCAGAAGAGAAACACTGCTGTCACGGGTAAAACTTGTGGGTATACTGTGATGATAGATTCTTCTGCTTCGTTTCTTATGCCTGCACCTGGTGGAGCCATTTATAGCAGTTTGCCATCATAAGCATACTGACCTAAAATGGAAATAAGAACCATTACAGAATGACATGCGTAAGCTTTCTCAAATAAAAACATGCAGGCAGCCATCAGCAGAACTAAATCCATATGATCAACCTGAAGTATGCTCTAAAGCAGCTGTGTGTTGATTATACTGTAAAGAGAGAAACTGCAGCTGGAAAAATCTTCAACAACTCCATGTCTTTGCCCTCTGATTATAAAGGAGTAGGAATATAGAGAGGGAGTAAATATCAACTGCACCGTGCTTCACCACAGCTTCTTTATGAATTAAACAAATTGCAATACATTTTAGAGCTTAGAAGAATCAGACATGCCTTCATGAACCAGCTATTTAGACAGTCTTCCTTTCTAAAAGCTTATTAAGTACATTGTTTTATGTGACAGTATATATTGCTTCCATTTATTTGCCCACTTGTGTGTCTCTGAAAACGTGATTGACACTCTTCCTAAAGCTCTCCCTGCTGTCATCCACCTGTCTTCTCTACCTTCTTAGACTTACATTCAAAACACTGCCTCTGCCTTGCTCAACTTTTACACAGTTCTGGATTATTTCTACTTACATCCCGTTTGACTTCTCTACAAACTTCAAGAAAACGCTACCTTTCCTCCTCTTTTGTTACCTGACTTGGGATTTAAAATTATGAATTCTGAGTGCCATACTTGCTTGCTCACTTCACTCAGTCTTTACTCTGGCCTTCTTGCCTGCCTTTTCCAAGTCAACAACTTCCATGGCAGATTACAGCCTTTCCGGCAATGGTTCACATGAGTCTACACAGTGCATTACAGGAGATAATGAGTTTGTTCTGCCCAATCTATGAGCTAGCCAAGATTAACCTGCTTTATATAGAGCTAAGCCTGAATTAAAAAAGCCCTCCTGAGATAATGAAATACATCAGATCAAACCCAGCATTCTGTCAATAGACACAGGTATTTCAGTCTCGGATCAACTCGCATTGCTCTTTCTCAGAGCCCACATGAGAGACTCTAAACACACCTATGGAACATCTTAAGAGACATTTCCTCTTTCTTCTAATTCTTCCTGTCACAAACTCCACATTGCATTCATATAAATGAGAGGAAACCACTCCTGGAGGAAGCAAAAAAGGCAAGAGTACTCAAGAGTACTCCTTCTTGCTTACCCATGGTATTTCCTCTGTAGTTTTGGAGGGTTTGGGATTTAAAACTAAATAAAAATCTTCTTTGCACAAAACTTCTGCTGAAGATGCAAAAGCACCTGAGTCAGCACTGCTTAGGACAATGTGGATATAGAGGATCACTAGTCTAGGCTGTTTCTCACTTATGTGCAGCTGCCCTGCTCCTGATGCTGCCTATTTTTTTCTGAGATTCCTATTTCCACACATTGAATACATTTACCATCATGTCACGAGTTACAGTGTCCCATTCTGGACTCTCCAGTACTAAGGAGACATAGACACATGGAAGGAAGTTCAGCAAAGGGTCATGAAGATTATTGTAGGGCACCTGTCATACCAGCAGAAGTTGAGACAGCAGGGACTGTTCAGCCTGGAGGAAAAAGGATTCAGGAGGGATCTCATCAGTGTAAATAACTGATGGGAAAGAGCAAGAACAAAAAAGTAGACTTGTCAGGGGTTCCAGAGACAGAACAAGGGACAACAAGTACAAATTGACAGAAATTGACATAAAAGAAATTCTCTTTTTATGTAAGAAAAATCTTTCTCTCTGTGAGGTTTGTAAGACAATGGAACAGGCTGCCCAGAGAAGTCTTGGAATCTCCTTGGAGACATAAAAAATCCAGCTGAACATGGCCCTAGGTAAAGGTAATCTGCTTTAGCTGATCATTCTTTGAGAAAGGGAGTTAAACCTGATTATCTCCAGGGATGCCTCCCAGACTTCAACAATTCTGTGATATCTATAAACTTTTGGTCCATTTCTTGCTTTTCAAACTATTCACTACTCCCTCTTCTTTCTCCTTCTCCCATTCCTGGCAATTTGTTTCCCTCTTTCTTGGAAGGCTCATTAATGACACCCAATGGCAAAGTTAGCTCAAATCAGATTGCAATTCACCATCCTCATATGGTTTTGCACTTCTGAGCAATGCCACATGCAAGAAATCCAGAGTAGAGCTAATTCTGCTGACTACAGCCCCCCAGAAAATGAATAAAAGAAAGTTGATTTCATTTTATTTCTCTCAATCCCTGCTGCGCATTTGCCACCTTTGACTATATTGTCTCTGGGTGTTTTTTACCAGGTAAGAGGTCATGCTCATGCTCATTCTGATTAAACCCAAGCCACTTCTATGACTCTCACTTATTTACCATAATAAGCAAAACTTGCCTTTTAACCTGGAATATCAAAGTAAAGAAGGCCTTAAAATCCTGGGATTTTAACGGAAGATTTACAAAATTTTAACTTTATTATTTTTTCAGTTGCTTTCCTCTTGCAAAATTAGCCTATCCTGAATACAAGTCTCCACTCTTCCACCCCTATAGACCTTGGGTAAACAACAGATCTGATCATTCTCTCATTAATCCTGATAGCTTTGGTGGAATTATTCCTTGCTTTTGTAGATGAAATCAGAGGAAAAAGCTGGTGTTCCATGCTGCAAGACTTACATCAAAGTACTGGAGAAATAATCACCATGCTTTCTACTGCTCTTTTTTAAATATTGTATTTAATTACTGTTACAAGAATGGTTGAGCACAAGCTTCAAACCTGGTTATATAGAGCCATACGTGCAAGTTGACATAAAGGAAAAACTTCAAAGAGCCCTGTTTGTCCAATTGAGATGGGCTAGATTCAATTAATGATAAGAAAAAGGCAAAGTAGTAAATTATTTAATCAACTGAATGTCTGCTTTACTAGAGATTGCAGTATAATTTAGCTTTCTTTAATAAGATTTTGCTTTATCACAAATCCAAACAAATAAATTGAAACATCATCCTGCTTCATAAAAAATATATACTACCAATGCTATCAAAAGTATTCTTTCTGCATTCTGTTATATAAGCTGGTATTGCCAAAAGTTACATAGTGCTTAAAATATGCAATTATACTGAATAACAGGGACAAAGCCCTGAGGAGCTTTAAAGTCACAGATAAAAGCCAGCACAGTAGATGTAGCTCTGCAGCAGGGACACTGCCATTAGTGCTGCTTGACTTTACTACTAGAAGTAAACTGACAAGTCAAAATCTAGCTATGATAGAAGCAGACAGAACTCAAAGTGATTGAAAAGCTATCTGGAACAGAAAGCAGGGAGGTCCTGCTGGATAAGGTGCTCCTATTTTAACTCAGTGCTTGCTGGGCCTGTTAATACCATGACAGAGGCCTTCCACACTCCCCCATGAACAGACACATCTCAGTGCTGGTTGTGTCAAGACAAGGAAGCAGGCTCACGTGGATTTTCCACTAGACAGGTATTTCTAGGAATCCCTGGCCTAGAAATCATTTTTCTAGGTTTTTCCACCCATGCTCTTTTAAGAGGAGGAAAGGAAATGAAGGCAGAATAATTTATTCTTGCTGAGGACTGAAGAAAAACTTAAATACTAGATATCATTTCTCATGTAAAAGGACAGAGTCTGAAAAAAAGACCCATGAAAACAACATATAAAGGAAAGAAAGCACCTGTGCAGGTTTGGCTATAAAATGAAATGCATATAGAACCACTTTAGAAATTCCCATCACTTAGCTACTGGATGTGAGCCATGTAAAAAAAAAAAAATTCCAATGACAAATAGAAGTGAAATGCAAAAGCACAACTAATCAATGAAGATAAAGGAAAAATGAAAACTACACTTGTCATTTGTTGGCCCCGAAACAAGAGCATTACATTGGATGAACAAATATGGTGGCTACAGTTTAAATGGACAGAAGTTCTGTATGAGGTTGCTTTCATTATCCACAAAACAAAAAATATTTTAGTGCTTTCAAGGAACATTACAGTTTTAGTGAACTTACATGGAAAAATAGTATGACATGGTAGTCTACTATTTATTTTTAAGAACAAATAAACTGCTTATGCTAGAGTGTAACATATTCAGGGAAAATGTGAGTGTTTTGCCAGACATAATAAAAAATCTCAAACTAACAATTTTGCTTATATAATCAATTTAACAATGAAAAATAGAAGATTCCTGCTTAACAACCAGAATACCCTTAAGTGCCACCCATCAGCTGGGCAGGGGCAAAATAAACAAAATATTACATTATTACATTACTGCTGTTCATACCATGCTTTTCCATACTCCAGACAAGGATCCTTTTCTNTGAAGCAACAAAGATGGGTAAATCTGTGGAAGCTAATTTCATCATCAATGAAAACACAACCTGTGCTTCATATAAATCTCCCAGTTCTTAAATAAGAGCAGGAAATACTCTTGAAAAAAACCCAACCCTCCAATTATGAAATAAGGTCCTGATTCATTATTGAATCACAGAGTTTGAAAAATCTGCTTAAGGTTCTCTTGCTTACACAGGCACAAATAAGGAATAACTCTATGAAAACTTATATAACTGAGCTGGTAAAAGAGTCATGCAAGCAAATGGAATACCCAGCACAACTTGTTCTAAGCCAGTGGTGAAGCACCTGTTAGACACTCTGAACTACATCTTCCATGAGGCACTGCAGTCTCTATGAAACCAATGTGATTGAAGAGATCTAATCTAGTAAGGAAGACAGAAAACAAATGTCAAAAGACTAGAATTGCCTTGGGACAAAGTTTGTGATTCCAGCTAGCTGTAATGTCATGTGTTCAGATATGGTGGCTGCCATTTCCATCAAAAAGCCCCAAATAAACAAGATTGTAGCCTGGAGAGGTGACATTCTCAGTCCACTGCAGAGAGAAGCTGCTCTGCTCCAGAAGCACATCTGGAATGTCCACGAGACAGAAGAGCTTTCACGCAAAACGCAGAGAGAAGTATCTGTGCAGTAATTAATAGCAGCAGTATGGCAAGTGACTCACCCTGAG
Organism: Cyanoderma ruficeps; assembly: GCA_008694505.1. Classification (NCBI taxonomy): domain Eukaryota; kingdom Metazoa; phylum Chordata; class Aves; order Passeriformes; family Timaliidae; genus Cyanoderma; species Cyanoderma ruficeps. The sequence continues at coordinate 4,541,800 of VZDJ01000346.1, forward strand.
CTGATTCAGGAACTCTGTTCCTTGCCTCTGTATGTGTAAACCTGTTTGGAATAACTGATTAACTAGGAAGGCATCATATTTGAGATAACCTGTCAGGTTCCCCAGATAAAAAGATCAATTTAAAGGTCACATTAAGCTAAATAGAAGTTTAAAAATAATAGAGATTAGGGCAAACCCAGAATTTTGACATAGATTTTTTCAAAGAACCATAAAACAAACAAACAAAAAACCGAATGTTGTCTGAGTGTACAAGAGTAATGAAATCACTTGGTTATCCCAAAAGCAGAATAAAGTGCAGCTAGACTATATAGGTCAGATTTTTTTTTTTCCCCTTAAAAAATCCCAGTGAAAGAGAACCCTCACTGTTTCCTGTTACTCAGCATTCCTGCATTTCATTCTCAAAGGTGAAGGTTTTTCTACGTACCAAAACTAAAGCAGGGGTATTTGATTGGCTGTTACCTCTGGGATTTTTCTTGAAAACTAAACTATTTATTACCTGTTTATACATGTTTTTTGTTTATAACAGTCTTTTGCATACTGAAAATCTTTTATCATGAGTTCCGCCATTTAAATGAAATTAATTAAACATATCTTCTCGGCTCAAAAGAGAATTTTTCATACCTCTTGTAATTTTGATGCATTGAGAGGCTGCCTAGAACAGAGGCTAGACAGTTTTAAAGGAATAAAGTAGGTATTTATGAAAAAGGCCTTCAAAGGATACACCTTGGGCAGTACAAGAGCCCAGCCATGGCTCCACCCAAGATGGACAACAGACCACAAGTTTTCACACTTTTAAAGTTTTGGTTCATTTACATATTGGGGTTAATTGTTCAATTACAGCTTCAGGTTATGAAGCCCCATCCTCCCAGTTTGCTCTCCTCAATTTGCTGTTGTTTATACTTTTTGGGCCTGAAGCTGCAATGGTGTCCTTGGTTCTCAGGCTGGAAAAGGATTGTTTTGTCTAAGCTGTGAGGAGAACTTGCTAACACTTCATATGAAGTTAAGAGTCACACACTAATGCAGAGCAGAATCTGGAAAATATGAAAGCTAAAACTTAAGGCATCAATTTTGCAACTCTACTCTCAGAATGCTATGAATTTTAGCTCTTTTCTAAAGTAGGGAGGCGAAGAGTGGATGCATTACTTCACAATTACTTCATAGTCAAGTCTTCATCAGGTCTGGAGTGAAACTGCTAACTTATATACCCTGCATATGGCAACCTGGTTAAGACAACCAGAATAACATCTGACATTTATTTTTCAAAACCATCACTATTTTTTAGGTCACAAATTCTGTGCTCCACTCTAGCATTCAGATACTGATCATCAGAATAAATACCTTGTTCTTTATCCTAATTTTCTATTTGTGCATTTCTCTCTTCTCACTAATAACTTTACAATTATTTATCACCAAATTTCAGCACGTGATACATAATAGCTAAAAGTTCCCAAGATAATGATCTTTCTTTCCTATTGTTGAAAAGCTACCAAACTGTCATATTTCATCCATAAAATACATGAAGTATACTTATTAGTTGGCTGCAAAATAATTTATAAAAATGTTGAAAAAAACCCAGGCCCACTCTTGACACCTCTTGGTAGTCACATACTGATAACTTGGCTTTAACTATTGTTTCCATCTAGTTATGTACCTCATCTTAATTTCATCTAGATCATATTGACCTAATTTATTTATGGACATCTTTGTGGGACAATGTCAGAAACCTTGCCTGAAGTCAAAATTAATCCTATCTGTTCCCAGATCCGATTAACCCAGAAATCCCATCAAAGAAAGTAATTAGAGTACATTGATGTGATTGTTTTTCACAAAACCATTTTAGCTGTTTTTATTATTTTATCTTCTTTGTACATACACACTGAATGCTAATAACTTGTTCCAGTAACTTCCCAGATGTTGAAATTACACTGATTCATCTGTAATTCTACAATAGTCTATTTTTCCTTTTTTAAAGTTAGGTACTATGTTTGCTAATGGATCAGGGATTAAGCTGGCTAGGTTTTCTAAGTACTTAAGGGCAAATTTAATTGGATCCTGTCAACATGAATACATCATGTTACATTAATATTCTTTAAATTGTTCCTTCCCAATTCTGCTTGTACCTACTTGATAATGGCAATGTTGTTTGGTTAAACACTTGCCTACAGAGAGGGAATTTATTTCTTTTTCTTGTTGTTCTTTTCTGCTGAGTAATGGACCAGGGCTATCCTTTTATTTTTCTAATGCATCATTCTAACACCTTCAGAATTTTTTGCCCAAAGTTTTCTTATTTATTTATGTACCCTAATGCATACATATTTTTGAGCATATTTCCTATGTTCCCTGCCAATTGTGAGAGTTTTCAGCTCTGCTTTTAACATGTTCTCTTTCAGTAACTGCCAGCTCTCTTTCACTCATTTATCCTTTAGATTATCTTCCCAGGAGATCACTTCTACTAGGTCCCCAGGTTCATTAAAGCATGCCCTTTTGAAGTTAGTTGCTCATGTTCTACTATGGTTGCTTCTTCCTAAACCCATAAATATTGCCATTTTACAGTCACTTTCACCCAAACTGGCTTCCAAGTGGAGATACTCATCTAGTTTAAGAAATCTCTTAGTCTCAGCCAAATCTGATTGTGATAATAACAACTTTCTTTATCTTTTAAAATAAGCTTCTTCATATGTCAGACCTTCTCTACGCTTACACAGTATTTTTGGAACTGAATATTCAAATGCTCTACAATTCAACCACACCAATTTATTCAGATGTTTCCAGTGTCTCCATTCTTCTGACTAAGCTGCCTGCAATAGATTCCAACAACCATGATGTCCCTTTTCTTTTTCCTTAATAGCCAGTGAAGGTGTGCCTTTAAGAATTCTATTTTTCACTTTCTTACTTGAATGTCAAAAAAAGTAGAAATACATTTTTCAAATGAAATGTAACTGTCTACCAGTTTTCCTTGGCTTGTCTTTTCCAAACAGGTCTTACCCTTCTAACCCACCAGTCCAAAATCATGGCATCTCTGATTCATACCAAGCAATATTTATAGATGCCCTTCAGACATTTCTGTAGAGAACTCTCAACGCTTAGCAGTTAAATCTTCGCTCTTTCATATTAGCCTTCTATAATTTTCAGATTCCTGCCTCAATTTTCAGATCTGTGAATAGTTCAGCCTATCACTGATATCTTAACTTAAGGTAGGTCTTTGCCATTAACACGTTTCAAAATTGAGTGAAAGGGGCTGGAACACCTCTCCTGTGAAGAAAGGCTGAAAGAGCAGGGGTTGTTTAGCCTGGACAAGAGAAGGCTCAAGGGAGACCTTACTGCAGCCTTTCAATAGTTAAAGGGAGCATATGAGAAAGCTGGAGAGAACTTTTTGCCAGGACAAAAATTTGCAGTGGCAAGACAAGAGGCAACATTTTCACAGAGGAAGAGAATAATTAAGATTGGATATCAGAAAGAAATTTTTTACTGTGGAGGTGGTGAGGCACAGGAACAGGTTGCCCAGATAAGCTGTGGATGCTCCATCCCCGGAAGGGTTCAAGGTCAGGTGAAATTGTATTCTCAGCAATCTGGCCTAAAGGATGATGTTCCTGCCTACAGATGGGTTGTACCATATGATCATGAAAAGGTCCCTTCCAATCCAAACCTTTCTATGGTTCTTTCCAATCTGACTGTCCTCTCCTCATGACTGAGTGAGCTGAAAATTGAGTGTGTTATCTTCCTGAAATTCATCAGAAGAGTTCTATAATTGTGTGCCTATATATACACTTTGGCTAATAGAAGCAAAATCAAAAAGAAGGGAAAACAAATGTGTTTACAAAATCTGTAAGCTCCACAATAAAAGCCGTCACCTATATTAATCAAGTCTTTCAATATTAATATTTAAAACAAAAACTACTCTGTTAAAGATATGTTTTTCACAACTTAAACATTTTTTTCTTCCTTTAGGCAGAAGCAATGCAATCCTAAGTGCCTTTTAAAGTTGTACGTATGATGTGAATACCTGTCAGTCATGTCCCTTGATCTCATTATGGCTGGAATTTTCATTAAATTATCTTCAGAACTGTGGGGAAATTCCGAATTATAAAGATTACAATGAAAAAAATGTGACGTAGGCTAAATCATTTAGTTCATACTAATATAAGCACTGCAGGTGTGTATTCAGAACACTGGACAATGCTGCATGGAGGTAACTGTGCAAAAGGGCTCAATCTGCAACAGGAAATTCCACCACTCACAATATAACACTCAGATGCAATTTTGAGGCAATCTGCATAGCATCTTCATTACTGAACACGTAAGAGTTCCTTATATTAAAAATACAGTAATCACATCTATAATTTTATTAAAAATACAGTAATCACATCTATAATTTTATAAGCATATCTAATGACGGAAAAATACATCCAAAAATGCAAATATTTTCACAGTTATATAATAATTTGAAATGAAGGCATAATCTGCATTATTGAAAAGGATGTAAGAAATCTTAGAAAGTGTCTACACATTTTGCATTATAAATATACCAGAAAAATGAAATGAAAATTTAAAAGGATCCATTATACTCTAAAACCATTACTTATACAAGACTGATTTAATATTTCAGATGAATACTGAAAACTGAAAGACTGGACATCTGAGTCAAAAATGTAGAACTCCTTTGTCCTAAAATCAAATTAAATGAAAAAAGAATTCCAAGAAACATTAAATTCCAATAAGATTGAATATTTTTGTAATAGACAATGGTATATTTCACATTTCACATACACTATCCCAAAACAAACGAATCCGAAACACTTGTTTTGTAACTACCTCTACTGGTAGAGAGCCATTATTTGCATTTTAACTGTTTAATTTACATTTAATTAAGCTATTGTTGCATTCACATGAGAATTTATCAGTAGTCATTTTCTCAGTATTGTTTTATGCACAATTCTGATGCAATGAAACTTTTTCAGCCTTCTTCTGCAGTATAGCTTAATATTTAAGAGAGGGTTTCTTTTACATTTCACTAGCAAATGCCTGGCAATTTAACAATCTCTCTACAGTACAAACATTTATGAAAATGTCAATCATTGCGGCTTACACACGCTTAAAAGTATTTAAAGTTTCTCCAGAAGGTGGTAAGCTCAGCTTCTTGTCCTGTTTTTGATAAGATAATAGGCTGCTATCATTGGAAGTTCTCCCATGTTTTCCACTCCTTTTAGCTGGACGTTCTGGAGAGAAGGCAGCTTTCTTTAATGTCTATTTAAAGGTTCCACTAAAATGACCTTATCCACAGCTCATTTGAGTTTATTCTTGCATTCTATTAAAGAAGATATAGGAGATTCTTCTGGGGTCTTTAAAGTTATGTAAACTTAGTCATTACACTACAGTACATGCAAAGTCTTTCCCACCACAAGATAGCATTGTTAAAAAAACCCCAAAACTACCAGAGACAGCAAAAAAAGCATATAATTTATTCTATGATTTCCAAAGGTGCCTTAATCTGGTGTTGTTTCAGAGATGGTGTAAAGTGTCTTCCTCACACTGTGCTGAAGAGAGTAAAATGGAGAAACGTTTTTTTCATAGCTTATCTTATTATAGTGAATCAGATAATGCCAGTTTATAAAGAGTAGGGTCCTTTGGTGCAGAGAAGAAACAGAACTTAAAGAGAAGCTGCTAAGATCTACATACTGAGAGATAACATCTCTTCACTAGAAGACAATTTAAATAAGCTATAGCACAATAACCTTCACAACTGCACAAACATTCCTGATGAAGCCAAAAGGCCCAATGCAAACTTTATAGCTCTCTAAAAGAAAGAGGAACATTAAAATCAACAAAAGACCCACTGGCTTCAACAATACCCAGATTTCCTTAGGATGCAGTTACACCACCCCACCACTGTCCCAATTTACTAAAAATGTCAAAGCTGAAATAAAACTATAGTGGTGAAAATATTGAAAAGAAGTCTTGAAAAGTGTAATGTAGTCTATGAAAAAGTACCAGGAAAAGTTTCAAGGGAAATTCAAAAATTCAAGGATTTCAAGATTAAAAAATAAAGGGGTCAGATGTTATGAATCCATCTTAGACTTTGTTACAAAGAAATTTATTCATCCTTGACGTTAAAATAATAAGTTAGCTCTGGTCTGTTTCTGCAGTAGCCTACAGTGCCTGAGCCAACAACGTAAGATGTTTTTACAGTTTCCACTAGAAAGGAACAAAGTTTTTTCTCTTATTAGAAGAAAAATGTTCTAGAAATTCCATAATGTTCCCAAAGTTCACCTTACACATTGAAGAAAATCTTGCTCATCGAATGACACTAAAACATTAAAGAAACTTAAAAGAAGATTATTAAAACAATGGATGAATGTGTTCCAGTTTATAAGACCTTTGTCAAAAACTGTAAGAGACAGTTAAGGAACACACCTGTGAGACAGAAAATCACCAAATCAAAAAGACATCAACAGCCCGGAAAAATCTCCAAAGAAAATCTTACTGTGATAAATTGTAGGCACTTAGAAAAGTTATATGTGTTAAAATTTAATATAATTTACTGAAATCAGATCCTTTCTACTAGATCCTCCAACCAACAATATTATTGTTCTATTCATAGATTTTTACTAATATCATACACTCTGCTATCCAGCAGTGGGGTCCACAGCTATAATATCAGATAAAGCTTTGAACTGTACTGAGAACCTATGACCAAAACAGAATTCTGGAAAAAAAGTCCAGGGACATTTAGAGGCCTATAAAACAAAAGAGAATGAATTATTCAGTACCAGAATTTAAGGCAAAAGGAATGTTTGCAAATTAATATGGGTCATGTCACAAATCTTTTATCTAGAGCAGGGAATCCAACATTTCTAGACCAACCACTCTCAACAATATCTTTTATTTCTCACAAACATGTTTTCATTACTTAAAGGTTTTAAATTCAAAACAAAACCAAAACAAAACAAAACANCAAAAAACAAAATAAAAAACCAAACAAATCAACCAAAAAACCACCCACACCCTAACCAACCGGACAAAAATAAAACCAAACAAATCAACCAAAAAAACACCCACACCCCAACCAACCAGACGAAAATCCTTAAAAAATTCTGCCTTTCATCATTACAATAAAGTCCTGGACTCTTTTGGAGTCAATCAGGATACATGCAAGAATCTGTTGGATGTAGAATGAAGAGTGCAGAGGAAGGAAAGAAAATAATGCTTCTAGTAATGAGTAATTCATTCCCTGTAACTTTTTTCTTGCAGTAAGAGACTTGACATTTACATCAGAAGTAGATGATCATAAATTCTGAAAGACTTCTACCCCACTAACTCCTTTCTGAAAAGTGCAGTTGAAACTGGCAATGTAGAATTTTATTTTATCATGTGCTAACATGATGAAAAAACAAGACTACATTTACAACTTCAAGGAATTAACTATCAAGATTTTGATGTTTTCTGAACAGTTACATGTGCTTAACTTTTTATTCAATTAAGAATTTTCAGTAGTTCTCAAAACCAATACCTGAGAAATTTATATGCACATAGTAGGTGCATGATTAAAGGCTGCTCATGGAACTTTTCCTTCAACTGACTGAGCTTGAGGCATGAGTTTAATGAAGGAGACATATGCAGATAGCAAACTCAGCTTTCAGTTATTTCTCTGCTTCTCCCAGAATTCTTAAGCTTTGTATTTGCTTAATTCTTAAACTAATTTGCACCTTTCTATTTCTGACAAGGCAAAGATGTTATATTTAGTAGTTCTAAATAGCTTTTGTTATACTGCCAAAAAAATGAGAAGAAAGATGCCTTCAGAGTATTAGGGAGAAAACATCTGCCCCTGCTTGAGAATGTGTCACATTTGAATAGAAAATGTTACAGAAGAATGAACAGGGGTGGTGTTTTCATTGTTGTTTGGTTGCTTGTCAGATTTTTTTATCTGGTTTTACTCCATTTTGAAAAATCTTAAAATATGAAGTAATTATGTGTAAGGCTAATGACTAAACCTTAGATGTAAATGAATAGTAGTCACCATTAGGCAACTTCTCAGTATCTCCCAGCAAACACACAGAAATCAGATATACTAATTTCACACACTAATGGCTTTGGACTGTAAAAGAGCCCACAGACACTTTATGAAAGAAAGGGTGAATTCAAACAATAACAAACAATTCCTGTTTTCAGCTCTTGCTGTTGTGAAGTTATATTTAAATTCTTATTCAGTAAGTAGATAGTAACACTTCTTTTACTTTATTTGTAGATCCAACTATATAGATCTTTATTTGTCCTGAGTTTAGATTAAAGAGATGAGCATTGGATCAGCTGAAGAGAATCAATTCTCATTCTCTGAATGAAAAATGCTCATTGTGGGCTGCTCCAGAAAAAGACAGTTTAATTATAGACCCAGGCACATTTCAAAACTGCATTAGAAAAAGACCTATAACTAGACCCGAAACTGACTTTTTTCCTAACATTTTAAGGTATCACTTTTATCATCTGTTGTTACAACTGTGCTAATTCACTTTCAGACTAAAATATATGTTATCATCCAAATCATGCTACTCTCCAGGGGTTCCATGCTGCTTTCATTGAAGTTAAAGGGTTCTCTGCCTCTGACCTTAATACTGCTGGGATATTGTACCCTCTTAAGGCAATCTTTACCCTTGTAATCTACATTTCATTCAAATCTACAGACCTGCAAATCTTTTTATCTGTGGTGAGTTCTACAGAGTGCAATCACTTAATTCTGAATGAAAATTAAATTCAGTTGTGAATATGCAATAGTCAACAAGCAGACATTAAATTCTCCCTATTTTCTTATATCCACAGTGGAAACAAGGCTACTTCACTGTTTATTTGAATTACGCTGCCACAATTGCCAAGCCAATTCTCAGTCTCCCAGGCCATTGCAAGCTCCTGCTGGGTCACTTCCACAGCAGCTCAGAGGCCACACAGGGAGACTTGATCAATGAACCAAGCGAATGAAGTGCAGTTCCTCATGAGAATGTGCATACACCTCTGTCTCTAGATATTTATGAAATAGAATCTTGTAACTCCTTTGGAACTGCTGAACTGTGAAGTCTTATTTCCCATTAAACCTGTAGATAGCCAGACAGGTCTTATGAAAGAAGATGATCTCTAAATCATCAGATGATTTTCAGTTCACTTTAATCTATCTTCTTAAAGAAGACTGAACCGAAAATCTACCATAACACCATTTTTTTTTCAGTTTAGTAGTCTAAGATAAATAACATTCTCTTTAGAAAACTGTCACCTTCGTAAACTATCATACATTCATCATTTTTCAATTTGTATTCTGAAACGTTAAAAGTTAATCATTATCCTAGTCCCCTAAGAGATTGCATAATAACTGTTTTATAATCAAAATAAGATTTTAAAAAAAGCCCACAGAAATTTTATTTATGGTCATTTAAACTATGCAGTATGTCGTCTTCTTTTCAGTGATGGACTATGGCCAAAGTAAAGTACAGAACCCAGCTCTTCTGGCTCCATTGCTTTGCTGTGCCACCTTGCCACTAAATTTCCTCTCTACTTCAAAACAAAGAGTGAAATACAGTGCCTATGTAACTAACTACATTAAAAGTGTAATTTAGGCAAGGGAAAAGTTTATCTTCTTAATTGAAAAAGCAAGTATCCATCTTTCAGCTATCATTAGTTAAGTCTACTACAGCAACATCATGTTTTGAATTCTGACTGTTTAATTACAACTGTGGGTAAATCATTGCTTGTGGTTAGCATAAAACATTGATATGTTGATGACCTACAGAAATTCAAAGTTTTAAAATAAACCTTATAAAATCTATTCTTATGTTATTTAAAAGTACTCCAGTATACCCAGCTCATTGCCTTAAGTACTTGTAAGATCAGAAATTGTAATTTTCTGTTACAGAAGAAAAAAAATAATGTACCCATATTGACCTGCAAAACATGCATCTGTGTTTGGGAGATTGAGTAAGAAAAAATCTTAGTTTCCAAATACACTGCTGCATGTACACTATAGGCCCACAATTCCCACACCAATTTGTCTTCCTACAATCACTGTTTCTTAGTGCTAACACTGTTTTTCCCTCCTCTTTTGTAGTGTAAAGCACCTACACTAAGAGTGAGAATTGATTTATTAGCACTCCTTTTAAGTAGATCTAATGCACAAAGATGCATCTCAAGCATCTCTTTACTCCTGTGAAAAAGCAAAGTAACTCTGCAGCCTATTCATCTTTTTCCGAACTTAAACTCATTTGCATGAGCAGTGATGTTAGAGATGCTGCTCCTATCTGGGACAGATGCTAAACCCAACAAACAGCTACTGCATACTGACATCTCTTTTGCAAAGGAGACAGACCACTCCAATTTGCTTCAAATATAACTGATGCATGGCAGAATGAGAAGCACTAGTTCACTCATGTAGCACAATTAATTTCCTTACTGTAACTGGGTAGAACACTTGACAGTATGAAGCATCTAATTGCAGGCACTGAAAAAAGAACCTTCTTATGTGACAGGGGAAAGGCAAAAGTAGGGCACAAAAAGCAAATGAGAAAATGCCACGTCTGGCTGTACTCCACACCCCTATTTTTCCCATTAGTACAATGTTTCTTTCCATTACAGATTTACTGCTGCAAATCAGTGAAGCCCAAAATTCTACCAGTCACAAAACATTACAAACATTTTTTTTTCTAATTTGCTTAAGAGGTCGAAACTTCAGTTCTAAACTCTACCTGATTCATTCTAAAGTGAAACATATTCCATATGCAAACTATAGGCAAAACAATGCTCCAGTAGCCAGTACTATATATTCTACTGAGAAAAAAACTAGACCACTTTATCCATACATCCAGTTTTTCCTTATGAAAATTCTGAATTCTTCTTTACTAACAACTCAAGACACTAAAGACTTGTGATAGCCTATTGCCACATAATGCATTCCTGTAAATAATATCAGTATCCAAATATTATTAACTTTTCTTATTTCACGCAACCAAAAATTTTGAATTTCCTGTGAGTTCAGTGGATTGGTTAGAATCATAGAAACACAGAATTGTAGAATGCTTAGGTTTGCAACGGACTTTAAAGATCATCTCATTCCAACCCCCCTGCCATGAGCAGGGACACGTACCAGTAGACCAGGTTGCTCAAACCCCATCCAACCTGGCCTTGAACACTGCCAGGGATGTGCCATCCACAGCTTCCCTGGGCAACATGTTCCAGTGCTTCTGAACAAAGAATTTCTTTTTAACATCTAATCTAATCCTGCTGTCTTCCATTTTAAAACCACTGCCCCTTGTCCTGACGCTACCTGCTCATATCAAAAGTCTCTCCCTTTGTTTTTTTTAAGATGTCTTAGGTACCTGAAGACCAAAATGAGGTCTTCCCAAACCTTTCTCTTCTCTACACTGCAAAACCCCAGCTCTCTCGGCTTGTGAGGAGAGGCGCTCCATCCCCTCTGATCATCACTGTGGTCCTAAGGCCTGTTGTGTTCTGTTTCTTAAACTAAGCAAACAGCAAAATGACAAGCCTATAATCTATTCCCTGTTCAACTTACTGAAAAAACATGATATAGTTGTTGTTTTGGGGTTTTTTCCCCCCTCTTTCAGTGTTTATCCAACAAGTATGTATTTTCAATGGGTTCATCCTTGATAATGTCAAAACCAAGCCCTCTATCACAGTTTGGTTCAGCTCTGCTGCTCTCACTGAAAGCTAGTCTGTTTGATAGAATGCACAGACCTTCATACACTATAAAGTTCCCTCTGTTTAAGCAGTGGGCGAAAAACATGGTTAGGTTTGGCTCTCTCAATGCAAATTCTAATCTGACACTATTCCAGGTGAGCAGGATCCTCAGATTCAACTCTGAAACAGCCTTTCAAGCCTCCTAAGTACCAGTTAATTGAATGTATTTCTCCTAGAAAACACAGTTGTATCAGAGATGGTGGCTTATCACTAATTTTTGAAACAACTAGTTGGTAACAGACAGAAAGAATTCAGCTTCAGCAATGGAATTTCTAAAACACACAAAAATGCTATTCTCCTGAAAAAGAAGAAAAATGTGAAAGAGTAAGAAAAGCGCAAAAAAAAGTGGGGGAGAACTAAGCTCCTTAAGGTAACAACACTTTTACTTCTGAAACTTCCAATGAACTTTTTGCTCATCCAGAAGCTATTTCGTTTTCCCCTTTCCTATAACATTTCTGGGCAAAAGTTGTCTTCATTGTCCAGACATATGCCACTTTTAAAATGTTCTTACTTCTGCTGTTTCAGTGGCAGTTCTTTTTGTTCTAATGCTCCCATCATTTGCTACTGGATTTGTGGCCAGAGAGCTGCTCAGAACAAATGGCCCTGCCTAAAGAATATTCACGCTTTTCCCAAAGGAAATCAATGTCAGTAGCACTGCTTTTCTCTCTCACATCTTCCCACACTGGGCAATAGTTCACTTGTAGAAAATTTGACTCTCACAGTCTTAGCAATAATCATATTCAAAACAAGAATGAGAGGCAGACACACACACATAAAAAACACCCCCAAAGACCTTGAACTCCAGGTGGCACCTTAGCCATCATCTGCTCATGGAATGTAGGACAACAAAATATGCCTTTTAAACCAGTGAGCATAGTCAATTTTAAGAGATGATTCAACCCAAGGAATAGTTCTGCAAAAACAGCACCTCATAGCTCAGTGTTTAGTGTATTTAGTGCCATTTATCAGTTTACAAGTAACTAGATTATAACAGAACATGCCACTCCCCCCCTTCAGCCCCTCTCAAGCTGTCAGCATGGGAGCACAAAGCTCATTTCTCTCACATTTTCCCCAGCAATCTTGGTCCAGATTGTACACAGCCAAGGGACAACTATGGCAAGAATAATTTCTCTGAAGTACTGTGCTCATCAGTGAATGCAGGCAATTAATAATTATCTTAACTGAAAATAATTATTTGATTGATAGATAATATTGAGAAATCCTATACACATAGTAGGGCGTATCTACAATCTATTCCAAATTCTCCAAATTCTTGGCAGACACCAACTCCATGTGCACCTTTGAAAATAAACGTCTTTACACACTATTTGAAGGCAAGTAACACCAGAAAGGCAGCACAAGTAGCGGCCCAAAAGATTAATGTGACTATTTGAGAATGCTCCTCTGTAATCACCACAAAGAACTGAGTTCTGGAGGGACTGGCCACTTTCAATTTCTACAAACTCACCTTGAATAAAGGGCAGTTGTATTTCAATTAAAAATGACATGACTTAAGCAACATTGAAAAACAGATACATATTTTAGGGCATAAAATTCAATAACAATTTGTCACCTGCTCTTGCTACAGACAGAGCATCACCAGCAAGGGCTGGGATCTCATCAGCAAACGATCTATAGGAAAGCATGCAGGACAGTGGTATCAGGATGGATACCACAGTCTGTGAGAGCATGGCAGATGGGAGACAGCCAGAAAATATGGAGAGGAAATACAGTCAAGCAGCTGCAGCATTTGGACTCTGTAGCAAAACTAAAGAGGAAGGGTACAACCACCTTCACCTGCTGAGTAAATCCAAGGATACAAATTACTACACCCCAACACTGGTTTTTTAATGTTTGCTGGTATTAGTGGTTTAATTACTTTTTCATATTTTTAAGAACTACACAAGCACAATAAAACCCCCATACCTCTTCACCATAAATCAACATCTCATTTATAATGTTTTCAGGTAAACTATCATCTCTGTTAGCAAAGGATTAAGTTTTGGCAGCTAATCATTCTGGCTGCACAAAAAAAGAACCTCTGTGTTTCATAATATTTTAGGTAGCCAGAAGTTAGATTCCAGATTACCTAATCAAACACCTGCATTTTGCAGCACTTGGCTGTGTAATTAAAGGTGCAGCACCGAACCATAGTGTTCAAGGTCAACAACTAAAACATCAATCATGTAAGTAATAAGCCCTGGCTGACTTTCCTAAAACCATTCTTCAGCAGTAAAGTGTTTCTAAATAGATCAAGAAGATGGCTAGGTTATGAAATAGTCATAATTCCCACTATCAGACCTTTTCAGAAGTTTTAATTAGAATATAAGCTTCAGACTCCACAGCATACCATGGCTATTAAGATTCATATAGGTATAATCAGGAGTGGTGCTCAACTATGAACATGCTATAAAATGATTTTGCCTGGGTATTCCTCCCAAGCTAAACAATTTGCCTCATACTCTAAATATTATCTTCATTAACTGTATCTTAATAATGCCCAGAATTGTGTACTGTAGATATACTTTATCATGTTCCATTAGGCTTTAATTCAAGCATATATTTAACTACTAAGAATGTAATTGATTTTATCTATGTCAAAGGGTCTATTTAAAAAGCTGAGAATTTCCTGTGGAAAAGCTGAAGGTTAGTACCAGCACACAGACTGCAAAGCAGCCATGCTCTTTGGCCAGTACAGATCACTGGGAAGATTAAAGATTTGCTTGCAGAAGGACCTTGCAGTACCCGGAGAGAAAGAAACAGTTTCATGCCTGCGCCTTGCTGAGTGGTGAACACAATTAGTCTCTCTTAGGCAAGACTTTGTCCCACTCATGTAGTGGCATTTTACCTGAATGAGCTAGAATGGACCAGTGAGATAGATGAACTTTAAAAATCTATTTCAAACCAAACCAAACTAATCCATAATTCTATGACTCGGTAACTTGGTCCAAAACAGCCTGAGTTTTGCAATTCAGTACAATACAGAAAAGCAACCCAAAAGTTTCCTGAATATTTGACTATGCTCCTTCTCCATTCAAATGTCCAAAATGACCTCACAGGAGTTACACTTCTCATTTTAACTATTTAAAAATAGAGAATAACATCAGATATATGCATTGAGAATAGAATTATTAAAAATGTGAATATCTCCCTTTTTTCCATAACTTTCAAGCACACAGATGCATAAAAAGTTGGAAGGAAAGTTCAGTGCAAAAAGGTTCACAATATTTTTTCATAGCAATACCACAAAGGAATTCTTAAACCCATTTATGTTTACAGAGCCTTTTGAGACATATTAATTCAGTTTTAATAACTTTGAAGGAACATAAAATTTTCTTCCAGACTACAAAATTCCAGGAAGCAAATATCGGTCCTTTTGACTCCATTTTTAAAGAGTTCTTTCTATTTGACTATGCAAAATGTAGGGTACAATAAAAGCAAGAACTATTCAAAAGCACCTGTAATGGTTCAATGTTTCACAGAGTGTTGGGTGAAAAGTAAATGGTAGAAAGAAGAAAAAAAGAGTGGATAAAGTGAATCAAAGATGAAGAAATGCATGCTTCGTAGTATGTATGTGCAATGTAAACCTGTTCTACAGATATGGTTT
Organism: Cyanoderma ruficeps; assembly: GCA_008694505.1. NCBI lineage: Eukaryota > Metazoa > Chordata > Aves > Passeriformes > Timaliidae > Cyanoderma > Cyanoderma ruficeps. The sequence goes on from VZDJ01000346.1 coordinate 4,557,134, forward strand.
CTCTGAAGAGGGGAAAAAAAGTATTTTTTTCTTCCTTAAGAGCTAAGAAAAAATCTTATATAATTACTATAAACATCAGCCCCTCCAAGACAGGAAAAAACCAAACCATTTGCAACACAGTGGATTATATCACGATATCAAATGCTTAATGTCTTTAAATGGATATTTGCTGAATGTGCATTCTCCCCCCACCAAAGCTTCCTGATGGAATTGTGGGAATGCTTCTATAAAATAGTGCCATGTTTTGTTAAGCCTATTTATGCAAACTATAAAACTAAAGGGCTAAGCTTAGAAAGGAATCAAAACCTGTGTTTATGCGAACCCACACTCTGTCATATCAACATTTGAACATCATTCCAGAAAGGCCATATTTATCTATCTGTGAAGATCCTATGAGATCTATTTAATGCATCCCATAGAAAAGTACAAAGCCCATTCAAAGGAATGGGGAGAACGTGTTGGTTGCATTAGAACAAAGGCTACGAACTGTCTTAATTCCCCATACCGCAGTACACATATTAGTTACGTTGCACGTGACACTTACCATCCTGAATTTGCAAATCCTTTCAGATCTAAGAGACCTGTATCACTCTTTTTAGTCTGCAGCATTTATTTTAGGGTCTCATTTCTATTCTGCAAATGGTATTTCAAACAACTTCTCACAGTATAGCTAAATTCTCAGAAAATGATACCGTATGTATTATATTAGTATGGGTCTATTATCTGAGCCCACATCATGTCAAACTATTCCAAAGACTAGACTAGAGGTCATTAAGACTAAACCCATTACCCATCAAACATGGTTTGCTTCCCTTTATTGTCTTATTTCAGTCAAGTGCTCCTTCTGAACCATGAAAATTATTCTCATTTATATGTTTAAATATATAGCTGTCTATTATTAAATAAAATAGATATTTCAATGTATAAAATGCATAAACCATGTGGTTTTGAGCTCCACATTCTCAAAATTCTATACATTCAGAAATGGAGTAAACTATTTCAAATATAAGCCAAGAATTTAAAGGAAAAAAAATTTTCTCTTTAGCAGCGCTCTTCTATCCTTTTCAGGTAAGAAAATTATCAATTATGTTCCTATTTTTCAGTGCACTGATGGCAATAACCCACTAGAAACTGTAACTTTAAGTAAGAGAAGACAGAGATAAACTTTAATATATTTACACTGATATATTTTTGGAAAGCATTGATTTTCTCCCTTTCACCTTGATCAGAAGTGAAACTTGCATGCTTGCATTTGTTTAACAAGAGTAACATCAACTTGCACAGTGTCTTGACATTTCCATATATCTCTGTCTGCATGCTACCACCATTTAGCTGCTAGTTGCATAACCCTATGAATAGTGATTGCTTTTCAAATGTATCATTACAGGCAAAGAACCAAAATCAATGTTTATTCCAAAGAAATATTGATGTCAGGAATCCTAGTATCACACTGCAGTAGCAGTGACCCATCCTAGGTATGGGGGATCTGAAGAGTACAACCCAACAGGACAGAACACTCAGTGGCTCAGCCTGATTTGATGTCTGACATGCTATTACTTAATAATATACCATGACAGACTAGTATCTGTCTTCTGGCTACACTGTAATCAAAGTAGTCTGATTACATTATCTTTGAGGACCTGAATAAAAAGCTGGGGTTGGTTCTTGTACTGCTAATATAGTAACAAACACGCTGTGCTCATGCCCTGAAGATTCTGACTTCTATTGAGAGAGGGTAGAAAAAATTTAAGGAACAATTATTATACAAGAATTAATCTGTCTCAAAGAAAAAATTGACCAGACAAATAATACTGTATGCATAAGATGTTGTAAATGAATGATATACGGAGCCAATTACAAGTTTCCCTACAAATACATAGCTCTAGTTACTTGGAGATATAGATCTTCAAAGGCATTTGGAAAAGGAAGACAGAGTGACCTTGAGGACTGAGTTGGTGAGTTCTGCTATTATTACACTGAAAAAAAAAATCCTTTGCTTTACAGAGGTGTCATTCACAACAAAAATTCTTGTGTGCCTGCCCCTGTGTGACAATATTATTTAAAAAAAAATACTTTGTCTAAGGAGCCCAGCGTATTAAAAATGGCAATAAAATCTTCCATGTATTTTGTTTCAGTAGAAAACTGGAGCTGGTCTGGGGTATTTCACTTTGTAGCAGGCAAGAAGGGAGTTGCATTTATGGCACTGCAGTCCATCTCTGAATTACATGTATTTGACTCAGCAGTCACTTACAGACAGAAAAGTAAAGTTTTTCCAATAGTAAATCTTAGAGTAATAGCTTTATCTAGCTGGTATTGTGGGATTAAACTTTTCAGTAGCTCATCAGCCACAGTTTAGCCCAGACAAGATAAGTTAAGGTCAGAGGTTTGGGTACAGCTGCCTTTAGCTGATGAGTTCTGGGATAAGCAGTGTAGGATATCTATTGCTGAGAAAATGAACAAGAAAATGTGCAGAACCGCATGTTTTTCTTCAGTGTATGTGGATGAGCTTAGCATAAAAGCTTTCTCTTCACCCCTTCCCCGTTAACTTTTTTGAAGAAGTTTGTCTGTTCTAAATTTTTAAGCATATATTGGTATTCCAATGTATTATTGAAATAGCTTTTGCCAGACCTACCTGTGGAGTGCTTACTTTTCTTAAACATTTCTCTGCTATGCTTTGATATCTGCTTCACCTGCTGTGCCTGCAGTCACGCAGGGTATGTTCTGTGGTTGCTTCATCCCATATTCTCATTTGAGATGTTATCAAAACTTCATCAGCTGGGACATGGTATTGCAAATGGAGAACAGAATAAGGTAGCTAATGGGACAGTGTCCAGGGAGGGATATGGACAATGACAAATGGAAACACAATGGAAGAAGTAATAAAGATTGGGAAGTAAAGTTGAGGCAGGAAAGGGAAAGAAAAGCAGAAGGTTTGGGGACAGGGCAGTTATAAAAGCATTCTGGAAGTAGAATGTTAGGTCAAGTTCTGTGGAAAAGGGAGTAAGGCAAACAGATAATGGTAGAAAGTGGAGAACAGAAAAAGGGAAGAAGGAAAAAAAAAAAAACAAACAGGAAGCAATAGTGAGCTTTTTTAATATTTTAGACAATGTTCACCTTAGTCAGTAATTTCTAGATATAACAGTGAAAAAATTACCTTTGTCTATTTAAATAATAAAGGTTTTTAAAATCTCAGGATGAAAAAGCAAAATTATCTTTTCTTTGACCTTTTAACTCTGCCTTCACCTTCTTACAGGAAGATACATTAGTTAACTTCAGCTGATGCAGTCTGTTTCACCAAAGGTAGGTAGGGCCATGGGGATCCTCCCCCAAAAAGTATCTTCTCTCCTTAGATGCAAAAACATTCAAGACACTTCTCAAACCTCATCAGACACATAGATAGAGCTATGTGATACTAATTGGAAATACAAATAGATAAAAAACAAAATAACTTGATGAAAACTGCAATGGAACTTGAGAATTGCTTGCAAAACTTCTTTCCTTCTTTGAAATGCCAGCATGTTTCTATTTGAAATAATAAATTCAAGCAAAATATCAAAAAGTGGTTCCTAAAAGCACATTTCATTAGGTAGGCATTTATTCCCTTTTCAACCAGTCACAAGAAGCAGCTATCCAGTTATTTAAAGATACTCAAAAGTATTAGAACCAGACACTAGAACAGCAGACAGCTCCTTGCAATATCTTCCTGTTAAGGCATTCAAGTTAGTAGCAAACCCAAGAATATGGGAAAGCAGCCTATTTTTGGCTCCCTACTTACAGAAACCTGACTAGTAATCATATTCTGAACAATCTAAAATAAACATGCATAGATAATTCTGGAAGATTCAAACAGTCAAAGTGCTATCCTCCAGGATTAAATAAAATTTTGCAGCTGCCATCACTTGTATTGAGCTAGTACAAGCAATTCAAGATTCAGGCATAGAAATAAAATGTGCAGCAGCACTTTGAGCACAAAAGCTCAATACCCAAACAGAGTGTGGAATGAAAACATACCTTTTGTGAAAAGACAACCCTATTTTATCCTAATAGGTTTCATATGCATTCTAAATTTCAGTGGACACACAAGAAAAAAAAAAAAAGGCAAACTGAATATCTTAGAGAGCTTGCCAAAATCAAGACTCGATCAGCTATCCAGAAGATATATTTTAAATAAATGCTTACTCAAGTTTTAAAAATCAGCATTTACATTCAGAATAACACAAAATATAGTGGGCATCAGCATCAGCCAAGAGTTTAGCTTACCACAGACCATATGGGAGGATGTCCCCATAGACTGTATCTTGTACTAGCATGGCATCTGCAGTACATAGCAACACTTTATCTGATGTAATAACACCTTCTGCTCTTAGCCTTTCTAAGTTATAAAACAAATGATTAAGTGATTTCACCATAAACAGCCTCATGGAACATAGACAGAAAGGCTATGAAAATAGGGAGTTATCACTCCACATGCCAGGCACCTTGTAAGTCAATATATTAAAAGTTACAGCCAAAGTTTATCCTTTTTTTAAGAAGACCATATTGCTTTTAGAAAGAAATATAACTAGCAAATTGAGTGGAGGTTCTTGGAGCTCTTAGGTTCCTTCCAGTGCTTTTGCCAGTACATCAGTAAATTCAATGAAAATAAAATAAAATCAATGTAAACCTCAGTTATCAAGAAAGTGCTATCATGCTTTGAAATGATTCTGTTAGGTAGAATGTTGTAATGTAACCATCAGTCACAGCACCAGACTACAGATTCTGAATCACCAGTCTGGATTTATCTGAAGAAACAGAGACAGAAAAAAATAAACCCATCCAATATTCCATGAGTCTTCATCACAGGAGAAAATAAGTGTAGAAAAAAAGATACACTACAAATTTTTCTGGTTTATCAAGTGTTTTCTGACATGTGCTGTTCTCTAATAAAAATAGCCCATCTGGCTCTTACCTTGTCCTGTCTTATGCTAAAAGCAGTGAGTAGGAAATGCTCCACTGAAGTTATAAACCAGACAATACAATAAAAATATCTTCTGAGTGCTACATCTTTGAGAGCTCCCTTATATAGTCTACATCCAAAATGAAAGCTCTAGTGAAAAAGCTAGCCCAAGACATGACCACATTAAAGGTGAGTTTCAAAAATTTCTGCAGCAATGTTACGTTCTCACAAAACAGGGTATAATCAATTACAGTAGCCTTGTTTTATTACAGTATCAAATTTAGTATACTATTGCTTTAACATTCTTCACTGATGGGTGAAGACCACTTGACCAAACTGTGTTCATCAAATACTTGAAATTAGTTTTCAGAATTATAAGACATGGATTATCCAGAAAATCAGAAAGTCAAATTTCACCCTGCTTTTCATTAAATATTTTTAACCTTAAAGGCTTGACTCTCTTATCATATCCCTTAACACATAAAATGCACCTCCAGGTAATCTAATCCTGTTTAAACAGGGGAAATCCTTTCAGAGTTTTCTCAACGTCTGTAAAAAATGTTTTGTCTTTTGGCCTCAGATAGAAATAACCTTAGAATATAATAGATTTTTCACCTTCAGAATTGCTTTTGATTAATATTCTGAAAGTCCAAATTCTTTTCTCTGTAATAAATATCTACCTAAGAGATTATTTAAAATTGTTTGTTTAGAGCAAAAGAAACACAACTGTACTGGTTATAAAAGAGGTCCTCTAATTTTATGGAGGTTCTCTGAATTTCCTCAAACTGTCATTGACTGCTGGGGAGATTACAGAGTTTAAGAACTGATCATTTGAGAAGTTTCAATAACCTCAGCTGGGTTATGGGTCCTAAGAACCTGAACAAAACTTATATAATCTCCAAACATTTGTTGATAAGTGGTCAGCTCTGAGCAGGGCTTTGGAAGAACTCTCTTTCAATCCGAGTCCTAACGTTCCACCTGAATTTCCATTCATGTACCAGAATGCTTTTTTGTATATTTTCCTAAAAGGGATTAAAGAGACAGAAGATGTTTTCTTGTATGCTACATATGTGCTGCAGACTGCCCAATGTCACTAAAACGTGGTGGGTCAGTAGCTACTTCGTCCTTGAAAACTGTCACTCATGTCCAAATCCGCTTCATGCAGCAAGGTCATTCCAGAACTAATCATCAGTAATGAAAAAGTAACACATCTTCTTTCAGTAGAACAACTGCTAACTCAGTTAATATCTAAAAGGATCAAACAAAATCCTTAAATAACATGTCCTAGTTTAATTATCTGTCAAGTCATGCCAAATGAAACACACCCAGGCAACAAATGTGATTATAATGAAACAGGACGGCAACTCTTTTCCCATTCCAGCCACTGATATGTATCTCTCACCCTCATTTTCAATATGAACATAGGTCTTTTTTGTCTAAATTTATAAGTAATTACATTAAAAGAGGTAAATTTATGGCTTAATTTTTTGGCATTGCCTTTAATTTTGAACAGAATTCTCTAGGCCTTTTTTCCTTTTTTGGAGGTTTTTTATGCAAGCACTTTTCCCTGTAATTCCTATTTCCATCTGTGACTATTTCCTTCCAGTTTTACTCTCAGAGGAGGATAAAAAGATAAAAAAGATTCAGAGATGGGGCTGGGAGGCAGAATACTAAGCTTTGCAGGGACATGCCAATGTTTTTCCATGACATTGTCATTGTTGTATGTGAACAAGTTCATGCAGAAAGAACCAACAACACTGGTTCTACCTCTAGCTGGAGGTAGAACAGAAACAGGGTTAAAGAGTAGGATAAACAGAAAAAAAAGAATGAGTAACAAAGATAGAGAAGAAAGAACTGAGTAAACCTGTGCCAGAGGAAATTAATTATTCAGATTTTTTCAACAACCAGGCATGGACATCAAACTTCTAATAGTCTTTGTTAACAGCAGACATTTGTTTGTGAGGTTCAGTGAAGGAAGATGCAATCAGGAGCCTTTTCTCTTGTTTACTGGTTGCCCAAAGAAACATTTATTTTATACTTTCTGTTTGATATTAAGGTAATTAATGCTGATTCCAGAAATGTTGATTGTCCCTACAAGGGCTTGTTTAGAACAGCTGTGTTCAAACCTCCTGACTTGGGAAGGGAGGAGGAATTTTCTGTATACAGCTGCAGGCATTGACTACACAACCTCCAAATAACTTTCCATGATAAATTTAAACTAAGAGAAAATCATAGAATTATAGGATATTACAGTTTGGAAGGGAATTTCAGTTTTGGAAGGGAAGATTATCTAATCCCAATTTCCCTCTCATGGACAGGGACACCCTTCCACTAGACTGGGACTTATCCAATGTGGCTTTGAACACTGTCAGGGTTGGGGCATGCACAAAGCTCGCTGGGAAACCTGTTCCAATATCTCACCACACTCACAGTAAAGAATTTCTTCCTAATACATAGCCTAAAATTCTCCTCTTTCAGTTTGTACCCATTGCTTCTTATCTTATCACTACAGACAAATCAACACAAATCAGTGGAAGAGTTGCCACACTTGCTTTGGTACTGTTGGAAGCTGGGATTTACCCATCCATTCCATTTCACTCAGTAATAATCAAGGGCCTAGCTGTTCTGCCATGAAACAATGGGGAGGTACAGCACGGTGAGAACAGGAATGTCAAAAGAAAGCAGTGAGACACATTGACATAGGAAATGGGTTTAATGAAAACAGACTCCTACTCTTCTGCTTGTATTTTTACTTTATCACATGAATTTCCACGCAGACTGGCTCTGAGCTATAATGCTCTTGTTCTGCATAGGCAGTAAGCTGAATTCCAACCTATGTCAGCAGGATATAATGCTGCCTGAGGAGTTGCACAAGGCAGCTCAAATACTGGAGGCAGTATAACTGCACTATGGAAGTGTTCTGCCACAGCTAATTAGACTAACCAGTGCATCATGTCGTGGGAACATTCCCTAGGAGAGCTCCTGAGATCTGACACTACATTTCTCTCAGATTTTAATTTCCAAGGTGGTGTATCTTTTGTTGAACCTAGACTGCTTCATGGCCTTTGAAACACTTTGGATGCTGAGCTTTCCCATCTGAACTGACTCAGAACTCCAAAACCCATCAATTTGTTTTTAGTTGGGCCCTGGCTACTATCAAAAACTCTTGGTTTCTTACTGAGTAAGTTTCAGGTTAATTTGTGAAGCACTTCATAGTTATCAGCAAGCACGATTGTCAGCTTATGTTCCAGGCATATGCCCAAATTACAACATGATCCAATAATAAACCCTGAATGATATGGTACTATGGGAGCTGAGTCTTAAAAATGTCTTGACTTTGTAATGCAAGCTTATTTCACTTGCAGTGATTTCCCACATCTTCCTACTCTCTGTTATACCAAGAAATCTCTTTACTGTTTTAAACTCCCAGCAGTCCAATAGTTTTATAAACAGTTACAGAAACAGTACCTGCTATTCCTGAGCCAGAACAGCCAGTTATTACTCATAGCCTTCACCTGGAGGCTTCTTCTACATTCTCCAAATATTTTACTTTCAAAAATTATGCTTTCACACTTTGATTTACAAGTGATACTCTGATACTCCGAGGAGCACTTTACACTGCAGAGTGGATGAATTTACCAGTTCATATTCCACTAATGTCTACCCTGACATGAGGAACTTCTTTAGTAAGTTCTCAATGGATCTGAAAACAAATTTGAATATTAAGTTTCCTGAATTATATAGAGAGATAAGACTCTCTTACCATGCATACTTTCCCTCTGTACATTCAGTTTTTGTTCTTCATCTAGATACTCTCCTAAAATACCAAATATTTGGTTAGGACATCAGTGTTACCATGTCTATGCTCATACCTGCTTTAAATTTATAACCTTTCATAAGAGTTCAGGATTTTTTCTACCCACTTAGCAAGCTGCCCCTCAAGAATCCCAAATCCTAAAAATCTATAGCAGGGATACACAATCTGTATTGAAGAGAAATATTGAAAAATAAGTTTTGAATGTTCTAGAATGTAATCATGACTATAAGGTTATGCAACTATTTCTCTAAAGAAAATCTGGACTTTTCCTATCATGACACACCACCTCCTTAAGACACTGGTACACTTACATATTTTTCTGAGACTGTAAGGACTGACTTCTGTGATCAAGTTTAGAGAATTTTGGCATGCAAGCAGGTTGAAACTAGAGAAATGGTTGTCAATGCTTGAAAAGGAAAAACTGTGTTGCATTAACTATTGTAAGCTTGCCTTTCTCATTTATTCTGTGTTTTTTTTCTGTGCAATACTGGTTTAGAATATTATTTCCCAAAACAAGAGGCTCCTGCAAAACTTTCCACATCCTAAAAGGAATGGAAAAATATCCATTTCCATATAGAGTTAGTTACTACAGAAGAAATGCTGACCCCACTGACTTACTGTCTGGTTTTTAATTAGACATTTTCTCTTTGGATTCAGTTTCTGAGTGACAGGCTCCAGTTTATCACAAACTGTTTGCCAGACACTTCTTCCAAGATTCAGCATGCATTAGGATATATTAGCAGGATGACAAACAGACCTAGAAACCCTCTGTTGATCAAATTGTGATGAAACTTTCACATGTCTTTTTCTTCATTCTCCTTATTTTTTCATACTTAGTCACCAACTCAAATAACATTCAGTAAGTGCCCAGTATGATGTTCTGTCAAAGCTTTTCCATACACAGTCTTTCAGTGACTGAGCCGCTTGGCACTGTTGTTGCTTCAGACAGACAGAAATGCTTATATGTCACATGTAACCAGCAGAAATAAAAGCCACATATTAAACTATTTCCTTACTTTGATTTGTGAACATTAACAGTAAATTGAATGAATGAATGTTCAGCTTTAATCTACTATACAGCTGCTGATGCAATAATTCTTTTCAGAAATTAGAGAAACAATGCATATACAAATATTTCCAGAAACTGAAAAATGTTAAATAGCAATAAAGTGGCAAGTAGCTTGCAAATTCAGCAGGCAGATTTATATTGCTGTTACATCTCTTTTGATAGTATTAAATAGAGCCATGATTCAAAGCTTTTAAACACATGCTGTACTTATTTCTATGGAAACTAAAAGTTTGCTTTCATCTAGAGCTGCACACCAAGCAAACCTTACAAAATCCATACAACCTATTTCAGAAGGAAAAGTGCCCAATTCTCACAGTCACTTATCACATCATACCAGAAGGGCTTTCATACATCCAACCTACACACCTCACCAGCTAAACCCCACAATTAATGAAAGGAAAAAGAGCTTGTGGCATTTCCTTGGACACTTGGCCTGTCACCAAGGGGATGAATAAGGACTCTGGATTCGTAAGACTGACCCCTGAAAAAGCTTTCATCCATGCCTACAATCACTATCCCCATGAACACACATGCACACACAGGCAGAGCAGCACAATCAGGAACACAGTGACTGAATGGTTTTTTCTCAGGTACCAGGATCACTGCTCTTAAGTCTCTCTTTTGAGAAGGAAAGTTACTGATAATCTTGTTAAAAAGGGTATGCAACACTCCCACTATGCATCATTCAGAGAAATACTTCTGTTCGAGTGTATTTTGAAGGAACACTTAGAAGTGACCCCCAACGAAAAATCTTTCACTCTTCCTTGTAGTGAAGTAGGAACATTTTCAGGTGAAATCACAAAACTTTCTGCATGTATAAGGGAAGGAAACAAATTTCAAAATCATGCACAGACAAAACTATTAAAAAAAATACTTCACACAGAGGCCATGAGTATTTTTCTAAAAGTATCTGCTGTACATTCTTTGTTACAATTGCCTGTTTTGTATTTATTCCTATTTGTATTGTCTTTTCTAAGCTCTTTGAATTTTATTAGGAAGCTAAGTAATCTAGTTCTATTCTAATAAAACCTAAAGGTAATTTACATATTTAATTATTCATTTAAAAGCCTTTTGGTTTCTATTGAAGAACTTCTTATAAAGGAAATGTTACAGACATCTGACAAGGGCTTCCATGAACTAAAAAGTAAGTTCTCAAATCAGGAAAATTCAGAAATTTCTGGCAAAAAAAACCACAAAGCTGACGGCAAGGAAAATACCTAATAAGAGAATCAAGCTGTACCTAGTCTGTTGGTTTTGCAACTTCATGGATTTGGCTATCAGTTCAAGAACTCAACCCCGCCTGGCTTTCACCTCTGACTGCTGTCAGACAACCATCTACCAGAAGGCGTAAGTACCTCAAGAATAGCAAAGTCAGATTTGACCCATCTATTTGAAACTAGGAAAGCCAAGCCAGCAGCACCAATCACCTCTCTGGTGCCATTAGTCTCAACATTGTCAGTGTGGTTTCAAAACTGTTACACTACCCAGAGAAGTTGTGGAATGCCCCATCCCTAGAAATGCATAAGGCAAATTTGGGTGGGGCTTCTAGCAACTTGGGCTAGTGGAAGGTGTCCCTGACCATAGCAGTGGGGCTGCAACTCAATGATCTTTAAGGTCACTTCCAATCCAAAACATTCCATAACTCTACCAATATCCCTCAAGTATTTTTTACTAATCCTTTACTTAAATCTAACTTTTATAATTTTTTTTCTGTAAGCTTATGATTTTTGAGTTAGTCTGAAGTTGATCCTTTCTAATTTTAACAACAGCACACTAATAACGCAGACTAATTTCAGGGCAATGTTCATGCTCACTGTTGTGTCAGAAGCACCTCCAGAACAGCAGCAATTTCTGGAGCAACACACATGAAGGTGGGCAGCTGCAGAGGACTGGGGCATGGGGGAACTGTCCAGCAGTGCAGGGAACACACTAGATTTTGCTTCTCTACTTGCAACTTCTTTTATAGCTGTACCAATCAGCAAACCATTGCCAGGTAACATCTATTCCCTGAGAGCCATTCCCCTCTGCAGTCTCTACAGAAGGCTAGACATGTCATGAGAACCCTCGCATGCTTCTTTTTCTGTTATATTCATGCCGGTATTCAACAGACAGAAAATACTAAAAGCTGATTAAGGTAAGCAGGCACTAAAGGATATTCAACCCATTGCACTAACCAAAAAGAATTAAAGTGTCATTTTTTGAGTCAGAATTTACATAATAGAAATTTCTCCTTCCATATGTAGATTGTTCTGGAATTTTGAAAGGCAGCTAATATGAAAAGTATTTCTTTAATAATGTTGGACTTAATTGCATAAAGTAAAGTGCATTTCACACTCTTAAATTATGGATTACAGTCGTCTTCTTCAGTCAAGCCATGAGATCATACACTGCATTAAATGTTAATTAGGGTATTTTCTTTCAGTTTCTCCATAAATATAAGGACATGGGAATGAATTCTGTGGAACAACTTGAGGCAAAACTCTCTTCCCTTTTACCTAGGATGAAAATGACAGGTATAGTAGCAGTGCATTTGAAAAGCACTTTTCCTGAGTAAAAGTTCTATAAAACTGAAACTGACTTACAAAAAATTCTCTGATTCAGAAAACATGTGAGGAAAATATTTGAAATAATATACTAAACTGCACAGCAGAGTTTTAATTGGTTTGAAAAACTTTGCTTGCCATGATTATTGTATTTTTAAAAAGTTTGGGGGTTTTTTTTTGTGAAGGGCAAAATGCATTTCCGATGGCTTAGCTGAAGTTGCATTATCTTAATGGAACTTCTCAGTAAACACAACTGCAAATTAAAGATGTGGAAGCCTCTATTTTTTTTTTATACCATTATTCCTTTCTCCAAACTCTTCTGTTTTAAGTAACAAAAGGCAACACAAGAAAAAACATGGCAAATATTCTAAATTAGTATCACATTTTACAGCTAGACTATTGACAAATCAGTTTAAGTAGTGCTTTGATAAATTTTTAAGCATGCTGACTAGAGGTTCTACACCTCACTTTTAAACATAGTTGAGCCATTAAACAATAAACCTAAGACAGTGATTCAAGTATGTTGACTATGACTTTCAAACTGTTAAAAAACCAGAAGATACAGAAATTCAAATTCTTTCTTCACTAGGTGTGGTGGGAAATGGAGGTATTTCAACAGGGCAAAATGGCACAAGGGGAATAAAATAGTCAGTTGTACTAAAAGCGATGCTGAAACATCATGGCCAAACTCATACATTGTACTGCTGGTAGAATTTATTTTCACATGTCCACCAGGTTAACACTACATTTTCTTGAAAATCAGAGCTGAAAAAATAGGACCTATCTCATAAACCATTGTAACTGTCAATTAGTAATCAAAGCTGGCAAAGGCCTCGGCAGTAGCAAGACAGCCATCACCTTGGATGACTAAAGCAAATGACCAGGACTGATAAACTCATACTCCAAAATAAAGTCTAAAAATACGCATATCTGAAAATAAAATATATTACTTACATGCTTTTAAAAGCGAAAAATAACCCATTCCCATCTCTCAGTACCTTTAGAATTACAAATTATCCAGCTAACATTAATGAGATCAATCTAATGAGATTTTATAATGGATTTTTAACTCTACTGTCGCAATAGCATTTCACGGAATTTATTTATTGCACAGACAATTGTTTTTGATGATTTCTACAAAGATGCTTTAAATTTTGAAGTAATGTTTTTTTGTAAGATCTTTAATGTGAAACTACGTATAAGCGTACATATTTGATTATTTGGCAGTAAATACAACCCATGTAATAACAATACTCAGACATTCCACCTGTCAAAAATAATACAATCTAAAAGCTATAATTAAATGCCTAATAGCCTTAGGTAGAGAACCACTCAGATTCAGAACCAGTTCCCCCAAGAATAATGAATATTCCTATAAATGAAGAATAATAAAGGTGATAAGGTAAGCCTCAATGAAAAGAGTACTTGTTGCTTATTCACAGAAAATGTGGACTTTATAATCTGCTATAGTCAGAAATCTGTGTATTTTTTCTGAAGTCACCAATGCTTCTTCACTGTAGTGCTTCAATACTGTGGTATGTTTCTCTGACAAAAAATGATTTCTTTTCTTCTTTTATTTTTTTAATCATTAGCTGTCTGTCTTTGAATTATATTGCATATCTTTACAGTGATTTTTTAAGGTCTTCACATTCTTGTATTCTCTTGACTGTAAATGAGCTCAGTGTTTACTAATTCATCTTTATTTGCAGCTGGCAGATGCAAAGATGTTAGCTACACTCAGGAGACACTGACAAGTGAATTCTTGAAATGTAGAGGAGTTACAATTTTTCCTTTTAGCAAATTACTGCATGTTTTGTTTTCAAGAAATATATGTCCCAAGGCAAAATGAGATTATTAGACTAACTTACTTGCTTTCAAAATAAGAACTTAATAGTCAACATGAAGCTTTTTACTTCTAATAATCTTAGCTAGCTAAGTTTAGTACATGCAACTTCTAGTTAAAACAAAAGTAGAGTGCAAGGGAACAGAGTAAGCTTGGCCACCTCATTCTGTCCTGCCTTGGATTTACAAGCTGACAGAGTTGTTAAGATGACTCTACTGGTTGAGGATGAAGCTGCAAAGAGGACTGGAGCTGAGTTCCTTTGCGAGCCATTGATGGTAAAGAGTAGCACTGGTAGCATTTTGCCAGGTTAGTTCATGAACAAATCAAGCAATATACCAAGCAAGAAGCATTATTTCTACTGGATCAGATTTCAAGCAGAAGGTCAATTACATGTTGCCAGGTCAAAACTGAAAGGACTTGGTCAGTAAAGCAAAAACATACCTGAACTCCAATTCCCTGACAAAGACACGCTCCCCACTGAACCCACTGAACAGCTCACTTGTAATCCTTACTTAGGGCTGTTGTACAGGATGGGGTTTAAGATGAGCTATTGTATTGCTCAAAAATACACCAGGTCCAGGGTAAAAACTATTTTAAATATTTAATATTATTGCCATGAACAAGATCATTAGTCAGCGGTAGCATGATGTAATCTCTCTTCCTTAGAAAGAATATTATGAGTTCTTCTGAAAAAGAGGGCTTTTGAGTCATGCACATTCATGCAACAGTACTCTGTCCCGACGTACATGCACAGGAAAAATCCTTTATAGACTAAACTTGTAAAAATCAGGCTAACTGGTAAAATTTTTCTGCAATGTCTCAGGTGCCAAAACTAGCAGTGTACACTTGATACAATACCTTTTCCCCCAAGAATCCAAATTTTCTTCATACCTATAGCAGATAATACTGCCAGGAAAAAAATTAACTCCTGTCTATTCTGCTTGCACTCCCTACCTGCAGGTTGGCCTCAAAAGCCAAAACTGCATATACGTGCTTAGGGTTAAATACATGTAACCAAATGCACTAACACTACATAATGCATATACGTGTTTAGGGTTAAATACATGTAACCAAATGCACTAACATTACATAATGCATATACAGAATAAAAGTCAGTTGTCAGAAAGTATTAACAATCATGTAAATACACAGAAACACAGAAATCTTGGACATAATTATTTCTGGACTTAATAATTCAGTGTATGACATTCTCAAACTCTTGTAATTTCTAAGAATGTGGATTGTTAAAAATGGAAGGAAAAATTGTTTGAATTAAAAGATCATCAAAGGAAAAATAGATAATCAAGCTGCTGAATTATTCTCTTATTTTCTGTTCATAAATATTGACAAAATGCAGGAAAACAACATGGACAATGATAAATAGCATAAAGAGCTTTAAGAAAGGAAAGAGCAAACTAATGCTCGCTGGTGAGAAGCCTCAAGCACACTGGTATAAGCCGACTGATGTCACCTTACTGCTCTCCTCAGTTACTCACCAGGAGCCTGTTGCTGTGGGTTTTTTTGATTCAGCAGCGCTAAATAATTCATCAGGGCACAGCGTTTTGTGAGCAGGCCAGACTGCAGGCACCAGGCCAAGACCAAGGTCGCCATGGAGACCTACATGCAGCCTCATCTCCCTCCCTTGCAGGGAGAGCCTATGAAAAACGGCATCAGCTGAGCAGCCGTGCTCATTTCAGCAGTGAACAATAGGTACAATAAAAGAAGCAAAGAAAAAAGGAAAGAAGCAGCAAAATAAGGATATAAAGCCATCTTCTGTAGCTGTGTTGAAAGACTGAAATGACAAATGAGTCATTAAGCAGTTCCTATTTGGACTGCCACAACTATTATTTGACATGAAAGAAGCACTAACCCTGCCATTATTAGTAAGAGCTATTGCTGCTCTTCAAACAAATATATTATCCTATACAATGCAGATGGAAAATTATTAAACATAGATTTTCTTTAGAACTCTTTTTTTTTACTAAAATAGAGTTGGAGGGGTAAAACGAAATCCTAACACAGAAATAAGATTTATTGCTTTTACCATCTATTGCATAGTTTCTGTTGAATACTCATTTTTAGAGTTCTCTCATCACTCTTTAAAAAGACAGGCATATTTATTATCAAACACATAAAAACAGCAGTCAGAAATGGAAAAATTATATTACATCAAAGAGGAAAAGTGCTTTTGAACTGTGTTTATTGAAGGGTTGTTTTATTTCTCACTAACTGTTTTCCATTAACATGAAACCAGCATTTTTGTATGCTTTATGAATGAAAAATTTGAAAATATAATCTGATATATTTATAGTAGATCAACCTCATAACCACTATTCTTTCTTTTTTTTCCTGATGTGTAGTGCTGTTCCTTGACTATCTTGTTCTCCAGGCGCCTGTTATTAAACATCACCATATTTTATTACCCAAAACCACCTCAAAAGCAAGAGCCTGGTCATGCTTTTATTAGCTATATAAAGTATAAACCCTAAACAAACTGTATTCTGCAACCTTCTAAACTTCCGGATTATTTTTTTTCTTTCCTCATATGTAACCTTGTTCATTCCAGAAACAATATAAAATCCCCCCCTCTAGAACATTCCCACATCCTCAAGCTTACACATTTATTGGAAAAAGTGATTCTGTGGAATGCTGACATCACACTAATACAGCATAGTACTACATATATATATAGCCTTTGCAAGCCCCAGTGAGCTCTCCATAGGTGATAATGGGAAAATTTACAGTATGAGACCACAGGTACATAAGTGAGACGACCTCATGACTTCTGTGTGGTAAACCTAAAAACAGAAGAAGAGTATCTCTGACTGCTTACCCTGGAAGGTCTTACAGAGCCTCCCACTGCCTGCCATACACACTCCTGTTAGGGTTGCAGAACCTGTGTTTAGTATGGACCAATTCCTTTATTTTTTTTTCTCTATAGCTGTTAATCCCACCTTCTGCTTAGGCTCCATGTTTTCCAGCAATATTCTTGTCTATCACTTCTCCTTACAGATTTTTGTTTTACTAAAAACTGTCAAAGTACAAGAGGGCTGAGTGGAAATAATCGACCTCTTCTAAATTTCAGTATTCCTACAGAGATTCTCCATGTTCAAAATAAAGTTCATGAACAGAAGTTCCACTACATTTTGCAATAGTGTCACCTCTGGCAACCACATCTATGTACCCTACAGAATTTGAGACCAGATTCTACTGAGGTAGGGCTGATAGATAAAAACTGGAAATTAGTGCAGTTCCTGAAAAAAAATCTGAGGAGATAAAAGTCAGGTAACCCCTGATGTCAGAACCATCAGCTTTAGTTTAAATCCCAGTCCACCCACCAAAACCCACCCTACAACATGTTTCTTTTGTCTTTGCTTTCTAACTATTACAAAGGCAAAAGAACTTAAAAGTACTTTTTCATATTACAGAGAAGATTGTTTTTCAGAGTAATATATTGGCATGAAACAATTCAGAAAACTGACTCTTGTCATCACGTATTTTCTGGGCAGAAGGCATGTGGGACATCTTTTCACTATTTCATCACACCAAAAACAAGTCCCCTTGTCTAGAAAGAGACTGTTAAATCACAAAAAAATCTCTGCTGCTGTTCTGACACACTTCAGACAGAAAAATAAAACAAGTATAGTTCCTTTGCTCAATTATGAAATGCTAAAAAAACCGTAAGTTTAAAGCCTTGCAGCTCAGATAGGGATAGCATGATTTGTTGCTGGAAGAGCAAAGGCCACTTCAGGAGGAGGGAAGACCTCCAACGGGAGTTTTCATTCTTGATGATCTAACTGCAGCCTTCTAAGCCAGCTGGCCATTACATTTATTTTCCATTGGCTTTGACAGGTCTGGTTTGCTTCCAAGGCTGCACACAGAACAGCCTGGTTATCATGGATCTGAAGACCTCATTATGAACGTGTAAAAAACCCAGATATGGTAACACAAACACCAACAAGTGTTGGACAGCTGAGGAAATGTGCTGATGATTTTGATGCCCACGCTGATTTAAATAGACTAGAAGAGATTTAATTTCAAATCACAGAATATTCTGAGTTGGAAGAGACCCACAAGGATCATGAAATCCAACTCTTAACTGAATGGCCTGTATGGGGATGGAATCCCCAGCCTTGGTGTTATCAGCACCATGCTCTAACCAACTGAGTGAATCTATTCCAGAGCCAAGCCTTTTATCCTCTCCTGAACATGCATAGCTTGTTTAAAAAAAAAAAAAAAAAAAAANAAAAAAAAAAAAAAAAAAAGCTGGTATTCACCTGTGTTAAATTTATGGATTATCCCATGAGTATTGCACTTACACCCCTGTAAATCCTTGCAGTTACTTATGTTAGTAAATCTCTTTTTTAAAACTGTTGCTTGTAAAAAGAAAAATATTTAATAGCTTAATTTATTTCTAAAATGTGGAAAGATATAGCATAAATTAGTTTGTTGACACATTTTTCCTTTAGAACACCTTTTTCTTTTAGTGTAAGTGGACATGGAGAAAAATATAGAATGAACAATTATCATGAAAATTTACTAGAAAATGTTGTAACAGATGGATTCAGTGAATGCTGAGGGTACATGTCAAAGAAACAAAGGCAATAAAGAAAAATCACATTTCATGACATACAGCTTCCTCTAATGTTATCATGATCATATGGGACACAGAAGACATAGGAAATGGCTTCTTTGGACTTAGTTTTCAGCTGCTGGCCTACTCTTCCAATCTTCTCTGTCCTATAGACATAAATGTCATTTACAGAACTCAGGATTCTTTTTACACAGAACAGGGTAAAGAAATAGTTATTTACATGAGATGCATTATTTTCACCTTTCCCCAAAGCAATTACTTCTCTCTTCTTTATCCTTTCAGGAGAAGGTAAAGATGGGGTAGAATGTGCAAGCCCTTGTCCCCTGTCAGAGGAAGCCACACTTTAAACAGAGGGAGGCAATTTTCTCCTTTCTTCATGGTTGCTTGGGTCTCTTTCCATCTCCAGGTTCCCTTACCATCTCTTAAGCACTCTGATGTTAGTTATTTGATCTCCATTTCTTTTTATCCTGCGTAACCCTTGCAGACAGTGTGGCTTATGCGCTAGTGTACACGGGATTGTGAAGCTCATTAAGAGGAGAATGTGTGACATTGTGGTCTGACACTGTTCTTCCAAAGATATTAATCATGATGCCTGGGTCTGTTTCTCGTAGCAAAGTTTGGGCAGATTCGTTGACAACAGTTTCCCCATGTACATACCCATGACAGGCTAATAAAAGCATCTAAGAAAAATCCCATTTGACAAAGAAGGCATACTTTTGTCAAAGGTCTACTGAAGTTTCACAAGGCTAGAACAATAAAAATGTATCGGCACCAAGCATGGTGCATTGTAGCTTGCTTTTTACCACAAAGATCACATTACCAAACATCTCACTTATACCTCAACGGCTATATATGAGACAGCCTTCTGGAGCAAGAACTTTTGGATCCACACCATGATTCCTTATCAACTTTACCACCAGGCCATAGTAACTGCTATGGCATGTGATAGTTCCATAGAAATCACTGGGGATGGTGGGCACTTGCTGAATGAGATATTGAAACAAAGAGTGACCACGTCTGGAATGTAAAAGGGGTACAGATTGGAGACTCAAAAAGAACTATAGCCCTGTGACAGAGTGATTTAAAGAATGTCTGGAACAATGATTAACATTTTCCAGTATATATATATAAAAAAAGGTTTCAATAAATATCCTGTAAAATACTACAGAAAGTGCAGAGATAATAATTTTAGTCAGCATTATTATTGTTACAAGTATTTGTTTGATGATGTTTGTCAAGCATTTTGAAAAATGGCATATTTATATGAAATAATACAAAAATACAGGATGCAGGCAGGACAGCTGACCCCAACTGACCAAAGAGATATTCCATGCTATTTAGGGTTATACTTAGTATATAAAACTGGGAGAAGAAGAAGGCATAGGGGGACATTGAAAGTTGTGGCAAGTTCCCAAGTCACTGCTATGTGAGATGGAGCCCAGCATTCCTGGGCATGGCTAAACCATGGGAAGTGGTGAATACCCTCTTAGCTCTCCTCATTTGCATAGCTTTTGCTTTACCTCTACAACTGCCTTCACCCCAACCCATGATTTTTCTCACTTTCACCCTTCCAATTCTCTCCCCATCCTACTGTGGGAAAAGTGAGGTGTATAGGGCTCAGGTTAAACCAAGACAATTGCTTAAGAACGTGCTAGGCTGACTAGCAAAATGAAATACAGCAAAACAGATTTTAAACTTAGGAAGGGATCTCCCCTCTATCTCTGTCCAAAAGAAGTAAAGTGATGCAGATTTGGATCTACTCATGCACATATTAATTTTCTGTCTTTGGATTTCGGGGTCAGGCATAGTAGTGCATGTTTCCTCTTGGGAGCCCAACCAAGTATGAGGCACAGCAGGTAGAATCAATAACTTTCAGGATATCTGTGTTTCACTTTGTACTGCAGGACAGATGCCCCTTGCATATCACAAACAGTAGCACAGACTATATGTCACTATAGTGACATGAGCATGTATTTTCAAAGAAACATCTAATTTGGTCTTTCGCTAAAGAAAGAGGCAGTAACAGTGCTAATGTCAATGGAGTGGCAGAGGTGCAATCTATCTCATACTCTCCTCATCCACATGGAAAGGAACTGCAAACAATTTGTCCCAGGAGCAGTTCAAGCAAAAAGTTTAAGAGAAAGTAACAACATTTACACCTTGTTCTGCTGGTGATTATTCATATCAGAATAAAAAAAAATTAAGAGAGAATAATTCCAAGTTGGTGCAGAAACCAACCAGAATGTTCTCATTCTATATAACGAAGAAATACAAGAAAAATATTTCTAGTGATCTGGTATATATCTGCCTGGTGGATATAAGTAAGTATGCTGGTTTTGCATGGAAGTGATTTTTCTAAGAAAAGCTGTGGCAAAACCAATCAGTTAATAGGTTTGAATATCAGCATCTGGTGAAGCCACTAGAAAGGTGACACGCCTCTGGGAATACACATTAAAAAAATCCGGAAAAATCCTGGGAAGCTCTCTTTTCCTTCCGGCCTGGGAAGAGGTAACAAGCAAGCCTGGCTCCTTCCTTGCCGTGGGGGTCAGGCTGGGTGGGTGCTCCCAAGGGGCCAGGCCCCTTCCTGGGAAGCCTGCCAGGCCCGGGGTCAGGGCCAGGCCCAGTGGCTACCGGGCAGGAGGAGGGGAGGAGAGAAGGCAGTGTCCCGGTTAGATTGGGCTGCCGGCCACTGTTAACATCCTGCTGCTAAAGCAGCCCCCTCATCATGGCCCATGAGGCCCAAGAGGCCGGGCCAAGCTGGCCCTGCTGAGGGGTCAGGCCCCTTCCCTTCCCCCTCAGCGTGGCTTTCCGAAGAATCCTCCATTGTAGACAGCTCTGGCCGCCGCTATCAAGTCATCCAGCCGAGGTGGGAGGGCCAGTCATGCAAAGTAGCTCGCAGCTAGAGTTGGGTGCAACCGGAGCCCCCGAGATCCTGGCATAGCACCAGCGCAGCCTCAATTTACCACCTTTGGCCACTGCCCAGAAAAAAACATCATGACCCTCTGCAGACCTGGGCAAGATATTAACTCTTTCCTTGCACAGATGAAACTTGCAAAGCACTAATTCCCTCTTAATGAGAGAAAAGGGACAGGGTCAAGACATGTAGAGAGACAATATGAAGACATGAAGACATTAATGTCAGTGAAGGAGGAGTTACATCTTAGATGAGAAGAGAACAAGAAGATGCCTTGGTTTTAGGCTGAAATTCTTTCGTAATGCCATGGTAATAGACTGTAATATACTACAATATCCCTTTAAGTCATGTAAAATATGCATTGGGGAGATGGGAGTGTTCAAACTGCGGATATGGGCAAAAGTATTTGTGGTGAACTAAGTACATACTAAGTAGCTGTGAACTTACGAGAAACTTGAACAGAGGGAGAGATAAGATGGAGATGAAGATCTGCCCCAGGGAAGAGAAGAATACCTCTGTTCCTAAAGATGAGGATATTTTTAAAAATAGAATGCAGAGAGCCTTTGCTTTTGAACCACTCATCTTTAAAATGGTACCCATCATGGCCCATAATGCAGCTATAGGAAGGCTGTATGATATGGGAGGGACTTCACAAATGCAGATTCCCAGGCAGCTGCTTTTGTGAGAATTAAAAGCCACAAGGAAACTGTTCTTATAGGAAAGTTTCCACAGCAAACCAAAAGAGACTTCTCTCTCTAAAAGAACTAATAAAAACTATTTTAGAAGTGGTATACTGACCTAGGTTCCAAGTTTTATCTCTATACATTGTCATAATGTATAGAGACAATGTATAGAGAAGCAAAAGAAAGTTGTGGGGAGAGGAGAGGTGTTTTGAAGGTTTTATTCTGATTCTTATAATATTTTTTCCTCTCTTGTAGTTTTGTTAATAAACCTTTCTTTATACCCTTCAAAGTTTGAGCCTGCTTTGCTTCTCTCCTAATCCTATCGCACAGCAGCAGAAGAATAAATAATTCCAGTGGGCACTCAAACCACTACACATAATTCAGGAAACAGAAACAGGAGAATTGAAACCACTACAATAAGTTAAACTTATTGATAATAATTTGCCACATTTGCAAGTGGCTTAAATTTAAACACTACCCTGAAAATTTCCAGACACCTTATTAAAAGTATTCCTAATCAGGTCTCCCCATCTCAAATAGCTGTGTTGCCTCACTTGATATTTTCTTGCATTTCAACATTTTCTAAATAAAATAAAAGAAATAAGTTATAATGACCTGAAGATAACTTTGCCAAGTACATTTGAAATATTTCTGGAAAATTATTAGCCACATTATTATTCTGCAAGTAATACTCCCGCAAATTACAGCTACCCCCTAGTCACAGCATTCAAGCTGCAGAACTGATAAGGATTAGTAAGTGTTAATCCTGGGAGCAAAGAGCAAAGTAACATGAAGCACTCTAGCTGGTGACAGGGGATTCACAGCTTCAGACATTACCCCTCACACCTGAACTGAAAGCTTTGTAAGAGAAGTGCTCCAGGTGAAACCACAGGCACACAGAGGTCAGAGTAAAATTCCTGTTTTTTTCAGTCAGGACACAATTTGACTGTGGGGATTTCATTGTCGCTAGTCTCACTGTATTTTCGATATCCTTTCTTCTGCTTAGAATAAAGAAATTACATTAAAAAGCAGAGAGAAAGAACCATATATTGTATGGTAATAGCTATATTTACATAAAGAACAAGGGAGGATCTGAAAAACTGCAATCCAGTAACTCTGACTTCACTTTTAGAACAGAAATTGTAAGTACTTTCTATGGCTTAATGTATAAACTTTAAAATTGTTAGATTGTCTGGCAGCACAGAACAGCCAGAGTAACTTAAATTCATTGAAAAAAAAAACAAAAACAAAGCCAGCAACACTGTATGTACTGCTGATATTACAGAGATAAATTTTACACAATGAACATTTTATTTATGTCAGTTTCAAATCATTTAATGCTTCATCACACAGCAGTTTCACCTACAAGGTCAGACATTAGAAAATTTGCTCACAGAGATTAAGAAGTGGCTTTCAAAACAAGAATGGAGGGTGTCAGATCAAGAGAAAAGACTTGACTTGTGTAGGAGTAATAAGCCCAGTAGGTATCAATAGCTTGATTTCGTTTACACAGTTTATACTGAAGGCAGCATTTCACAGGCTATCAGAGCAAGCTAATAGTATCAATGACAAAAAGCCACTCGGGGCTTTCTTCTTTCAAGATGCTGACTGGTCTAGCTTTCCTAAACACAGTTCTCAATAGCATGCTTTCCCAGATCAAGGCAGAAGTCCTCTGCTGTGTACCAGGCTGAGGTTTATAAAGAGAAATGGAAAGGAATAAAGCAGAGGAAGACTCTAAGCACTATTCTGAATGTGGTTCTTAGAGGCTAATATCACTGCCTTTGAACACGAGTTCAGAGGGCTGCTAGCGCATAAAACAAGCTGAAAATCCCAGCTAGCTTCCCAAAAATATAGTGCAGAACAACTCTCAGTGGCATTCTTCCTTGACAGTCTTGGGAAGTACCAGACAGTGATAAGCCTTGGAATGCTCTCTTGACTTACCTCATCTTCAGCAGAGGAGACTCCAGGAACTGGTTTCTTCTTTTCCCTGAATCTTATCCCAGATAGGAATCATGTCACCAGCGTACAACAGTCCACGTGCCTCAAATGGCCTTTGGTTTTCTCACCAAAGGGGAAAACATTTTCCAGCAAAATTTCATCCACTGTGAGACTTCACCCAAAGATTCGGGCCAGACTGTGAGGCCCGTAATGCAACATTTGCAAATGTAACATTTGCATCATCCACAATCTACAATCTAATGGAATTTAAGGGGTACTGCAAACATACAAACTGCAGGGAAATGTTTCACTGGAGACAGCTGTGTCAGTCATGATCAGAGGTAACAATGTTTCTGCTTCAGCTGATTCTTTTCTTTCACCTCCACACTTGGGTGGTCCTTCTATCCTTATAGAAAGATCCTTTGTGGGACTACAGCTGAAGAGCTGAATCTAACCCAATTAATACAGTCCAAGTGCAATCTCAACAGATTCTCTCTTCTGTTTTTTTCAAAACTGAAAGCCACACTGCTTTTCTGACACACTACAGTCTGTTTCTCTTTATCTTTACCTTTTTGAAATTCATTACTTGCTGTCTCCTTTCTACCCAAGAAATGTTTTCTGAATTGTAGAACAGAAATGGGGTGGCTGATTTAAAATACCCTCTATTTCAAATATATATGGTTAAAATAATGTTAAATTCCCCATCTGCATTCTTGAACAAGTAGAATCCCTGTTGGCAGGTTTTCCAGAGGCCATCCTCTGACTTTCAAATTCTGATTCATGACATGAATTCAATCAGTATGGTAATTTTGAATTTTCAGTTTATATTGTTGGCAGTCAACTGTCTGCAGCGTTGTGTCATACCCCCTTCAACCAATATTCATTGAGTATGCATCAACCAACACATTTTCTCGTGAAAATATTACCTAAGTAGTCAGCTACTATACAGTCCTATCTAGATAAATTTCATGTATCTCAATCAGAGTGAAATAAAACAACAAAATAAAAAGGACCAGACTACATGAGAGAACAGAGAATTTATACAATCTAAATACTCATCTAAAATTTCATTTTTATTATTTAAATATTACTATCTTAATTAAACTCCTTACTTCAAAAATTAGTTAATGACTAAAAGTATATGTCACTACTGATATTGGTACATCAATATGTTGATTATGAAGGTCTAATCCTAAACCTCTGTGACACTGGTCCTACTTCACTTACAACCCTATTTTTGTCTCTCAGAGATCCTACAAAATACTGAATCAAGAGTACAAAGTCACACAGCTTAAATGCAGTAAAATCTGTGTTTTCCTTTTCCTACTGGAAAAGTTGCAACATCTCTAAAAATAAAAGCTAAATTTCAGGAGAACTATCTAGTCCTTGCAGCTACAAACAATTAACATCTAAGTCCTAGAATCAAACCGGCATCTCCTGCCGTAGTGATGCACAAGGTCAGCCAGTTATCTACTGTTAAACAGTTTAAAGGTGTTATGCAAATTGTGCAATGTTAACAGTCATCATATAATGAAAAACAGTGTTTTTCAGCAGTTAGAAGTGCTTTGACCTTTTGAAGTGGAAGGTTTTAACAGGAGCAAAAATAGCAGCAAATACAATTTTGAAGACAATCAAAACTGAAAAGAGGTATGAAGTAATCAGTGTGGCTAGTGTTAAACAGCTTTCATGTTAAACTTTTGGAAAGCTTCATGAAGACTTGGCTTACTGCATAAAATGGAAATATTCTGTTTCTTCTTTAATTGTGAATTTCTCTTTCTTGTTTCAAAAAGAAAAAAAAAGTAAAGTCAAGAGCTCAAAAAATACAAAAAATATTCTTAAAGGCTTCTTTTATGATTTTCAAACGAGTGTGGTTGATTTCACTGGCGTTTTTTACAATTTTCAGTATTGAATTCAATGTTGTTGGAAAAAAGAGACTTTTGCACATGGTGACTGAAAAGTGTAAATAACAAAAAGCAATAAAGCAGAAAACTGTATTGATGGAATATAGCCCACTTTTTGGGTCTAATGCAATAGCTATAGGGTTCTTAAGGTAGACACACTAATGCAGAAGAATAAACATTACAGTCAATGGCTGTCAGTAGAACTATCAGCCTCTCTGAATGAGGAAATTACTGTCATTGTATAGAACAAGGAAGGAATCCAGTCCATTACTGCTGATGAGTAAAGTTATACTTTACATAACTAGTAGTTAGATCCCATCTCAAGTTAACATTTTCTTCTCTGCACGACCCCACTACCTTTCTTTTCAAGAAGTGGTTCAAGAATACCACCTCTCTAATAATTTGAAACTTTCTTCTAACTGCAAGATTCAGCTTATGCATAGATGGTGTATCTTCACTTCTTTTTGTACTAATTTCATTTCTGATATATAGGTCAAGCCTATGGATTTTTGTACCAATATTTATCCTAAATATTTAATAAACATTCATATTAAATATATATTGTAATATAGTTATATAGATTTTCAGTCTGGAGAGAAGAAGGCTTCAGGGACCTTCTATCAGCATTCTGATACCTAAAGGGGCATACAAGAAATCTGGAGAGGGACTTTTGAGAAAAGTATGTAGTGATAGGAAAAAGACTTTAAAATTAAGGAGGGCAGGTTTAAATTAGATGTCAGGAAGAAATTTTTCACTGTACCAGTGGGGGGTTCCTGAGAGTAGTTGTGGATGCCCCATTCCTGAAACCTTCCAAGGCCAGGTTGGATGACTTTGAGTAGCCTGGTCTAACGGAAGGTGTCTCTGCTCATGGCAGGTGGGACTGGAAATAGATAATCTTAAAAGCCGTTCCAAACCAAATAATTCTGTGATTCTATGATAGACATATTTTTAATTTACTAAGTTAAAATGTTTAGTAATTCAGTACTTTTCAAATAGCTTGGAGTAAAACCTTGGATGAAATTAAATTACTAGCACAATCGTAACAATTCCATGAAGATAGAGTGTTATCCAAGTTTCCCAATGAAGACCAGATATTTTATTAGGCTAGTAAGTACATAACTAAACAAATAATAGCTACCAAAAAATAAAAAAACTAAAAAAAAAAAAACAAACCCACAACAAAAAAAACTAAATATGTGTGGATTCCCCTTCTTCCTGTCTCTAGTTTCTTCTTAGAACTGAAACATAGATAGCATATGAGCTCCAAAAAAAAAAAAAAAGAAAGCATGGAGGAAAATTATATTCTCCTTTTCTATATAACTCTGAAGTCTCTTGACTTCTTTCAACAACTTTATGAATTCTTTGTTTCAAATTTTAAAAAGTAATCACTTTTTTATTATTAGTTACTTCACCAAACACCATTACACAATTTTCAACCACACACTTAGCTATTTTATTTCTAAAAACAATTTAAAAGCTATAAAGCCCTCAGACTGCAGGACATTTAAAATTAAAAGTCCCTTTTTCCTTTTCTATCTATCAGGATAAAGTTAACAGGCATGATGAATTTCTCTACTGCATTACTGGAGATGGGACGCGAGCAAAGCTGTAATTGCTTTAGGCTCCCCTGTCTGTTATCACTTGTAACATTTACAAAACATCACAGAATGTATTGTTCCAACATTTTAAAAGCTTAATTTCACCTTAAGAATCATTTCCTCTGGTGCTGAAAATTTAGATAAAGCAGCAAATATTCATAAAGACATTAAAACTCCTGAACTTTTAATGAAACAGAATCTTTATTTTGAGCAAAGTTAGAGAAAGAACATATTTCTATAGAATCCAAAACTTTTGGTCCAAATTAAAGACACCACCTCCTCAGGAAGATCTTGCATGTACAAAAAATTCTCTAATATCTCAGTGGAAATGGCATCTAAGCAACTAATCTATGAAGAACAATGATTATATCTTTATCTGACTGCTGGGACAAAAAGTGAATTCTCTCAACAGTCAGGAAAAATAATAAAATTATTCACAAAGGATCTAAAATACTGTTTTATCCCTAAATGAGGCTGTGAGTGCAAAACAAGCGTAGAGCTATATATTATAAAGGAAAGTCTTCTGGATAAGAGATTGCAGATATGTCATTCTTCCTTCACACACGCAGACTTAAAAATCCACAGCAGATCTAGTCTCTTTCTAATTACATGATAGCAGAAAGTTTATTTAAATAGTATATCAGGTCACATACTCAAGTATTTCAAATTTTAGATTTACAAATTAAGTAAATAAACAAATGTATAAATGCAAGCTAGTCAGTTACACTCAATCTGACATAGTTAATATTACCATTTTGAAGACCTAAAGCAAGTAGTATAAATAAATCAATGAAATTACATACCCGCCTATGATGAGATCTAAATTCTTGTATTAACACAAAAATGTAAATTTCTGTTGACTTAATCCCCATTTTGCTTTACATAACAAAAGTACTTGAAAACAACATAATTATTACTGAAGGCCGAGGGCTCTTAGCCAAAGAAATTATTAAAATGTCATTTTCATTTTTATCCTCTTGGGGATTGTCTATCAGGCAACAGACACTCAGCAAGCTTATTCTTCTAAAATATATTTTCTTATTACCTGCTTTTTATACAAATACTTAACATCCTGTTTTCTCCCCTCAAGCTGTTTACATGTAAGTTTAGGACGGAAAGAGAGCCTTTAAAACCGTTTAAGGTAAGGCACGAAATAACAGTCAGAAGCAGTAAATTTACAAAACCTGCCATAAGTGTTTGCTCTGAGTTAGGTAACATGTTTTACATGGATTTGAACAGGCTCAGGCCTGATCTCGTTACAGCTGAAGGCAAAACTGCCTTGTTACAGTAGAGAAATGCTGTGTTCTTTAAATCCCTAACTAAATACTTAGGACACAGTGCTAACCTTTTACACTAAGGGATGAATATATTTAATAGAGTGCAGGGCATCAAAGTGACAGGGTAAAAATTGTAGTGACATAAGGATGGAGTTCTATTCTTGGTTTTGTCAGGAGTACAGGTGTCTGGTGTGATCTGAGATTAACTA
This sequence comes from Cyanoderma ruficeps, assembly GCA_008694505.1. NCBI lineage: Eukaryota > Metazoa > Chordata > Aves > Passeriformes > Timaliidae > Cyanoderma > Cyanoderma ruficeps. The sequence continues at coordinate 4,586,456 of VZDJ01000346.1, forward strand.
CATTATCCAGGGGATGGCAGATGTATCAGTGGATTTTTTTAGGATGCCCATGATTTTCTGAAATAGTATCTAGAGACTGAGCAAGTCAGACAATAGGGCCTAAACAGCAACACATCCCTACACAAGTGTAATGAATCCCACCACCACAGAGGGAAGGGATTCAACCCCAAATTATGACATTGGAATGCCAGTGTCTACCTGGGGGTGCCCCATAGATATAGGTCTCTTCACTCTCCGCCATCATTTAAAACTGGAAATGGGTTTTAGTTACCTAAATAGAAGTGTCTAGAAGCATATGAGCTGACTTAGAACACAGAGACTGAATTCCAGTTGCTAACCTAAAGAGGGAACTTGTGTTGGCCCCATGTTATTTCTGCCAGCCTTGTGCACATCTTGGCCATGTTAAAAGATGCTCGATACTGATATGTGAGCAACTTAATCACATTTCTGGTCAATACCAACAGGAGAGTTCAGAAAAATACTTCAATTCACTCTGAAACATATATTAACTGGTGGGTTGAATTGCTATGTATTAACTGGTTGGTTGGTTCCGTTTCATTGATTGCAGGCATCAGAACACTACTAATATATAGAGAACATGTACAGAACATTTGAACACTTAAATTTAAATATGGTTCTCTTTAACTGAATCCCTTTCTCCATCTAACCCTGAAGCTTGCACACATGCAAAAAAATATACCTCATGCAAATCATCCTGCACAATTTGCATCATCAGGACACATATGAGTAAAGAAACTCAACCTTCCCACACAAATTAACTTGAGATCCTTATTTAGCAAGTGTTAAATCATTTGCAAAGCATGGCTATCATCACCACTCCAATTTGCCAGTGTCATGGACATCTTTAAGTCTGTGTTCGTGACCATACTAATGATGTAATGTGGGAATTACCAAACTAACACTTTTTAATAGAGCATTATATCTAGATATCCATTACTTTCCTACTAGTATCCAATTTTATTAACTAGGTAGCAATACTTATGTACAAAAAGGCATAGTACTTCAAGAAAATCATAAACTAATCAAGCCCTCCGGAGAGCATCAACAATCTACACATAAATAAATATGTAGAATCAGGCAGTGTTAGTCTATGTCACCTGCACTAAGAATTTCAAATGGAGTGGAAGTTTAATCAATCCTTATTTCTCTCTGCCCTTTATTTTTCATTCTCTAAAGCCAAAGAAATACACTGAATTACCAATCAGTGCATGCCATTTATGCTCGTATACAGGTCCTGTCATCTAGGATTATAGGACAGCCATACCTTACAATCAGAAATTGCCTAACCTCAGCCAGCTTCTAACTGCTGCCGGTAGCCAAAGGAAAAAAAAAATAGAATTCTTCCATTGTAGTACTCCCTACTGTACTTTTATCATATCTGAGGTTTTTTTAATTCAAAATTCCGAAGTCCCCCCACTGTAGATTTTAAAACTAGACAATCTCCAGCTATATTTGTTATATTGATTTATTAAGCAATCCCGTACTGGCAGAGAAATAGGTTTTTGATGAGTCTTTCCCATCTCTTAATATTTCTGATTCTATGGTTCAGTAATGGTTGATGATGCTCCTGGGCTGCAGCTAATGGTCTGTAGGAAGACAAACNGAAAGGAGAAGGGAAAGGAAAAGGGAAACAGAAGGTCAACAGATGGTATAGCGACCTTGAGGAAAAAGATTCTATAATACTTGACATGTCATCCCAGCAAATCTTATTTACTTTATCCATTCCCCATTAATTTTTTAACATCCAGGGGTATGTGAGCAGTATGGCTGCCTGTTAATGGTGCCTAACATAAAAAATTAAATGCCTGGAGCAATGCATCTTTAATAGTATGTCATAAAAATCCACAAATACTCAAATACAAAACGAGAAGTATAGCTATTGTGATGAAAAGGAAGCATCAATGTATGTGGAACAATTTACTTGTTTAAGGGTACATTGTTTAAAGGTACATTCACTCAAAACCAGAACAGTTTTTCATTGTGCATTGTGTGGTATTTACAATCTGGCCCAAGACTGATTTATTTTTTAAGACTTTTACATTTATTTAAAATTAATTTTAGTATGTTTGGGTAACAAAAATCATGTTATTCAAACTTTCATTCTGAAAGATACTGTGATGCTTTGATCTTTAGTTATCTAATGACATCATTCACCTGATCCTAATAGTGTTGTCCACCAAGTTCTGGTACTCGTATTTTGAAAGACCAAAACAAAAACAAAGCAAACAAACAACAACCAAACAAAAAGCCAAAACCCAAAAAACTCTAAAAAAAATAACCATAAAAAATCAAAAGCAGTGCTCAAACTGTTACAGACATGTCTTTCATCTTTTCTGCTCTGGTACTTTCTTTTGAACACATTCATTTCTAGAACGATTATACAGATGATTAAATTGAAATGCCCTATTTATATTTTATGATATTCCTCTACTACTCTTTATGAACAAAAGTGAAACAGTCCCAAGACAAAAGAATGATGAAGATATATTCCTGGCTCTTTTACATCACTTTTCTTCTATTGCTCTTGATATGTATTGGAAAAGGCTGGAAGCAGTCTTCACTTAGTTCAATGCACATTTGTGCAAGCTAGGTTACAAAGATGGATAAACTACATGATCCATATGAAGACTCATGATGGTCACACAACCTGGATTGTCAGCCCCCCCCGAAAAATGCCTCAGTCACTTACATCACACACTTTTCCCTACATATTTAAAAATATTTACAACAGATAAAAATATAATGAAGACCTTTCCAAGCTGGCATTTCATGTACAAGTAACGAAGGACAGAAGTATTAGAGCTTGGCACTTCATAATCAACGAGAAAAAACAAACAGTGAAACACTGTCCTGGGTTGGTTTGAGGGTTTTTTTTAATTATTATTTCATTTTTCTAAATACACAGAAGTAATGAGAGGGAAAAAAAAAAAAAAGCCTCACATTCCAAGACCAAAATCATGCTGTATAGTTAACAACATATTTCTATTACTTCTCATAATAANATTTCTATTACTTCTCATAATAATAATAATAATAATAATAATACATTTTATTGCATGAAAGACCATTTCTTTCACTTGCAATTAAACATAAACCACAACACAGACAGATAAAATCTGTCAATTTCTCTGCAAAGACAGTGGTTCAAAGCAATTTCCTAGAAGAGCATCACACAGCCAGTGTCTGAGGTAAAAATGTGACAGGATCATCACCTTCAGATCCACATGCCATACACTAAGAAAGCAATTTCCTCTGTTGTACACTTTGTAAATATCCACCAATACACTTAAATGAAGTATCTTCCTCCCCATTGAAAGGGAGGCTTGGGTTTTTTTCTGTTTTACTATCTATATTTTAAAGACATTGATAATTTCTTTCTGCCTTTCAGCTGATAATTTTAATTTTCTAAGAAATTAAGTCTTCCCCTTGTCAACATCTATTTCACACCTGTAAGGAATTTGTAATTATATCCCCACAAAAATTAACAGTACCAGTGAAATAAAACAACTTTTTCTCTACAACATCATGAGAAAAAAAATACTGAAGACCAGATTTTCTGAGGTGAGCGTTTCTTTTCAAATTATCTATACAGCTTTGAAACCAGTTCAGTTGTTTCATAAAATAGAAAAAACACACAACACAATCTTCATGTATTACCAACATGTCACAAGTGGGAAAATCTGATGAAAATTGATATAGATTTGTCTTACAGCAGTTACTTTGTTCCCCCTAACTGTGTCACGATATGATGACTACTCGTGTGTTAACATAATCGGAAGCTCAAAGAAGAGGGCATCAGTCCCAGAGAGACATTCTTTCACGGAATGACAGAATGAGTCAGGTTGGAAGGGAGCACAGTGGGTCATCTGGTCCAACCTCCCTGCTCAAGCAAGGTCATCCCAGAGCACATGGCACAGGATTGTGTCCACATGGTTCTTGAATATCTCCAGTGAGGGAGACTCCATACTCTGTTCCAGTGTGAGTAAAGTTCTTCCTCATATTCAGGTGGAATTTCCTGTGTTCCAGTTTTTGCCCACTGTCTCTTGTCCTATTGCTCAGCACCATGGTGCAGAGCCTGCCTCCATCCTCTTGAAACCCTCCCTCCAGATACCGACAGACATTGACGGGATTTCCCCTCAGTCGTCTTATCTCGAGGCCGAACAGGCACAGATTCCTCAGCCTGTCCTTGTAGGAGAGATGTTCTTGTACTGAGGAGCCCAGAACTGGACACAGCTGTCCAGATGTGGCCTCACTAGGGCTGAGCAGAGCAACAGGATCACCTCCCTCAGCCTGCTGGCAATGCTCTTCCAGACACCCCAGGATACCTTTGTCTTTCCTGCCCACAAGGACACACTGCTGGCTCAGGACCAGGTCCACAAGGACCCCCAGGTCCTTCTCTGCAGAACTGCTTCCAGCAGGTCAGCCCCCAGCCTGTACTGGTCCATGGGGTTCTTTCTCCCCAGGTGCAGGACCCTGCACTCGCCTTTGTCGAATTTCAGATGGCTCTTCTCTGTCCATCTCTCCAGCCTGTCAGGGTCCTTCTGAAGGGCTGCACAGCACGCTGAGGTATCGGCCACTCCTCCCAGCTTTGTGTTATTGGAACTTGCTGAGGAGGCCTCTGCCCCTTCATCCAAGTTATTGAACCCTGGGGGACAACACCACTGACAGGCCTCTAACTAGACCCTGTGCCACGGATTTTAATCCTCTGGGATCTGCTGTTCAGCCAGTTCTCAAACCACCTCTGTTCACACACACAGTCCACACTTGCTGAGTTTTTCTGTGATGTTGAGTGAGACAGCTCTGAAAGCCTTGCTGAAGTCGAGGTAGACAACATCCACTGCTCTCCCCTCATCCATCCTGGTAGTTGCTTCATCATAGAAGGCAATCAGGTTGGTCAAACATGATTTACCTTTAGTGAATCCATGCCGACTACTCCTGGTAATATTCTTACCATCCATGTGACTAGAGATGGCCTCTTTTCCAAAGCACTGAGCCAACCAGAATAGAGGCAATCCTACCAAGTGGTAGCAGCAGGGACATAAATCTACTTCCACCCTGGCCACGCAGTGTAGATGCTCTTTTAAGATGAAGCCATAAGGAATTTTCTCCAGTATTCTTTAAAAAAGATATCTTCTACAAATAATCCATAACCCAACAGTCTCATTCCACACTGCTATTCCACACAAGGGTCAATCATGGCATGATTCATAATGAACTAATAAAGAGAGCAAAATATTTTCATCCACAGTCACAAAGCAATTGTTGAATAATATGCTTTATGGTTTTTTCACAGTGTAATAAAAATTGCTATTGTTCTACAGAGAGAAAGCATCAAGTGACTTTAATGCTCTTCTTACTGCTTCACCTGCACATCTCCTAGCACAGCAGTTTTAACTCTGGAATGTGAAACCTCTTTCCCAATGATTGGGTTCAAGCTTCAATACTTGAGATTGGATTGCCTAATATTAAACTCTGAAATCAACAGGACATAAGTTTCTTAGCACCCTGAAGCCTTGATCTTGAAATTAACAGGAGTTTCTAAACATGGCAAAAATACCTGAACAAGTCCCTAAGTCAATTATGTGCTGTAATACCTCAAAAGGTATGCTAGAAACATTATTATTACAGCTTAACTGCTCAGTTGGTATAAACCAGATGTTAATAAGCAAAGAAACATTGTACCAGCAGTTCTGGTTAATAAGTTAAACTACAGAAATATTTTTTTCTTCATCTGTAATTTATGCCAAATTTAATTCATCATAGAAATAAAGTGTTGCCACTTAATTGCTCTTAGTGTACAGCAAAGATGCTTACAATCAATGATGATAAGCAGGAACATGAATGAACAGTTGCCTGGCAACCAATAAATAAAGGTTCCAAATAGCATGACCTCTCTTTAAAGGATAAAGCTCTAATCATAATTATTTTTCAAATCCATTTCAGTGCCAACTAAAATCATGTTTGCAGCACTAATCCTGGCCTTCCTCATACAGCATGAAACCAAATCTGTCATTTGACATATCACAGATAACAAATTATACAGACTCAACCTGCTCCTTCAGATTATGGTCAACAGTGCAGTTTGAGGATGGCATAAATGTTAGACAATAAACTGGAATCTGAAATAGAGAGCTGAGAAGATTTAAGCAATTTAAATAGGGTAATTAAAATACATTTTTAAGTTACATTGTTTCCTTAAGGGTCTTCAAACAGTAACCACACAAAATCCTCCCATGTTTAACATCATGAAATGATCATTTGGTAAAGTACAAGGATGAGACAGACTTTAAAATACTAGAAACAGATGCAGTTTGAAATGCTTTAAAATCTATATAATACCACATTCTATCTTTATAAACTCTTACAACACAGTCTTGCTGAGTGCATAAGCAGAGCTGAGGTGCCTAGAGCAAGCACTGACCTTTTAGATGGATTCAAATAAAACTGACAAAGAGCAGCATAAATCTTAAACCAGTTAAAGAACACAGTATATCCACTTTGAAGAAACAATGAATGGTTACACAGGAGTTTTACATTATGACTTCCAAATAATGGAATGGGATAGCCTGGGCTTGTTCAAATTTTACTGGTGGGCTAATAAATTTTGTATTTATTTTAATAAGTTCTCATGTCAGAAAAAATTAGGAATACATGTTTTTGTAGTTTTATCTTGCACTACATAAGGTGATTACATAAATCTCTTTTACCATTTTATTTCTTTTCTTTAGTAGAATTGAGATTCACTAACAGTTGTGATGCCTAAACACTAAACTGACAAAAATTTGCAACAGGAAAACAAGTTGAACTATAATAATAAACAAATATGCTTTGTACCATAGTATAACATACTATGTCAGCAGTGAACCCAGAAGAGGCACCATGCTTCCAACCTGGCTTTGAAAATAATATAGGCAACGGAATCCATGAACTCCCCTGAAACATCAGTAGCACAAAATAATCTTACACTTTACAGTAGAAAACGCACTCTTAAAACTAAGTAGTATTTCTTCACATGTATTTCTTTGTATCAAATGAGAGCAAGTTCATTATATCGTAGGTATTCTCCTTCTTTGATAGAAAAGCATTCTGTTGCCTACCATCAGACACATAATTTTCCAGTTATTTTCCTTATCTAGATGCATCTGCTCACCAGAGACCTTTATAGGAGCTTTTCTTTGTATCTGTATTTCATGAATAAGCAAATAGTAAATATACCACATTATATCTGTATTTTCCTTGACTTATTTTTTGTCCATTAATCGTCTTTATCACTCGCTTTATCACTTGATTCAGTAACTCCTCTCCATCTTTCTAACAATTTCAGTTTAAACTCTCTGCTCTAACAAAAGTCCAGTTAATTTCATTGATATCCTATGCAAGAGTGAGATTCAGAATTTAAGTGATTGCGAATCATGCATACTGACTGTAACTTAAAACAAGGCAGAAGATCCCGTAAATTCCTGTTAGGACACATGGCACTACTGGTACCAAAACCACCTTAACTGCTTTTCCATAGTTTTCAGCTTGCATTTTAATGAACTATAAAACTATTGTCTTGTGCCTATAAACCTCACAACCAAGTCCACTAGTTCAAAAGTGTGTAAAGGTGATACTGGAGGATTTTTCCCCCCTCCCAAATGTTTATTCCTTTTCAGTTGCCAGCTGAAGAATGAAACTGGTCTGGTTTTAAGCCTAAAAGACTAAGAGTTTATGGAACAAAAGGTTCCATTACCATTTAGCAGGAGCTGGAGGCTAATTGTAAAGTTGATTAACAATGAAAACAATGGGGTTCTCAGAAACTTATTACCATGGAGGAAACTGATGTTATTTTTCTGAAGTTTGGATTCCACTGGTTTTTGTTCCACGATATGCATTTTAACTATCCTGCTTTTGAAAATGGGAGGCAACTATTGTTTTAAAGATCTGCTCACACTAAAATATGAGTCATTTCAAGACCTCTCCTACAGATTGAAGTCTATAGATTTAGCAATAGAAGGAGGAAAACAGCATAACTTCCAGCTTGAGGAGAGAGATGATGAGGCATGCTTTCTCTAGTGTTTCCCACTTCATGGATACAGTCAATGAAACTAGGTGGAATTCTAAAACACTTTCCTCGACAGGGCTTAGACAGACACTCATCTGAGTAAGAGTAAGCAGCATTATGTTACGGAGATCAATTGTATTCTAGATGGATGCTGATCCTGTCTTCTGATCAAGGTATTTTAGTTTCAATAACCATTTTTCCCATACCAAAATGGTAATATTTGTTTTCTTTTTTAATATTGTATATTTAATAGTCAATTAAATATAAACATACTTATTATTCAAGTACATACAAAAACTAATGGATGACATTGGGAGATAAACTTGCAGAACAATACCAGCTCAAACAGTGCAATACTGTATGGTTTAGGAAAGCATATATAAATTTATTTATATTTATTACACATTGGATGGATGATACTTGTGAAAGATCATCTATAGACACTCCCAGCAACACACAAAGGAATTATCTTTGAGCCACACAAAATATTAGTACTATAGTGAGGAACTCAGTAGGGGGAAGAAGGTAGTTTGTTGCTTTACTACTTTTTAGTAAAATTAGCTTCTGTGTTTTTGATTCAGTTTTATGTTTGGAATGTTCTTTTCATAACTGTTATTCCATTCACTATCTCATTGATGGACATCTTCCCCTGCTAGTGTACAGAAGTAGTTGAAAATAGCAGCAAAACTCAACATTGAAGACATAGTCTTTCAGTAATATACTTCATTAAGTTCAGCTCTAAAAGAGGGAGCTAAGAGTGTAGTCCTTAGCTCATCTCACGATATCAGAAACAAAGCCTCACAAAAATGCCACTGGTAATCAATGAACTTTGAAAATTAAAGGAAGCTAAAAGCTTCCTTCACATACAACTAAGTGATTCCTAAATTTCATCATGATATCTTAAGCTATCTGTTACAATCATCTCTCATGAAGCATTAGCACAACTCTCACCAATAGAGTGCAAGCATGCCCCTTTTACGTACCATACTCCATGATCTGAATCCTACTCTATTGTGTCAGTTACATTAAATACTGTATACATGAATACATTTCAGGATAGACACCTGAATTAAGCTATTATTGGAAGCTTGAGGAATTCCTCCATTCAGTTTGGCTAAAAGAAATTTTAGGGAGAGACAACCAAATTACAAGGAACAGAAATGTTCATACAAGGTTGTAAATTTCAGTTTTTCTTTTTACTTTTAAAAAGACACATTATTATTTAACATCTTTGAGCTACAGTAGTATCTCTTAAGGATTGCCCTGGCTCACAGCACTGAAACCAACAAACCAAAAAATTCAACAAGACTGCACAGATCTTACTTATCAATCAGGTAAGTGGATTAAACAAGACAGAACAAGAGGAAATAAATCATCTTCACATTTTATAACGTTCAACAGGTATTATCTGTATTTTTTTTAAGGACAAGAAAGAATGAAAAGTAAATCTGCTTTCCAACCATCCTAAGCACTTTTTTTCAGTGACATTTCATTCAACTATATGTACATTACTTCTTTCCTGATGCCTACTTTGCATATTTATTCTCATTGTCATAAAAAAATCTTTGTTATATTTTCACAATTTACTCTGAAGTACAACTGCTTTATGCACTTGTGCTGACATGCAGAGTTTTACAGCACAATACATACTTGCTGTTGCCAAGTCCTTTGCCTCAAATTTCCCATGCTTTTAGCCTTTGCAGTTCCCAGCAAAAAAGAAAATTGCATTTTCAGCACTATCCAGACAATGTGAACACTGTTCTGGGGCAAATCTGAAGTTCATTTAGGCCAGGACCATGTCACTACAAGTGGTCAAAGATACTGACCTAGGAAAAAGCCCCATACTAGGACAACTCTCAAATAATACAGCAATCCCCCGGAACACTCTTCTGGCCCTTAGCAACGTGTGACCCAAAGACTTAAATATGAAAAGACTGGAAGCATTGGCATATGATAACACTCTTTATTTTCAGAAGGACTGGAAAGAAGAGCAGGAGATGGCATATTTCAAAAAGGAGAAATATGTGCTCTCATCACACATACATGCCACATCTATCTATCCAACAGCGTTTCTTGCTCCTGATATTGCCTTTACCCTCAGAATCTGCTGTTTTCCATATGGTAGGGGTGGCAAAAAATGAAAGTGTTTCCCTTCTTTCCTCAGAAAACCTCCTCCTGACTGGAGCTGGCCTCCTGTTCATATTCCACTTGACTAAACCAATCTTTTTCTCCTCCCACACTAGCTCCATCTGCCGCCCGTCTCTCCAGCAGAGCCAGATGCCAGCAAAGCAGACTGCTGTGGGAGGAGAAAGTTCTGTCGCTGGAATTTCATCCCTATACTCTGCAGGGGGCCAGCCTGTGAAGCATGGGGAAGATACAGAGAGCAACTTCCTCTCTTCCACACTCCTTCCCCTGCTCATCAGTAAAGAAGGCAGCTGAGGACATGAGCAGAAGGATAAAACGTCAGTGTGTGCTCCTAAATACGCAGCCTTAATATTCATGTAGCAGAAGTCTCACAATTGTACTCCAGACCTGAGCATGGTACACACCAGCTAAACATGTGAGAAGACAGGAGTCCTGCTCCAAAGACCTCACGATCCAACAGAAGCAGAGATGCACATTTGTGACAAGGATCAAATGAGTGACTAGAGCACAGATGACAGAGAAAAAAGACTTGGATTTATAATCAGGAGAGATTTTAATAATGCAGTAAAAAGACAATGCTTTCTGGAGAGATGGAAGTCAAAGAAACAATGGATGAGTGTTGTTAAGCTGACAGAATTGCAAAGGAAACTGCCTGTAGAAAAGGAAAGAGTAGGATGAAAACACACGGAAAAAGAAAATGTGGGTTCTTTATGCATTTGATGTTATCTTGCATGAGATGGGGAAAAGACATACAGGTAAGAACTTTAGACAAACAGTCTAGCAACAGAGGAGGATCTGCATGAGCAATCTTGTCAGAGAATGGAGCAAGGATGTGCTGAATGAGAACAAGAGCTCACATAAAACAAGCAAGTGTGCATATGTGTGAGACAGGGACACAGACTTCCTTCTTCTGAAAGAAAAAATCATGGGAATCCAGGAGACTAAAGAGACTACAAAAAAAAAAGGCTGGTGTATGGGTGGAGCAGAAAGTTTTGAGTGGGGTTGGAAGGACAGAAGAAAGTGAAGGTACAGAGCAACCTAAAAGAACACCAGAATTACATATAAGAAGTTGGAAGAGCACATATAAATTACAGAGACATAAGAAAAATCAGTAAGTTGAATTGGCAAGGAAAAGAAGAATGAAATAGACACATCACATTGCAGTAGAGTGAGGGAACACAACAGAACAAATTGAGTGACAGGATGGAGAAAAAGGAGGAAAGAATATATACAAAGATGATCTAAGTCAGTAAAGAAACATTAGTTAAGTGAAAGCACTATGTAAAAATCCCTAATGGGAAAACTGGGAGTGTGGACAAAGGTGACTGGAAAAGGATGGTCACTGTAAGTGTAAACTCTTAGGGTTTGCCCCATCTTGGTAACCCCACATTTTACCATTTTCTCTTGGATAAACAATTTCCTTGTCCTCCACACCCCCTAACTTCCGAGCTGTAGTTGCACCTTTATGCCGTTTGTTTCACTATTTCTAGTGGCAACTCTTTCTCTTCTGCCTATATGGGAAAAAGATCTTTTTTTTTCTTTTTTTTCAGATACTCTACCGCAAAGAAACGGGCCAAAAATCTCAAGTTTCCTTCCTCCTGTCCCCATAACGCCCTTTCATTCATTCTTCGAAAAAAAAACCAAAAAACCCAAACCAAACCAAAAAAAGCTGGGAAAACTCAGCAATACTGTGGTATCTTAAGTCTAAGACATTCAGCGAACCTTTCCCGAGCTTCATGCACATACTGCGCCCCAGGTTTCCTCCATGCCCGGGTGAGGGTTTCCCGTCTCCCGCGGGCTGCGCTCCAGCGCCCGGCATCGCGCTGCCGGGATAACGGGATCTCCGGCTGAAACGCATCCATCAGGCGGGGCAGCTAGCTACCGGCTGCTGGAAGGAAAGCCTACACAGGCGTATGCCCTGGCTGCTGGAAGACATGGCTGGCTGGCTATTTGATTTGATTTGAGGGACATAAAAAAAAGGGAAGGGAGGAAAGGGAGAGGGGGAAGCACACACGCTCGCACACGCATCCGGCTGATCTTACCTCCACATTGAAATACTGCTCCGCTTTGCACACTGTAGCACATAAAATCCAAATGAAGGTTTGCAAGAAAAACACCCCGGATTGAGACACGAAATCCAACCGGCTTCCAGTGCTGGGTGCGAGTACGATCATAGTGAACTGTGCTTCAGCGGGTGGAAGATCTCTCTTTCTCTCTCTTTGCCTTAAACAAACGCACAAACAAACCAACCTCCCCCGCGTCGGTGAAGAGCCCGTAGCGCAGGTTCACCCACAGCCGGGGAGGAGGAGGAAGAGAAGGAGGAGGAGGAGCAGCCACTTCACAGCACAGGCGGCGGCGCGGCAGGGTCAGCTCTCGCTCATCCTCACCACCAGCCCTGTAAAGAGGGAATGTGGCGTCCGTGTGCAGTCGCTGCTCCTGCACGACTCCTCTCTGCCCAGCAGCAGCAGCCACCTCCCCGTGTCCTCCCTCCGCTCCCGCCTCCTCCTCCTCCGCCTCTCCTCCTCCTTTCCTGCCTCCTCCCCTTCAGCCTCCGCCTCCTCCCGGGGAAGGCGGGCCGGCTCGGCTCCCTGCCGTGGCGTGGCGTGGCCCGGCCCGGCCCAGCGTGGCTCAGCTCGGCTCGGCCCGAGTCCCTGCCGTGGCCCCGCTCGGCTCGGCTCGGCTCGGCTCCCTGCCCTGCCCTGCCTCGCCCCCCGCCGCTCCCCTCCACTCCAGAACGTTCAGCCGAAACCTACATGGCCCCGCCCCGTAGGCGGCCTAAAGGCGACGGCCCCACCAGGCGGCCCCGGCGCGCCAGCGCCGCACGGCCGCGTTCGCCGGGCCCCGGCCCGCAGCCTCCAGGGGCGGCTGCTGGGGAGTGGCGGTCCGGGAGAGGCAGCCCAGGAGCAGCCGCCCAGGAGTAGCCCGCGGCCTTTCCCCATGGCCCCGTTCCCAGGAGCCGCACGAGTGCCGGAGCCTCCCCGCCTTCCTTACGGCGCGGAGCGAGGGCCTCGAGGCACCCGCGGCTCCCGCCGGGCGGCAGCGCGGCCGTGCGGTGCCCGTGCCCGGGGAGCGCCGCGCTCCCGTCCCCGCGGGGCTGCTTGGGTGCGAAAATCGCTTTAATGCGCCCGGAAACATGGCCATACACTTAAGGGAATATGGCACAGACTAACCTCGTGCTGGATATTGTCATATACAGAATGCCTTGTGATTACGGCAGATGAAGCACTCTTGCAGTGATTTAATGGTAAACGGGACTTCTTATGCGGCCCTTTGGTATGTCATCCACTGAAAGGAAGGTGAGATGATCCATAACATCAGTGACATCTGTGGACATGACATTGCAGTAATGCATCTTGGGGGAAAAAGGGGAAGGAAAACAAACAAACAAAAAACCCTATTTTTTTTTTCAAAAAAACCTTAAAGATTTAAAGATACCTGATCATTATATGGGACAAACAGGAAGTAGAAGACGTACCTGATGTGAAATTTCCATATCCTGGTAGTTGAGGCCAATGGCTGAAATCAAAACACACAACTAGTCTGCGCTAGGTGTACACAATTTTGACAGCACCTAGTAGCAGAATGTAGGAGTGTATTAGGTTGTCCATCATTTGGTATCTTAAGAGTAAGACAGTTACATGAAGAAGTCATGATCTGCCTAATCAAAAATAATCCTGTTTAAGCAAAATTCCTTATGTGATATACTTTTTTTCATGTTCTGATCCTTAGTGATGTAAATGATGAAATTATGAAATACAGAGTTGTCAGCGAGCTAAAAGGACCTTTTGGCACTCTGATGCCAAATACGGGAAGTCAAATTAAAGAAATGTATAATTAAGCACAAGTTAAAGAAATGTCTTGGAAGAAGCAGGAGAAAACGTGATGCTGATGCATGCAAATTATATTTGGGAAGAAAAATTCAAAGGATGCTGGTAAAATAACAGCACTTAAAAAAATAATATGGGGGCTGTAATGTAAATATGAGTCAGCAATGTACTACCATTAAAGAAGAAAGACAGCTCACCATGGAGTGTATTAGTAGGTGTGCAGTACATCTGACAGGACGAATTATCTTTCTGCAAGGGGTTGATGTTTGGTCTCAAACTGAAGACAGTCCAGAGGAAAATTACAAAATATTAGAACATGTAGAAAGTTAGAGATGGGTATAGAAGTTAAAAGAACACTTGTTTAAGAAGATAGAACTAGATGATCTCTTTATGTGGTAATATTTCATTCTTTCTGGGGGGAAAAAAAGAATCACCTAAATTATTGATAAACTTCAGATTCAATGTTGGACAAAACTTTCTAAAATGTTACAGTTTATAAAATTAAATATATATGTTTTTATATATACTGGAATAATAATGTCCCAAATTTAGCATTTGGAACAAGATTCCTACCTAGTGGAAATGTGGAATCTCTTCCATAAGTAGGTGTGATAGACAAGATTATTATAGTTAACGTCTCTATTCTTAGGGAAGTGGCTTGTACTATGACATCTAGTAAACTTTTTTAATTCTAGGAATTCTTCTTCTTTCCTTTTATTGCTGTGAATTCATCACTGTAACTGGTATGAAGGAAGCACTAACTTTATACTGTCCCTATTGTTTCTCCTCTTTCCCAAAGAGACTGTGTGTGTACCCTCAGCAAACACTAGCTCTATGTTTGCCGGTCTATTTTGTAGAGCCTGCCATAAGTGCAATATTCAGAACTGGAAATGGAAATGAAAATAGATAAGTTACTCTAACAGGAATTTCATTTGTCTGCTCTGCCAGGACTGCTGTGGCTATTTATTGTGAAAAGCACAAGCCCATAAATACAGCTACCTCATTCCTTTACACTGTGTCCATTGGAAGAAAGAAGAAGAAAAGCAATGGTATGAAGAGAACGGTGCACAACGAAGGCACATGAATATTTCTTAAGCATGTTTGAGGAAGAGAGAGAAAGATCACACAGGTAGAGAGAGATTGGTAAGGAGAGTAGCAATGTATGAGTAAGAGCACCAAGGAATAGACAAGGCATATGAAGGACAGAGAAGATATTTGAAGTGAAAGGTATCATTCAGGAGTGCTTGTGTGGGTGAAAAAATGCCAGCAATGGTTGGAAAGGGCTTTGAATATTTATGAGTAAGCTGCAGGCAGAAACATACAAGAGGAGGGTCAGAGCCTCATGAGACATATAAGAAGGAAAAAGAAAATAGAAAGGAATTTAAATCTCCATACAGACCACTGTTTGTACTTATGTGTGTATGGGATTATGATAGAGATTAAAGAAAAGACAAAAAAAGGAACAAAGGTGAAAAGATAAGCAAACAAATAAAGACAGAAGAAAACAGAATAATGCAATAGGAAAGAAATGGGAAGTGTTTGTTGAAGTGCTTGAGTGATTCAAGTTATGTATTTTATAGGCATCTTACAGATTTTTATCTTTATCAAATACCCATATGATTTTTAGATTCTTGCCTATGGCAGTTACCAGCAGTAATTAATAAGCAGTGAGCTGGTTTGTAGGGAAACAAAATTTAAAAAGTGAAAGTTTCAGTTCTAGAACTTTTCAGCTTTTAAAAAGGCCAGAAGAGATCTCTCTCTACTGTTACCAGTCAGCCCATATACTGTCAGAGTTTCTTAGATGACTGTAGTGATAGATTTGCAATGAATAAATACCAGAATCTGACATAGACGTGATGCATTCCCATGTCCAGCTTTGAACACAAGGCAAAAATCTTTCACTGTTCTCTTTACCAATTAGGAATAGAAATTCATATGATAAATAATAATTATAAAAAAAAAAAATGCTGTCCTTTCTGCGTTTTGTGTTGCTTAGCTGCAGATAGTACCAGCTGGAACTTTTGAAAAAGAGAGAGCTTCATTACAAGATATAACAAACTGCAAAATGTGAAGGTAGATATCACATATTTCACACTGTTATATTTAGTTATGGTTTGCAAAAGATTTTCTAAACACCTTGCCTTTTATTTGTGGAATGAGATTTTCGCAGATGTGTCCATACGAATCCTATTTGAGTGTTTGAAAAGGTCTACAGGATGTGAAGGCAATGAGCGAGTTTAACAGTGTAGGAGGGATTATTACATTGAGTATATATTCCTGTCAGGATCACATTCATATTGCCTGTGTTCAGGTATCTGTTTACCCAAGGTTCACTGTAGGTATAAGGTTATCCTGTCAGGAAGGAGAACTGACTTACACTGTCAGTGCACTTTACTGTGTTGTTTTGCAGCTCCATCCATGGCTATATAAAGAACCTCAGTAAAGATAACAAAAAATGACAATGTAAAACCTCACACATGGCTGTAGAATCACAAGGAAAATACCTAGAGTCATAAAAATCAGTAATATTTCATGATATTTTGGTTCATGTGTGGTTGGGGGTTTTGACAAAGAGACAGTGAAGTCAGAGAGGAAGAAAATCTGAAATTGTAAGGTTTTTGTTAAAGGAAGTTTTAAATTGAATTTCTAATTCATGGAACCATAATATCATAGAATAATTTAGGTTCAGTAAGACCTTTAAGAAGTCATGTCCAACTCTGTACAAAGTAGAGGAAACTCAGATTTCTCTGGTGCTTGTTCAGGGAGTTACGAATCAAATTAGTCTAACCCATCATCATTTCCTCATCTGCAATGTGATTTCTCTGTCTTAGGGAGCTATTTTGATGGTAAAATCTCTTCTGTGAGGCATTTGTCAGGCTTTCAGTTATTTTAGTCTCTGTAAAGACAACACCCATTTCAACAAGTAGAGCAGGTATCTCCTAATTTCTTGAAGGCAGGAGAAGTGGTCAAGAGAAATAAGAACAGAAAATAGAACTCTGTGGCTGAATGGCAAGAGAAATACATTTGAAAGAGAGAGAACACAGAGTGAGAAAGAGAAATGGCCTCTGGAAGAAAAACATCAATAAAAATACAAAAATTTAAAAAATCTCGTTTTTGATAACATTTTTAGGAATGTGAGTTATAACTGTGTTAGTGAAGAAGAGGTGAAAAATGCACTGAATCAGTCAAGTCTTTGACTTTCTTACTCTGTAAAACTGTTCACGTGAAACTTTATTTTCTTTGCTTTATGGCCATTTTCATGCTGCTTTTTTCTCTCCCACTCTTGATGGCTTGTCTCCATGCTTTCTGATTTTTTGCTTTCTTGCAGAGCAAGAAATGCCCATTCAAGCATCCAGTCTATCAAAAATTACGCAAAATATTTATCTCAAAATAGAGGATTCTTTACAGCCAAAAGCTTACAAGCAGTCCATCTGTCCTTTGGATTGTGCTGGTGATTATTCACTGAGTTTACAGTAGGGTCTGAATGGCAGTCCAGTGATTGTTTTAAGATTTTAACAATCTCCTTCATTTTTGCAAGGTTTCCTGTGTTTAAGATCGATATTCCTGTTAGGTTAGAGAAGAACACAGTGCATGAAACAGAAAAAATAGTACAGAGCAGTGTCAGGTAAGTCTCCAGATTGGAGGAGGAAGACACGAGGAGTTCTGAGAGAATACATAAGCATAGCTAAATGGCTTGAAAAGTAACCAGGTGCTGCTCTGAGAAATATTGAAGGGTTTGGTCAAGAAAGACACAAGCAGGTGTCTGTCATAAATACTATGTTTCAGAGGTACTTAAAGGGCTAGTTAATAGATGGCTTCAGCCATGTAAACACGAAGGCCTCCATAGCTCTATATCAATTTGAATCTTAAACGGAAGGTAAATATTCCAGGTTTTGTGTTGCTCAAACCCAGCTGGAAATTCCACATCAAGATAGGTTAAGATAGGCATTTTTTAAATTACTCTATTAATTAGCATCCCCATATCCACTGTACTTAGAACTTGTGTCATTTGTTTCATTGTCCAGAAGAATGAACTTTATATTTTCTCTTTTCAGCTTTCAAGATACTTAATACATTTTTCCCCATATGTTTACAGCATAATTGAACATTGGAAATGTTGCATGGGGAAAAATAAGTCTTGGCAGTTGGAGTTTTGAGAGAAATAGCATTGTGTTTGGCAAAAGTAAACTTAAGACTGGAATTTCACAGATGGATTGGATGTATCTGTCAAAAAGAGTAGCAATAAAATAGATAGGAATGGTAATATTTAAATATCATTGGCGAGTTTCAGAGTTAATTACCAGTGTCACTAATGAAATCACTGCACCTCTTAAAGCTATTTTTCTTCAGTCTTGGGAAAGAAAATAATTATTATGCTTGACATACACATTCAGGAATATCTTTACTGTGACAGCATAATTTCTTTAATTACTTCCGCATGAATTAAAGTTTAGATTCTAAAAAGCAGTTCTGCAGCTTTAGTAGCCCAAGAACTGGAGTAACTTCCCTCAAATCCATCAGGCACATATGACTTCTGAAGATCATTTTACTTTATACCATATGCATATGAGCCTTTTGTTCAAAAAGAGCTGAGAGGAGAGCTTAGAGAAAAAAACCTGTGTGTTTCTTGTGAAGGGAGAGTAGTGCTAACAAAAGAAAATGTGTTCTAAAAGGAAAAAAATATATCTGGAGAGGCCAGCCTTCAAAGAAAGAGGAGGTTTCTTAAGGTTAAGAGGTTTTTTACTTAACTCTACAATACAGATACACCCAAAGTGACAGATGCATATCCGATAGAAACAGTTATTCAAGTGAGAGAGGAAAAATAACACAGAGTTCAGTTTCTCTGTATCTCAATTCCTCCAACTACAATCTGTTTGTTTCCCCCTTTTATTGACAACCTTCCATGTTAGAATTATCTTAGCATGCTTTTGCTATAATTGACTATTTGTCATTTGGGAAGTAGTCATACAGTCACAGAGGACTATAAAATAATGCACACTCTCATGAGACTGCCATAAAGGCTCCATTTGCAATTTCAGCTTTTTATCTAGAATTCTGGTGGCCTAATAAGAAATATTAAATTTAGAAATGCAGCTTTTAAGTGCAAGAATATTAGAATGTGGGTGAATATTTATAGTCAGACTTATCCCAAGGTGAAAAATTTGGGAAGGTGAAGGGAAGAAAAGATTCAGAAAATTAATTCTTCAGAATAGTAGGGCGGACATATTTACCAGGATGTTGCTGTCTGAAAATGCATTGTACACTCAGCATCTAGTTGCACTGTATAGGTGATTTTACATATCTTTGGGGAATGTAAATTTGGACCTGACTCAGTTTTCCTGTTCCCAGGTTTCTCTGACAAAGAATGTTCAATTCCACCTTTTTTAACACAGTGTACTTCTTAATTAGAGCACCGTGAACATTCTCTTCTTACTATTACTGGTTTTTTAAATTTATATTACAGAAGGAGAGGATAGGAAATTATTTTAAAGTAATTAAGCTGAAACCAAATTTTGCCTTGTTAACTTTTTTCCTCAGTCAAATTTCATGGATACCTTGGCTGTTCCTTGCTATTCCAGTGGCAGTCATGACCTTAGCAATAGAAATTTAAATAGTTAGCATAAAATATGTGGAAAGGGATGAAGATGCTGGTGTAGATTATTAAGAAGAAAAGGATAGATCTGATGATGCACTACAGTATTACTCTAGCATTTTGGTGGGGATGACCTCATGTAAAAAGTCACATTTCAAACTTATGTGTACATATGCTGGTATTGTAGGTGTGTAGATCTATTAAAATAGATTTTAATTCATTATGTTTCTGGTGCACACTGATAAAGGAAAAAGATAGAAGATCATGGGGTTGGAACTAGATTGTCTTTAAGGTCCCTTCCAGTCTAGGCCAATCTATGATCCTATGATTCTTTCAAAAGTTGAGACACAACTGATGGTTATAAGCTTTAAAAAGTCTTTTTAAAAGTGCATAGATGGCTCCTGGTGACAGTGACATTGGCAAGAAAGTGAGATAAGCAGTCCAGTTTTACATCTGTATTCTGGAAAGAGTATATATAAAGGAGTTAGTTTATGCTGTAGACATTTATCCACTCCTACTGGTTCAGTAGAGTGTGACCTGTATAACTGAGGCACAGAAAAGTCATGCAAAATTTACTGAACATTTTCATAACACACCCCACAAACCTGCACCCTCTTTCAGCCCAATTCTGCTCTGTACAAAGTGTAAATATAAATATGATCCTGGTCCTTGTAATGCTTTGTATTATCTTTCTCCAAGAAAAATATTATTTATATATTTTTAATATATATATCTTCTAATCTTCCTTAATCTAAGGCATGCAGAGCTTTTAATCTTTCCTCTGCCTGGATTTTTATGGTCTTCTCAGTTTTATTTTCTTCTAACTTCCACATTGCAAGACGCTTCATAAAAGCACAAGAACTGGCTATACAGTATTTCTGTATCATTAAGGAGTCCTCCGGTAGAAATCCTATGCACGTTCTTACTCATGCATAACTGAAGAAGGGGCAGAATTATGCTTAGGCCTTTAGCTTGAGAGAAGCTTCAAAATAGGAATCATACTTTCAGATTGAAATTTCAAAGGAACCTATAGGATTTGAATGCTTATTGCTCATTAATTTTTTTTATGGGAACTGGTCAAACTCATCCCACAGGCATTTTGGAAAACGACAGGCTTACACTTTATCTACTTCATTGTCTTGTGTCAGAAAGTATGAAATAAAAATGAAAGAAATTAAAAACAGGAGAAATAGAGACTTACTAATATATATGTAATTGTTTTTAAAAGTGCATTTGCTGTTTATTTAGTTGTTATCACCTGACATTTTCACAGGATTTACATTAATTGATTGATATTGAAGTTGTCCAACTTCTTAACTGCTCTGAAAACCTTTCTTAATCTTTGTATTATTTCCACTGTTAGTGTCCAGTCATTCATAGCAAAAAACCACCTTCTTCATGTAGTCAGTGGGCTTTATGAGGCAAAGGTCCTTTAGGAGACTTTTAAACCTTCAGCTGTCACTGACCCAAAGGCAGATGAAAACATTTGTACCTTTTAGAAAGTTTCTCACATTTTGCTAGACCAGGCATATGTTTGCCATGATCAATAGAATTTCTGAAGGACAGAGGATGACAAAACAGCATCATTAAGAATATATGGGTTTTTTGTTGTAATGCATGCTGAGGTTGCTATTCTGTGAGTCTGTCAATGTGTGTGTGCACACACGTGTGTGTGTGTGTGTGTGTGAGAGAGAGAGAGAGAGGTAGGGAGAGCACAGAAGGCGGAGTTCCAGGTAATTTCAAGAAACATAATGTGGTGTTTATTTCTTCATTACCAGAGATACCAAGACAGCTGCCAGAATGTAGAGCAAGAGGTGGAGTTCTGAGGCAGAAACTTCTTGCTTTTCCCAAACCCATAGATGCACTTAACTTCAAACTTAGGGTGTTCATCCATGTTTAGTATTGAATACAAGTGTGAAATGTATGTATAGAATCTTAATGTGAACATATATATAAATATGGACTGAAACCATGGAGGTTAGATTAAATTAGAAGTAAAAGTTTTGTCCTTAATTCTTTGAGAAAGTTCTGTTTCACTAACTCTGTCTTGTCTGGAACTCAATTCTGGAAGTTTAACATTTTTTTGTTAATCAAATAAGAGAGTTATTCTATTCTTTAATTATCATTACAACTTGAAGACTGGAGCTCATAAAAGAATTTAGTTGGGATTTTTCTATTTTTATTTGTACTTCAGTTATTTCACCAAAGTGATGTTAACATACATAAAGTTGTAGTCTGTAAGTGTCTAACTACAAGACTGATGGAGAAAGACTTTTACAAGGGGACGTAGTGATAGGACAAGGGGAATGGTTTTGAATTGAAAGAGTAGGTTTTGATTAAATATTAGTAAGAAATTATTTATTGTGATGCTGGGGAGGCACTGGAGCAGGTTGTTCAGGGAAATTATGAATGCCCCATGCCTAGAAGTGTTCAAGGCCAGGCTGGATGGGGCTCTGAACAGCCTGGTCTAGTGGAAGCTGTCCATGTCCATGGGAGGGGGGTTGGAACTGGGTGATCTTTAAGGTCCCTTCCAACCCAAACCATTCTATGTTTCTATGAATTCTGAGCTTTGTAGTTGTTTTTCTTCCTTACTTAATGTAATTCTGAGCAAAGCTTATCATTGAAAACCTAAAATTTAAGGGTTAAAAAATCTAAATATCCACAAAGCACATAAATAATCAATAATCTAAAGAAAATAGGTGATTTTATATTTAGATGAGTAATTCAAGTACATCTCTAAGTATATGATCATATAGAAAATTCTCAGGGACCATAAGTAATGATCAGATGACTTATGAGGCTACACAGACTCATGCGAGACTTGGAAATTTCCAGTAAGTGTACTGCATGTAACCTATGAATTAAAAATAATTTGATTAAAAATTCCACTCCAAAAAAGTGTAAAGCAGGCAGAGTAATTTCCAGCATTAGACTTGATGTGCTGTAGAGTGATTTAATTGTTTTCAATGGAACTGACTTTTACTATGAAAGAACTTGTTTCAGGAAAGTTGTATGTGATTTAAATATTTTCTTGTAGCACAGTACAATGAAATACTTTGTTAATGCATCAGATAACAGATTAGTGTCTATGTGACAAGAGAAACAATAATAATGTTGAAAACTAAGTACTTTATATTTTTTTATAATATGAATTTCAGATAAGCACAAAGTCTGTAGAACTTAGTTCTTCAGTCTAACAAGATTACTTCAGTATTCAAAATTCTGATGTGTATTAAGGGAACCTTTTCATTATGGTACTTTACAAATACGTAAAATACTTAAGCCTTTTTTCTAATCTTGCTATACAGTTCCTTGGATTTTTTCTCACTTTTTAAAATCACAGTGATATAGGTAACATGGTTTGCTGATACATATCACATACACAGAGCTTTTTTAATTTAAAGTATTATTACTCACTCTGGATACTTACTTCTCCAACCCTTTGGAAAATTTCAAATTACTTGCCAGTATTTCATACAATGACATTGGCATCATGGTATCAAACTGGCACTGTGGAGTTTGCAAGTATTCTGGAGATGAACATATGTCAGAGAAAAGATCCCAAATCTGACTAAATTTAATAATGATATATACAAGTACCATGCTTGGGAAAGATGTTACATGGGCAGTTACAAAAGGAGGAAGAGCAACACAAGAAAGACTACAGAAAACTATAAATGTGCCATAGTCTGAATTAAGGTTTATAAGAGGTTGCCAAAAAAGGTAAATGTCGTTCTGGGAATGGCTCATCGAAAACTGACAGCTCTGAGTGATATTGTTTCTTCTGTCCTCAGTCTTGGCAAGGCTTCATCTAGAAATTAGTTTTGGGCACCATTCTCTAAGAGAAAACAAACAGAATAGAGCAACAAAGTGATCAGAGATTTTACTACAGATGAATAAAGCTTTTGTCTTGAACTGAAAATTGGATTTGTATAGCCTAGAAAGAAAGATGATGCAGAGGACATGGCAATCATCTCTATGAAAATGTACGAGTATCATGAAAAGAGCACATTTATCCCTCATCACTGTGGCATAAATTTGACTTAATTTAAACCCAAGACAGTTAGGTTAGACATTTTTTCCCTTGCTGTAATAATATGTAAATATTGAAAGAGACTACTTTAAAAAAGCCATGAAAATTAAAAAACTAAGAATGTTTCAAGTTACTCCTGCCTGAAAGCAGAGTAAATTGACCAAATGACTCACCCACTAATTAGCTTTTTGATGAATTACAGGTAAATAATGCAATCAACCTTAAAAATAAAGCAAATTGATATTTGGTCAGGGTTTAAATATGTATAAAAACTTTTAACTAGTTCCAGCCCTTGAGAAGAAATACAGGACAAAGAAATATTTGCATTTCTGCAGTACATAGATTCATAGATTAAATTTGGTTATTAAGTAGAAGTTTCTTTGTGGTTTTTTGTTTGTTTGTTTGTTTGTTTGGTTTGTTTTTGGGTTTTTTTTGCTTGGTCAGGAAAAGATCGTATGAAGTTTTGTGGGCTTTTGTGGAACACATTAGTGTGCTGACTAATGTGACTACTCTTTGAAACACTAATATTCTCTTCTTCCTTGTTTGCATCATTTGATATATTTTTTCTCTAGCTCCTGGAATTAAAACCTTTCAATTTAATGATTAAAAAGGTACTTACTTGGAATGACATGAGCTTGCCTTTCTGAGAATATGATGACAATAATACAATTGTGATGTAATTCCAGCATGTACAGCTTTGGGAAGTGATCTCATTTCCTAAAAGGCATGGGTCCTCATAACAGTTACCAGTACAGTCTCTGAATTTACTGTTACAGATGGGAAAAGGGCATCACCTTTCTGTTACTGCCTCTGCCTGTTCTCCCATTCTTTGGGAAGCATTTCGATTTTTTGGGGAAATGGAAGAAGCAATCTCTTCCCCGTTCAGAGGGGTAGGTTGGGTTTGTGACATCCATCTGAAGGCCACTTTCATATTGCTCCATAATAAGGAAAGAGAAGATCAGAAAAATAACAATAAAAAAGAAAACCAAACCAAAGAAACAAAATCACCAAAAAATCCTAAAAACCAACCAGCCAACAACCCCCTCAAAAAACCAAAACAAAAACAAAAAAAAAACCCAAAGAAAAAAACAAAACAAAACCTAGCAAAAAAAACCCCACCCAAAACTAACAAACAAACAAACAAAAAAACCCACTGAAAAACAACAAGGAAAAAGATAATGACTGATAAAAAATGATGAGTCAAACTGAATGAGTGAATATCCTTTTCAGATGTAGGCCAGAGATTGATTGGATATGGTAAAAATGAGGTATCAGTGCCACTAAGAGAAAGCAGGAAAAATGATACTGTCTGAGGACACTGTGATTGGAACAAAGGAACGAAGAAATAGTGAAGTAATAGGATGAGATCAAGAAGTAGAACTTTGAGACTTATTACTGCTTGACTGAATTGGGAGAAAATATCCTTCATCTGGAAATTGCCTGGTATATGTTAAAGCAGCACAGGTGAAATTGCTGTGCAGCACAGAAAACAATTTTTAATTCCTTGCAAGAGAAATCAGGAAATCCTGCATTCAGTGAAATTCAAAGGAGCGTGTGTTGTATAATTACAACCCAGAGATGTGAGTTCCCCCAGTTTATTGAATATTTGCCTATAGATTTGTTTATCATAAAACTAGTCCTAGATTCTCATTCACAAATACTGCTGTAAATCTGGATTCTGTCAATTTTATTCATAGAGTCAATCCTATAATTTTATAGAATATTATGAAATTCTTGACAAGAAAAACACAATCCAAACTCAGTCAGAATATGCAGAGAGATTCCCTAATGTGAGGAATCCACCTTAGTGGCATTTTTTAATCTATCCTAAGGGTTGATCACAATTATGACCAAATGGCTGCTTGCTTTCCTCACTGCATAGAGTTTCTTTGTAGTTGATCTGAGCCCAGGAATAGTACAGTGGTGGAATTGTTGCATGGCTGACGCACATCTCACCATCTTCACCTTTAGAAGCTGTGTATATGATGACTTATATCACTGTGGTGATACCTGTACTGTGAAGCACTTAAACTGATCGATTTTTTATAATGGCAGAGGCAAAGCACCCACTTGCCAGATTTTCTTGCATTCTTCTCTGAGGCCGTATAAGATACAGTATATCTGCCCATATTTTCACCAGCAGGTTAATGTGCATTTCCCCCCAGTCTCAAAGGTAAACTCCTAGGTGGGCACCAAACAGACAAAAGATTTGTCTAATTTTAGATTGAACTGTGGATGTCTCTTCTTTCACAGCGATTTTACTGTGATTTTTTTTGCCTAAATCAACAGTTGCTGAGAGAATATACTTGGTAAATTATGCAATCTGAAGCCAAATTTTAAATTGCAGATACAATCTAGAAGTTAAAGCTCTGAAAAGGGATTATAAATGAAGACTGGGTTTTATGAATATGTTAGTCTTCTTTATGACAGGAGCAGAATAATACCAGATTAAAAAAATATTCAGAATGGTGCAAGAAATACATCATAGAAAAATGTATCCCTAATTCTTTATGAGTGATCTATAGAAGTCCTCTCTGCCCTTAAAACTCAGAAGCATTAAATAATTCACAAAATTCAAGCAAATATAAATTTGTGCCTAATTTGCTGATACTGGATGTAAATTTGTTAGGGAAAAAAATCTTGTTTTATGTACTTGTTTTCCAGCGAGCAACAAAAGCCCTTGGTTAAAAGGCTCTGGTCTAGTGCAGAAGAAGATGGTTCAGTGGTCACTTGGCTGGGTGAAGATGCAGGTGAGGCTGCTTAGGGTAGCTAAAGCCTGTTAATGTACTCTGGGCCCTTGTGTAAATCCAGAGTAATCCAATTCACTTCAAAGCATAAGCAATGGAATTTGCAGTGATCAGTCTCTCTGAGCCTGCTAGAAGTGGTTTAAAAAGTGGTGCCAAGAAATGGTTTAAAAATTATGCCTCATTTAATAAATATTTATGTAGCTCCTTATTGTGTGAAGTAAATAGTATTGATGGACTCCAAATATTAAAACAACTCCCACTGGATATTTAAAAATATTAAATGACCAAATTATATTAATATGAGAAATGCTGCAACATGGAAATTGTTGATATTTGTGAAGCAATATTTTACTCCCACTAATACTCAGTATATCATAAAAGGATCAGACATCTTTTATCCCAAAGAGACTTTCAGTGATCCTTGTTCCAAATTAAAACATCTAAATTACAATTAATTTCATATTTAAAGACCATGACACATGTGAAGGGATCTAGATTGATGGTCAGTGCAATTTACAATGGGAAGTTAGGATCTGTAAAAAATGCTTTTGGAAGTCAACAAGTTAAGTACCTACCCTTGTGGTTTCTTTCTAAAATCCATCTACATCTTTATTCACATTAGCTATCTTTATTAGAGCAGTCCCTTCAATTTTAATCTTTATAAAGTAATTTAAAAACTCCTCTATTTTATTCATGGCCTGATAATTTTCCAATGTACTTCTTACAGTATTTTCTTTTGTTGCCTTTCAGTTCTTACCCTTTACTTTTTTCTCTGATAGAACATTTTCCGAGGCTTGCTCTCTGTCCCCAACAGAGTTAGACATGCTGACTAATACAAGGAATTTAACCAAGCATTGAAGCTACAACAGAATATGAATAATGTCTGAGAGTTATTGAGACTGATGAATGCACATACTGAAGAGCTGAAACCATAGAATCATAAAATGGTTTGGGTTAGAAGGTACCTTAAATAGATCATCTGATTCCAGCCCCCATCTCCCCATCATGGACAGGGACACTTTCATTATACCACGTTCCTCAGAAGTCCCATCCACCCTGGCCTTGAACACCTCTAGGGATGGGGCATCCACAGCTGCTCTGGGTAATCTGTTCCTGTGCCCCACCACCCTCACAGTAGATTTTTTTCCTAGTATCTAACCTAAATCTACCATTTTTCAATTTGAAGCCCTTTCCCTTTGTCCTGCCTGATGTATTTTTTGGGCCTTAGGCACTCATGCCATACTCTACTGGTTGGTGCCACTGCCAGGTAGATGTTTGAACCTTTATTGCAACAGACTTTTTTCATTGTTTGATGTAATATAAGAAGTTTCCTGTCTTCCAATATAGTTCGCATAATCCCCAGCACATACCTTAGGAAAAGTAATTCATGGGATATTTTTCAGTCAAAGTTATTTTCTGGTTCAGACTCACTGTTCTGTATTTCAGAGCATATGTTTTAAAAATCTTTTCAGGTTAATTTATGCAATTGCAAATAAATAAATCCACTAGAGGGCAATAACATTGTTAATGTAGCTGAAATAACAATAGTTCATTTTGATTTAAAAAAATTAAGTGAATAAAGAAAAGCACAGGGAACCATTTAAGTGACTGGGTGTTTGACTCCAGGCTGGGAACACTACTCATTCAGCTTCTTCAGTTTTCATATTCCAGGCATACAAATGAACACCCTGGTAAACATCTTCAGGTGTACCAGTCCTCAAATATTCCCTTTTTCCATGAGGAGAAAGAGAAATGTTGGACAATTTTGTAAGTAGACAATTTCAGGGACCCCATTTACCTACTGTAATTCAACCTGAGATATTAAGACCTTCAGTCCGTTTCCTCAACAATAATTTCATGTCTTACTAGTTAAAATGTCCTTTACTTACATAAAGAAATAGGAAAAGTAAAATACTTATCATCCAATCTGTTTTTGACCTGCAAAGTACTGGAAAGACTTACCAATGTCATTAAAAGCTATCCTTTAGGAGTTTACACTAAACCTTAAAGTATGAGATTAAAAACATGAATTAAGAATCAGAGAAAAGATAGAAGAGTAGTTAGGAGTCTCTTTCAAAAATATTTGACTGTAAGGAATGGCAAAAAGAATATTTCTGGAGAAATATTCTAGTCATTTCCCACCTTGTTTTCAGAGCATTGATGCAGCTTTCTAACATGTATGTTTCACATCTGATTGAATGAGTAGTGATTTCTGCAGTAAGTGAGAACCTTATTTTAATCCATGGATTATACAGAAGGTGTAAAAAAATGATAAATACAATGCAATTTCAGACTTGATGGAAAGTTGAATGTGAGTCAGCAGTGCCCTGAGAGCCCAGAGGGCAAACCATGTCCTGGGGTGCATCAGGCACAGCATCACCAGCTGGGTAAGGGCGGGGATTGTCCTGCTCTGCTCTGCGCTGGGGCAGCCTCACCTCGAGTCCTGTGTGCAGTTTGGGTGCCACAATATAGCACAGAAGATAAAATATTAGAGCGTGTCCAAAGGAGGGCAATGAAGATAGCAGGGAGTCTTGAGGGAACACAGAATGAGGAGCAGCTGAGGTCACTTGGTCTATTCAGGCTGGAGAAGACTGAGGGGAGAGTCATTACAGTCTGCAACTTTCTTGTGAGGGAAAGACTGAGGGGAGACCTCATTGCAGTCTGCGACTTCCTTGTGTGGGGAAGAAAAGGTGAAGACACTGATCTGTTCTCTGTGGTAAGCAGTGACAGGACCAGAGGGAACAGAATGAAGCAGTGTCAGGGGAGGTTTAGGTTGGATATCAGAAAAAGGTTCTTGACCCAGAGGGTGGTTGGTCACCGGAACAGGCTCCTCAGGAAAGTGGTCACAGCAGCAAGCCTGACAGAGTTCAAGCATTTGAACAATGCTCTTGGGCACGTTATGTGACTCTTGGGGATGGTGCTGTGCAGGGCCAGGAGCTGGACTCAACGATCCTTGTGGTCCCTTCCAACTCAGCTTATTCTGTGCTTCAGTAATTCTATAATACTCATTGGAGTGCAAAGCCCTACAAAAGCTTTTAAACAGTCTACTGGTGTCCTTCACCTAGATTTTTCTACTTTGATGCTTATTACCACAAAAGACATTACATGCTTTAGCATGTACATGTAGCATATGGCCCTCTATTGTCATGCCAAAAAAATCAGACTTTTCTTTAGGCTTTGTCACCGCAAGAAGTGATACATCAACTGATCTGTTCACAACTAGAGAAGAGAAGCAAACTAGTCTTTGCAAACAAATGCCAATACACCCTCCATGAGTTAGTGAGCATTAGAGACTGGTTTTTCTTTTAATTCCCTGTATGTCTGTTGTCTGTTGTCTACAAAAAGTCATACCTTAAAAAGAATTCATGGAAATTGATCATCTTTATGTCTTCATGGGTACTTTGAGGACCCTTTGGACTCAGGAACTCTGACGAATCTGTTGCAGATTTAATTTCAAACAAAGCCTTCCATAACTAAATATTGCTAGTTTGTTGGAAAAAAGTTGAATGGTATTTAAGAGAGAAAACAAGAACTAAATTTGGGTACTTTATAAAGGCTATATGTAGTTTTGTCTAAGTGCTATTCTGTTTGCCATTATAAGAAAATTGTCCTCTCTACAGAGTGTTTTGCTCAAGGGAAAAATTGCCATTACCTGTGAATCCTGAGAACAGCAGCTAAGGAAATTTAAAGAAACACTACTCAGTACTTCTGGCACTAGTCAGGTCTCTCAGAGGTCTAGGCCTTTGAGGTAGAGGACATGTGGGTAGGGAATATGTATGAAGCAAGCAAGACAACATTAACAAAAGGAGTATGTTAGAATATTCTGAGAAAAATAGTAACATGCATTTATTAGGAAACAACAAATCCAGCTAGTCTATGTTCAGTTATAAAACTAATATTGCAAATTAGTTTGAGCAATGAAAGTAGAAATAAAATCTCTCTTTAAATAAAATCCTAGTTTTAACCAAGCTTTAATGATATCTCTGGTTGCTATACACACATACACTTACGTGCAAGGTCTGAAATGGATTAAGGAAATAAACATGCATATGAAATTATAATTAAATCAGTTTAAATGGAAATGTGTTCCAGATGCCAAAGGAGATGCTGCTAAAATGACTGAGATGTGACGTCAAAGATGATGAGTAAATGTTGTTTAGTAGTAACATTGAATTAATGCTGAAGATAAAGTAACATTGATGTATGCTCCAGGAGGAATTCACACAGGAAACTGTAAACTAGAAGGCCTTAACTGTTGCATGAGATGGATGGAGGAATAAATTCTGCTTGAGCCTTCTCTCTGGCACACTGTAGATGCCCTATTATGCCAGGGCTACTGAATTCCTTGTGCCTTCTGATAGGCACATGGAAGCAAAGGAAATAGAATATAAAACCATTTTTTCCTTCTACCTGGGTAAATGTTAAGGTAAGTCCATAGCTTCTTCCATTTTCCCCCCAAAAGTACAGGACCTGTAAAATCATCTTATCTGCATCAATTCTGATTTACCCTAATTACCTCTAGGTTGTATGTACGTAAGAAAAAAAACCCCAACATATCTAAATATTAAAACTCAGATTGGAAAAGCCTAGATGGGTTTTATCTCCAGAACGTCAAAGTGAAGTTTTGATGGAATAATCTTCCAGGGAAGACATATGCTGTACCTAGTGCAGTGAATACTGGTGTCAGGGCCCCAGCCTCTGGCCCCAAGAAAGTTGGTCCTTTCTGATCCTTGGCAATCAGTTTCTGAGCAAGTTTTCACTAATAATTGTGGTTTGGGCTGCGGTGCTCCTCACACGGGGCACCACTTGTTGCTAGCTGAGGCTGGGTGTGTCCCAGTTTAGGGACAGAAAGAGAGCAGGCAGACACAGCAGCAGTGAGGGGATTAAAAAACTCTACTTTATTTACAGTTTCTACTTTTATACATTTGTAGAGAGGTCTAGAGATTGGCTAGAGAGGTCACCACCTCTCAACCTGTGTGGTGGGTATGACTATCAATCAGTTTTTCTCTCAGAGGAGAAGAATGCAAACATTCCAAGAATAAACATTGTTTACATGAAGAAGGCTACGTGTGAAACTTCTCCACAGAGGCAGAAAGGCAGAAAACAGTGCAACAAATAACTGTAAAGCTTTCAGAAATAATGAAGGTCTGAATTTAAAACCTTGAAGAGATAAATTCCACATCCAACTGTGAACACATTGCTCTCTTAACCTTAGATATTTCTTAAACCATCATGTCCAGTGCTGTAGATCCAGCATAGCTGAAATAAATCCCACAGTTTATTACAATGAAATCTTTGTCTGTTACTGTGTTCTCACCAATTCAAAATTAGGCTCATTATAAAAATACTATTAAATGATATGTGAAGTTTTATCTCTCAAGAACTATATGCTCCTGACTTTCAAACAGCAAGTTCACCCCCCATGATAGGAAGGCAGGATTGCTAGGAAGGGATCATGCCAGCAACAAAAAGCAGTATTCACTCTTGTGCAAGTGAAATCCTTTTCTGTGGACACCTCAGTAGCTCAGTGAACTTTCAGTAAACTCAGGGCCTCTATTCTTTGCATATGAAAACGTTTCAAATTAATCCTTCAGCAACTTGTAAGAAATACTATTTTCACCATGTTTTTAAAGGACCCTTAAGTACTCTAACCGAGATCAGAATCCAAGTAGCACAAATATATAATCTTATTAATTTTCTGTTAGAAGATTGAGTTATTTTTGGATTTCTCTCAAATATCCCTTATAAGGCAATTTTAAGTGGATTAATGGTTTCTTTTTTAAAGTTACTAACACTTGCCAGGAGGTGGGGTAGAAAAAAGGATAATATCCACAGCTTTCTTCTTTGTCAGTAGGAAAGGTTCTTCCTTTAACTTAACATGCTGAACTATCTTCGGAGGAAATTTTCTATACAGAATATATAAGAAGCCAAAGCACAGACATAATTATGGGTACAACTATAATAAGAATATATTTAGAATAAATTGTTATTTTTTTTCTTTTTGAGGATGAGCCCAGATACATAGGCCTCATCTAAATTGTATATGAATTTCTGGAAGTCTGAAATTGTGCTTTTATGTATGATGGTTAAATTATTAAATAATGTATTTCTAAAAAATCAGAACTAATATCCAGTGAATCATAGACAGGGTGGTTTTGATCCAATTTTGTGCTTGAATCGGAATCTCTGCTAATTCTCTTTGTCTGAAAAGTATACCTGAGTTTTCTCAAGTACCTGTCCTAGCCAATAAAAAAACCTTTAGTGAAACAAGGAAACATGTTGATTTATAAGCTAACTATTCCTTTAGGATATTTTCTTTTTGTTTCAATGTCTTTCTTTTCTCCGTGCGTTTTACCAATTAGTTTCCCTCAGAAAATTAAGGCAAGAAATGACATTGGCATAGTTAGAAAATCCTTCCTTTAGAGTTATTCTTCAGGAAGCCGTATCTATGATGAGGCGACTCTGAAAGATTAAAAAATTATTTCAAGAATTGTTGATACCTTGTAGTTAATGCTCCTCAAAAGTGCTTGTAGTTTTTTGCTGCCAAAATAATTGAAGGCTTCTCATGTCTTTGTCATGACCTTTCTCATGTCTGTGTCTAAGGCACAAGGAACCAGACAAATAATATAAGAAATGTGGGGTGAAACCTTAACTCAGAAACTCAGAAAGGGATACAGAGAATATCCAAAATGTGACTTTCTATGTCCAGATTTTACAAAGCACTGCCTTTACCTATGCAGCCCTCTAAGGTCTTGTAAAGTCAGTTACAAGGACAGACAGGTTCAGATTCACCAGCGTGCCCTGCTTTGAAAATGCACAATAACTATCAGTGCAGTTTAACTGGAGTCTGAATTGCTTCACGTGGTAAAAAGTCTGATCTCAATAGTCAAAATACTTTTATTTTTTAAGTTTTGCTAATTCACATTTTCATGTCATTAGAAGTCAGGAAAGCAATATTCTCTGACTTCTTATTCCAGTTTTCTAGTATGAATTGTTTGGCAGTTCTTTAAAGGTAATGTAAGTAAAGGAACAAAAACAATCACTATTTTCTTTCTTGATGGGCTTCTACTATTAGTTCCCAAAAGAAAGGCACAAATAGTAGCAAATTTTATAAACTTAAAGTTTTTTTCAATCAGGTATTGAATTATGCAATGAATATGCTTGGCTGTTACACTCAAGTGGCCTCAAGTCCACCATAAAATAACATTATTATCCCAAACTCCTTGTAGAGCAATGTCATAATGATACAAAAAATAATATTTCTGAACAGGTTGCTCTGATTTAGATGCACTGATGGTGTCACTTTGGATGACAAGTGACTTTGGTGATTCTTCTTGAAAAGGATTTTGCGTGTTCATGTTAAAAGGAATGCTCATTTTACTTTATATACAGCTTGCTTTTCAAGGTAGAAAGTAGCTATATCATGCTAATGCAATGGAACTACTTTTGGTATTTCTGTTGTATTTTACTAAAATATAAAAAGCTAAAAAACTTACTTTGTTCATTATGATGAGCAAACTAACAGGTAAACCAGTTTTAAGGTCTGTTTTTCTCTCTTTTCCCCATAGTACTTAGTTAAATAGTAATAAAAGAAAAAAATCTCGTGAACAATGATATCTGCATCTCTCATAATGAGACAATTGTGTCCCCACAGACTGAAACTTAACATCTCAGCTTAACAAATGGATGTTAAGGAAGTTTAAAATGCTTTTCTATATCATGCTATATTCTTATCTTGGCTCTTTTTCCACNTTCTTATCTTGGCTCTTTTCCACCTTTTTTTTTTTTTTTGCTAAAGATTAAATGTAATAACATCTGTTTTTATTAATTGTCCTTCACATTCCAAGTATCTTGAAGTATATTACAAAATATTGAGACGCAAGCTGGTCTTTTCAATGGGTGTGTAAGAAAGAGTACAGTTTGTCTGGCAAAAGAGGGGTTGCTCTGCGTATCTTCTTTGGTGTGATGTGCATTGACCTCATGCAGAACTGTCCTTAATTATAACTGTAGGCAGAGTTTTTCAGGAGGAGGACTGCTTGAGCAGGCAGAGCAAATGTTATCCTTCCAAGGAAAGGGACATAGCTGAAGTACCAATGGAACTTCTGATCTAACCTCCCAGATCAGCCTGGCACGGGTTATTGTGTGAAGTACAAATTAAAGGGAAGAATAGAGAAAATGTAGCCAGAGCACTACATATATCTCCTTCCTCATCTCCAGTCACCTTTTTTCCCCATACAAAATCAGGGCAAATAAATATCCAGCTGGATACAAAGTAATGTTCTTTGATTTTAGGTATCAATGTCTACATCACAATAGAACAAAATAATTGGGAAGTTGTTTGGGAAAGGACGCCCCCAACATTTTAAACTGTCACAGATTCATATATACCAATATCAGTTAATTGCTGTTGCCCATATTTCCTGAAATTTCTGCAAAGTATTTCGAAATATCAGACACAAGACACCTTTAAACAGTACAATGTAATGTAACAACTTTGGGCAGCACCACCAAAATGTTCAGATGTAGTGGATACATGACTTGCACTCACCATCCTCTATCCTAGGAGTGGTTTCTAAATTAAGTTTCTAAATTACTTCTTCGTTGTGATAATATTGTCATCCTTCCTGTTACTGCTGTATTGTGGCCATAAGATGTTACTCAGCTTCTCTCTGCAAGCATCCTATAAGTGAAAACACTTATTTCTGATTATCGATATTTAAAGAAGAGCACATTAAATACAGAAAGAATTGACAACAACACAAAAGCACACTGGGACGGAAGGTAACTGGTCTCTGCTCTCTGCATCAAGGTTAAACATACCATGTTAGCTTGTGACCAGAACAGTGTTAAACTTAGAAGAGTAGCAACTGTGGCAGAATACTTTTTAGAAGGAAGAAAGAAAGCAGCTTTTTACAGCTAGACTTTTGCTGTACATAGTGTAAATAAATTAATAAGAATTTTCTTAATAAAAAATCAATTTATCTTTAGAAACTTTATATGTTTCTATCTGTGTAACGAGTTAATGTAGTTAAAGTAACTAGTGTTCGGTTTGTTGCAGTGGCAGGGTTTTGTCTTGTCAGAGCCAGATTTAAGAAAAATATTCGATTAGTGAAAAATAAGTACTTTGGAATAAAGCAAAGTGTAGCTGTAGAAAGATTCAGCTTCTAGAGAGCCTTAACTCTTCAGAAACTAGAACAGAAATACCTTATTTTTAAATAAAGTTTCAGGCACCAGTGATGTGGTGAATTTTTCCCCTTCACAACAATATTTTCACAGAGATGAACCAACAAGAATGCCTTCTTGATCATTGGCACATATTGGTGTATCTACATCCTCCAGGCAATTGACCAAACTTTTATATAGTGATGTCAAAAAAAAAAAAAAAAAGAGTCATTTTGAGAGGGAAGAAAAGTAGCATTGAACTTTTGACTAGGACAAGCAGGTGGTGGCCTGCAATGATGTTAGTACTGATCAGAAAGAGAGACGTAAAACCTCTGCCATATATCAGCACAGGTAACAACAGCAGCTTGTGACAACAGCAGCAGGAGCTTATGGAAATGAGCTCCTCAAGAAATGCAAGGTGAGCTGTTGGGATTCAAGAGCTGAGGCCACAAAATATTCAAAAAAGCTACATTTCTGGAGAGTAAGGGGTTTATGCTGCTGTTGAGGACATTCTGCATGCCACTGCAGTGTTAGGCACAGAGCAATCACTGTGATTATACCCTGAACTGTCTGCCCTGAATTTTTTCTTCAAGAATTCAAAACCAACTGGTGGAAGAACAACTACTGCCGTGTAGCAAAAATGTGTGCTGACCTTTGCCCAGTAAATAGGTACTGCCTCAAGATTCAGACTGGGACTAGGTGAGATTATCAGTCTGTTGCCAGCAAATCAACAATGTGAGAAAACTAAATTCCTCAGGCTATTGAAGCCCTAGCATATAATGAACTTAGTGCTGTAAACAAACAATGAAGTGTGTTTACAGATACACCATGTAAAATTACAGCAGGGATCAGGAGGTGGTGAGCTGCTAATTGGAATCCCTTCATGGGAGGAGCTGCCACCTGTGAAGCGACTGGAGGCTCTAGTCAGTTTGCAGAAGTAATGGACTTGAAAATAGCCTTGGAACATGTTCAGATGCATCACCGGCCCCAGTTTATGTACATAAAGTCTTCTGGTTAGTGGCTAATGCAGTGTAAAAATTTCTCAAAAACTGGAATCATGTTAACTGGCAGCAGAAAGATAGTGAGCCTGGAGAGAGGGGAAGAAAATGTTAGTGTTTAATTCTGTGTTTTCCTTTTTTCTTTTTTTGGGTTTTTTTTTAATACATTAATCTGTAATCAAAAGTTTCTGTTAACTGGCGATAAAACATGAGTAAAATTTCTCTAATTGAAAATATTTTGCCTCCAACTGTTGGCAAGTTGGCACAGACAAGATTCTTAGAGAATAGCTCTGAAAAGTGAAATACTGGTCCCATCAGGTTGCTATTATACCCTTACTTGTGGAAAATGCTAAGAAGGGTACTAAAGAGATGGACAGATCTTAAGGAACAAATATGCCAAATTACTGAGGGATCTGTAGAGGTAGCCCTTGCAGATTTAGGAGCATACCTAATAAAAATGGATGTTTCATGCTGAACCAATATAGACAAGTGTCTGTGTACTCAAGATTATTGTGCATATGTTTAAACAGTGAGAAGAGGACAAACACTACAGAAAACATATAGCCTCAACAAATTCTCAACTAGACCTGAAAAAGATCAGATCAGTATTAAGAAAATATCTGCCAGAAGATTTATTTACAATTTCTGAGAGAAACTCTATCCAGAGGGCAAAATATGTCATGATGAGAGAACTAAAGATACTTTTCTGACCTATCTGACATTGAGTCGGGAAATGAGCAGCACATTACAGGAGAATTCTAGTGGTTCAGTGGCATCTGGGAATCTGAAAACATAATGGATAGCAGTAGGCATGCATGATCCCTTGGAAAGACATCCAAGAAACTGATGACAAGGGCAAACAAACGGAAAAGGATCCTTACCTAGCAGTGTTGGATCCAGCAGAACATCTTCCCAGGTAACAAAACAAAGCCTGATGAGGTAGAAAAACATTTTTATCCCCTGAAGTCATCTGGACCCCATCAGAGAAATGGCAGACTGTCACAGTTAGGAGAATGCCAAGCAATGTGGGCAGCCCTCTATAGCAAGGAAGATCTACAGCTGCACATGATCACGTCTGACTGTCCAGTTGCCAAACAATTGCATGTTCCCATGGAAAATAATGCCTGTAAGGTAAACACAGATTGTGAGAACAGTGGGGAGAAAACTGTGGACAGCAGCATGGAATTGGCAGACTGGCAGTGTATAAAGGACAAGAAAGATAGCTACAGAGTGACCTAGAATGACATCCTTTGAGAAATGAATATGCCTAATTCATCTACAACACAGGTTACATGAGCTGATAAATCCTCATAGGTACTAAAAATACTTTCAAAATCAGACTTTCAAAGACTAAAATCTTTTTAACATTGATAAAGACTCCTGAAAAGATCTTTTTCCATTCTGATTCAGAAGTAATCATCAACCTTTATCTTCCAAGAAGTAAGCTGGATTTAGCCAATTGTACATCAAACCCATTCCAAATTGATGGCAAGATCTTTCTTTTTCCACTAGATTCCATCTATGACTTTGTTTTAATGTCTAAGATATTACAGTACGTAGACTTTCTGAAAATGCACAAAATAAGTATCTTAAACATCAGATGTTTCCAAGTGTGAGTTATTTAACAATACATTAATTTGGTGCAGTTTTTTTAAGCAATTAGTGCAAACACAAAGGGAGGAAAATCTGTTTTATTAAATATGGCATAAATAAGCAGAATTTCAGATTTTCCTCTGATTTGAATTTTAAGTGAGAAATGTTGCATTTATTCTATATAATCAATACTAAGGAAATATCTAGAATAATCTTTCATATATTCATAGAACACTGTCACATATGGATTTATGTTATGGATTCTAAATTTAATGTAGGTAGAACTGATTTTCAGTGTAAGTCACAGAATTACATCAAAGTAAAATTATACAAAGTTTGTCTTCACAGTATCAGGGAAGAGCTTACTAATTAGCACTAGTTAGAGATTTTAGGTTTTACTTAATTTGTATGAGGGTACTCAAAGCAGTTTCTTAATTTTATCTCCACCACATTAACACCAGTGGAACTTCAGTGTTTTAAATTGAAATTAACTAGCAAGCTAAAATTTGATGGAAAACGTTGAGATTGCATTTAGAAGTGTAATACCTTCCCTAGCCTCCTCTCAGTGACACTGTAAGGGGGCTGAAAATGTTGTAGTGCCCATTTCACAGTTTACTTGCATTTTTCAGGTAGCCTTACTGGATGGAATGTCTCAAATGAAAAATAGAACTGATCCATTGTAGACAGGCAGGATGGATGAAAGAAATGGTGCCAAGTACTGTAAAAATAGATATATTTTTATATTGCAATATTGAAGTATGCTGGTATGCTGGATATTAAATATTAGACCTTTAAAAATACAGCTGTAGAAAGTTGATACTTAGGCATCAAACCAAATATATGCTTCCTCTCTGTGAAGTATCTACAGTAAAAGACATCATCCTTTTTGACATATGCAGGCATGAAATGTGATGGAAGGTTTTTCTTTTGTTTGTTTGTTTTTTAAAGTAGGCGGTTCTACCTCTTTTGGTTATTTTGTTAAAAATTACGCATCTATTTTCAAAGCATTCCATAGGATTCTGTATAGTCTTACAAAATATAAATCCCTTCAGGGAGTTATTCCAGTTAATGCTACTTATGGAAAGATATCAGAGATTCAAATTTAATCTTAGATGCCATTGTAAATAGTTTTTTTTTTAATATTTCACAAACAGATAATCAGGGTTTTAATATAATTTATGGATTGCATCTAGATTACCTAACCTTAAATTAGGAAGATAATCTAAAGAGATAGTTTACCAATCAAGAAAATAATACTATATTATTATATTATATTATATTACATTANTATAATCTCAAAATTAGTTGCTTCAGTTAATGGAAGCAATTAACCACAGTTCAGCAGGAACTGTGTTGGGTTTTCATGACACTGAATTGAAAACTGAATGCATTCCTAAAAGCCATGGTCTAATTAATAAATGGTTCAAAGGGCACATGTTGAATTTCTATTCCTTTCATATACACAAAATGTAATTATAATGATTCTTCTCACCTGAATTACTTTA
The DNA here is from genome assembly GCA_008694505.1 of Cyanoderma ruficeps. Taxonomy (NCBI): domain Eukaryota; kingdom Metazoa; phylum Chordata; class Aves; order Passeriformes; family Timaliidae; genus Cyanoderma; species Cyanoderma ruficeps. Next base: position 4,626,124 of record VZDJ01000346.1, read on the forward strand.
AAAATATCTCTTCCCTAACAACATACCTGCAAATTCTCATCAGATGGGAATGAAAACACTTCCATGCTAAAGGAAAAAATTAAACATCTGTTGATGCTGCTGGCATGCTGTGATGCGGGAGCATTTATGTGACACCCTTTGCTTCCATTCTCATTGCTTCTAGTGCAATGTTTTGGCTAGCAATAAATATTTGAAGCACATGGAAACAGAAATTTCCCCTGACATGGCATTTGAAAACTGTCTCTCTGGAAAACAGTTTTATATTTTATGTTAGCTGGAAATTTTGTTTTAAATACATGTAGATTAAAGTTTGATTTTACAGCTTTTAAAATTCTTTATTCATAGTTGTGCTGATGTGTTCATAGATGTAATATAATATAATGTGAAGTGAGGAGGGAAGAGTTAACAACCCTACAGTCTGTTTCTACTACCATATTTTTATTGGATTGAGCTATCCATTTCACTATATTGTTACAGTGCTGATTTAGAGCCTTAAAATGTGTAACATAATTTCCCTGAGTAAAAAAAAGAAGTGAGGATTGGAGTATAGCTTATCTGCAAGGGAAATAAAGAATTTGAAATGAAGTAGGAAATGTGGGTAGGTAGATTTTTTAGTAGGTTAGTATATTTGAATGCAAATTTTAAAATGTTAAAAATAATTTTAATTGCTCTGGCATTGCATGAACATTATTGGATTAGTCATTAATGCATGCTGGCAGCAAATTTTTCAATACCTTTCCTGCTTTGCTCTGTGAGAAAATAGATCATTTTAATGGATATTTAAAGCCCCGGGATGTACCTAATACTGGAAAATCTTTAATGCAAAACTGGCAAAACCATAGTGACTTCTTAATTTTATTCAAAACAGTCTCAATGCAGGTATCATAGAAGAGAGATCTTGTTTACAGAATGACAGCAATTATAAAGTTGGCTGCATTTGTGCTGTGTCTTCCTTGCTTTCCCTACTGTTGCTATTTTAAAGATATAGAATAGAAATTTTCTGGAAACTGGAAGCTGTTTCCTTCCAGTCTGGAAGACTTTCATTGAGGATGGTTAATGGGGTTGAAGAATAGTTTAGAAACAAAATAACCGACAAATAATTCTATATTAATTGATTCCCAGTGGGTTACGTTTTTTTATTCAAGGCTGGACCAACCACAGACAGAGCCACAAAAAAGAGTAATAAACTTCTCTGGGGACAGACAGAGGACTAGATTTAGTGAGAGATTTAAGTACATGGAAGTTTTTGTTACCAGCTAAATGTACCTTTCTGTGTAGATTCACCAGATAGCTTAAAAACAGAACCTGTACTAACATTCTAAGTTACTTGCCCAGATTCTAAAAAGATTCGGTTTTGTTATTCAAAGCTCTGCATACCTGGAAAAAAAGGATGTTATGCAGTGCAGTACCATGCACAAAAACACAACTGCCCTGTGGCAGATCAGAGTTTACAAAACTCTGATAACTGTAAGCATCTTGAAATCTTTTGCACTGTGTGGTATTTACACATTCTTGGCTCATAAAATAATGAACAATGATTCATTTATCTACAGTAAAAAATAATTAAACCACAAAGTTTTATTACTCTTAATTACACTAGGCAGTCCTTACTGGTGTCCTTGTAAAAGGGGTCTCAAGCCTAACAATTAAATCACCAACAAAACCGTTGCTATTGGTTCAACAATAACAACCAACAGGAAAACTTTTAAACACACAGGTAAAAAAAAAAATCAAAATATAGATATAGTATAATATAATATAATATAATATAATATAATATAATATAATATAATATAATATAA
>VZDJ01000346.1:4628030-4656546 GCA_008694505.1 Cyanoderma ruficeps
TTCCATTCCATTCCATTCCTCAGTGAATGTCTACCCATGCCTGTGAACAGAGAAATAAGAGTCTGATGTAGGAAATCTTAAGTTTCCTGACTTATACAATAAGTCAGGTAATCTGTGTGTGTAAAATCACCTCCCCTAGGACTGTCAGATCACCTTTTCAGAACTTATGCCTGAGTTCATCTTGACCCATCTCCACTTAGCTGGAGAAAGTGCTTTACTCCTAAACTCTCACAGTGCTAAGTGCTACCTCCTCTTCCTTCAATCTGTACATTTGAAATGGAAATCAAGTGAAGATTCCTGCTTAAATATTATAAAGGATAGTGATTTTGACCTGCTTCCCTTCCTAACTTCTGTGTTTGCTCAACAGTGTCATTTCAGGATTGCCTAATACATCATGTACAATGTAAGAGATCAAGGCCCTTTATTTGTATTTTACATTCCAGACTGGTAGGTCTCACATGTCAAACCAATATTCTCCTAGGGACTAAATACAGCTGATTTAACTAGCTAACACCCTCATTTTAGATATCTAATGTGGTAAGATTTATTTCTCCTGTAAACGTATATTTGTCCAAGGTTAAGAACCTAAATTAGGCAGGTATGATGTCGCTGATGAGGACTTCAGAGGCAGCTAGTCTCCCCATTGACCAAATGGACATGAGCTCTTCCTCTGGAAATTTGCATGCTTTTATACAACTGAAATGGAAGGTAAACAGAGCGGACTATGCCCTAAGAATACTTTGGGGACTAGCCTGCATTGCCAGGCCCTGCATTTATATTTTTTTATATTGTCCCATTTATGTTTTATTCCAGTCCTCAGAATTATGGTCACATGATATTCTGTATTTTAAGTGCTTTTCAATTCTCTATCATCCATAAGTTTCAGTATCACATTGACACTTTTGTGCCAAGTCCCTAATGAAATATTTAAAATAACATCAGACCCAAGGCTAACCTTTTAGGAACTTCAGCGATAAGTTTTTTCTCTGAAGAATAATCTAATTTCAGTTCTTTTTCAGATTTCGTTGGTCATTTTCTTACCTATAATACAGTTCCTCTATTATTCCTGGTTTAATGAACATGCCATGTGACACTGCATTATTTTTTTTTAGTGAAGAGCTGATTAAATCTGCTGCATTTCTCTAAATGGCTTAGAAACAAAGTAACATGACCCATTATATTAAATCAGCTCAGAAATTATATCTCAGAAAAGTTTAGTGTGAAAAGATAATAATTTTAAGATATTAATCCAAAATGAGAAGTAATATTCTCAGAATTCACTCAGAACCCTAACTGAAAAATGCCTTATTAAAACAGGTAAAGATAAACCAAAAGACCACTCTCAGAAAAGAAAAAAAAATAAATAATTAAGCTTTTTAAAATGACAGTTTTAAAATGAGCTATTTTTAGTTATCTGATATTTAAATATCAATCAGCTGGGTACCCTACTCCCTTGGTAACTGCAAATACTGGTTTTGCAATATAATATCGTGTTTTACTTCCCTCCTCCTTGGTTCTTTCTGACAGTGTGATGAATTATATTTCATGTGTTTCACGTCATTGAGTCACTAAAGTTAGAGCACAAATTCATTTGTATGACAGCACTAAGAAATTACTCTGCCTATTCCTTGAAAATTAAAAGTCCTTTTGAAGCTGCAATTGTTTCTACCTGCAAAAAAAAAACCCCAAAAAACCCCAAAAAACAAAAACAACAACAAAAAAATTGTGGTCTCTTAAGAGAGAAATTACTTTCTAATGCACATCACATCCATATGTCACAAATGACATCAGTAAATCCTGATATGTTTCTTGCTAGGTCTTCAGGTCAATGCCTGAAATACAGTACTGCTCCAGAGGAACAGAATAACCTGGGAAATGCAGATAGAGGACCCTTGTGATTCAAAATCATAGAAATGTCTAACTGAGTGCAGTGCTGAACCTGTTCTGTCTATTTTCCATCCAAGACAGACTGTATTTTTTCTTCTCCTGTGAGCAGAAGAGATTAATACACAGATGTGTAATAATGCATATCAGACAGAAAAAACAGAAGTCAACAAGATCAAGGGGAATTTATTATTCACAAACAGAGGATTGAAATTTAGGGGTAGTCTCTGAGAATGAGGGTTTTTTTGGACAAAGACGAACTATTGGTTCCACTGAAGTCAGTGAAATGCTGTCATTAGTTTTAACAGAGATAAATTGCTATTTTCTTGCTTTTGTCTTTCATTTTTCGGTTTGGGCCCAGGAAAAAAAAATTTGCATATCTGTATGTCCAAAGCATTTGCGTCATCTCACTATATTTTGACTGATTATTTTTAAATTCAGATTTATTCCTGAGCATTACTGTGGAAAGAGTTAGAAGCATCTGTGAGAACAGTGATCAGGTGAAATGTAATTGCACAGATTTGACACAAATTCAATGTGGAACAAGTATGACTTACTGTCTTTAACAATGTCTCTGTCTATAAAGAACCAATGCTCTTAAGCGTGATTAAAAGTAATCTACCAAGATGTTCAGAGGAAAAAGCCTGTAGGAAGAGGTTTAGGGAGGTTTTTTGGACTGTCAGAGGGAAGACTAAGAGATCATGAATTAACTAACTGAAGGTCAGTTGCAAACATGAAGGAACAAAACACTTCTCAGCAGATATTTTAACAAGTGGCAATAAGATAATTCAGGCTGGACAGAGGAACTCAAGAAATCTCTGGGGTGACTTCCTACTCAAAGCATAGTCAGCTGTGAGATTGGATATGTTTGCTTATGGTTTCACAGAGTCTGGTCTAAAAACCTTCAGGGGTGGAAACTGAATAACCTCCCTTGCCTACCTCTTCCATTTTCTGATTGCCCTCATTGTTTAAAAGTTTATCATTATATCCAGTCTGAGACTCTCTTGCTTCAGCTTATGCATGCTGTACATTTTCCACCCAATATTCACCACTGTGAAGAGCCCGACATCCTATTCCCTAACTCCCTGTTAGTACTGGTAGGTTGCCATTAGGCCTTTTTGAAGCCTTCCATTCTCTGGTGTGAACAAGTCTAGCTTCCTCACTTTTTCCTGATAAGACAAATGCTCCAGGACCAATCTGGTGGTTCTTTCCTGAATTTGAATCACTTGTTCAGAATATTTTTTGTACTGGGAGATCCAGAACTGGGTGTGGTATTCCAGATGTGGTCTCATGAGTGCTAGGTAGAATGGAACTGCCTCATATGTGTTTGCTGTGCCCCTGTTCATTTCACCCAGAACTTAGTTGGCTGTCTTTGCTGTCAGGATGCTGCTGGCTTGTGCCCAGCCTGCCATCAGTGAAGACCCCCAGGTGCTTTACAGCACAGCAGCTCTCCAGCAGGCTCTTCCCAGCTCCTATTGTTTCCAGGGCTTTCTCTTTCTAAGAAGAAGGATTTTGCATTTGTCCTTGGGGAATTTTATAGTGTTGGACCATACCTTCAGCCTGTCCAGAGGACCTTGGATGGCAGGCTGCTCTCAGCTGTGTCAGCTGTATCCTCCATTTTAGTGTGTTCTGAAAACCTGAGGAGGCTGCACAGTAATTTCTTCAAGATAATGGTGTTAAACAGAGCAGGTACCAGAGAAGACCCCTGCAGTTCTACACTTTTTGTCACCTCCAGGCAGAGCACAAATCCATTAACCCCTACTTGCTGAACCCACTAGCCTCCAATCATCTTTTTACCCATCTAGACTGAAATGTACTAATCTGGATTCAAGAATATTGTGTAAGTCAGCATCAAAAGACTTGGTAAAGGTAAATGATATTCACTGCACTCGCTTCATTCGCAGGCCTTGATATTTTGTCATTCAAGGTAGTCAGGCTGGTTAGACATGATTTATCTTTGGTAAATCCATGCCACTGGTTCCAATTACCTCCTTCTCTCTCATGTCTCCTGGAAAGTGTACAAAAAGATTTCTTCCATTACTTTCCTAGGGACTAAGCAGGCTGCCTGGCCTGCCACAAACTGAGGCTTGTAATACTAAGGTTGGTGATTAGGTAAAAAATTTGATAAGGAGTAATGCAGTGCTGGAACAGATGATGAAATTTCCATCTCTGGAGTTTGTCAAGACTCCGTAAGGCAAAGACCTTTCTGACCTAATTAAACAATGGTGATCTCCTATATTAAAGAATTCTATTAGATTACATGACCTGCAAAAGTCTGCCCAACTAAAACATCGTTGCTTTTATAGCCTTTTCATATAATTAATCCTAAAAATCATAAGCTTTTGAATATTCTCAATATGATGGAATGTTGAGATGCATTTATTGCTCTTAATAATAACCTTATTGTCTTGTGAGAATTTACTTAGTGTTGTACCACGATCACATTTTTATAAGTATCAGATTAAGCCTTTTTTTGGCCTTCATGCAGCATATAAGAGTGTGTTTTTCCCATTGTATGTTATTTTTTGATTACTCTGGGTAAAAAGTAAGTACTTAAGGATGCTCTAAGGCAACATTTTAAGTACAGCCAAGTGAGCTTCAGAAAACATTATACAGAAAATGTCATTTAAAGTCTGCTCTCATGTGAAGTTCACAACTACTCTAATAGTTGGAACGAAGAAACTAGGTGGCATTGTCCCTCCTCAACCACCCTAAATCCTAGATAGATACAGAAATAAATGTTTAGGTTCTACTGTGCAATATAAATAACTACATTTCAAATGGCTTTGCATCCAAGGATGATGTAAATACCTCAAAAATGTTGAATATCATCAATCATATATAATACAGATTTCAAGAGTGTAATTTTAGTAGAGTTATGAGCGCACAACATCTTGCAGGGTTTTGCCAAATAAGTTCCATTCAAGAAAAGTGTGTTGAACTGACTTTTTGAGACTCATGATATGGAAGATACTGTTCCAACAAAGCTGTATTTTCCATCTTTTTGTGTCATCATCATGTTCAGTAGGATCCATGTGCAATTGATTTTATGTTGCTTAAGGCTTTTCATAGAGAGTCACTTTTTTTCAGGTCATAAAAATTGTGTTATTATACCTTCACTGGATCTACAAAATCAGAAACTTAGTAGTTCTTGAAACTAATGAGGATTTCACGTGAATCAAAACCTAGCAAAATACATTAAAAATTCTCGGATTCTATAGTCATTTAAAGAATTGAAATACCTTATCATGGAATCAGTTGATGTATATTGAGAGGTTGTTTTAGCAATTAAGCATGGTGCTTTGTATATTTATTTTTTCAACTTGATTTACCTTCTTGTGTATTTGAATTCTTTTTTAAAAGCTGTATGAAATTTGATTTTCACTTTCAGTATATCACAGTATATACATATAATTTTCTGTCCATCCAAGGATATGGCTACAGAAAGGGATATCATCTTTGCAGTAAATTGTGCTGGCATTGGATAGCTTTCAGAAGAATGTGATATATTCATGTAAGGCTCGAATTAGATTGTCTGTTTTCATCTCTACTCACTACCCTATTTCCTCCATGATTTACTTTAATTTCCAGGCCTTGGGAAAACATCAACCAACTGGTTAAAAAAATAAAATCAATGCACTGAAAAAGTATTTTCCATCTTCCACATTGCAGACCCTAGCGCTACATCCTCATTTTCATCTTGGAAATAATGACCTCACAGAAACTATTTTTAAGGCCTGGGTTCAAATCTTGCTCAGTATTAAAATGGAATGAGCAGAAGTTTTCCATCTCTCGCCTAGAAAAAAACTTTGTCACGTTTTAAACATACATTAATCTATGGTTGTTGCCTTTGTCAAAAGACAGAAAATAGAGCACTCAAAACTGAACAGTAAGCAAGAACACAGTGTTACAAAGTGCTAGAATTTCAGTTGTGTTCTTTTGATACCACCCAGGCTCTGTTAGGAGGTCAGAAGGGGCCTCTGGGGGAGCTTCTCCTCTGGCTCATGCCCACACAGATCTGACAGTCAGGCCTGTTGCTCACCTGCTGCTGGGTGCCAGACGATGGCAGATGCTGCCCCAGCGTGTCCCTCACTAGATGCCAAATGGAGCCACCTTCTATCTCTCCAGACTAGCCTTACCCAGTTTGTTATCAGGCCAATCCCTGCTGCTTTAATATTTATCTCTAACAAAGGTTTTAATAAAATGAACCTAAACTAGCTCTTTAAAGATCAAAGTTGATCTAGCAGGTAATGACAAGTCTAAACACCACTCAGGTTTGACAGATTCGTGGCCCTTGAAATCCTAAAGTATCAGTGACCAGCAAACAAACATTTTCTCATCTGAAACTATATTGTGAAAACAGTCTATAGCTTGTTGGGCAAAAATAAACAGATTAGTGCCCCATGCACCTGGTGTTTTGTACAGCCTGGGCATTGACATAACAAGCTTATGAAGTTGGGGCCAGGCCAATTCTGATTCCAGGAACACAGCAAGAGATTGATTAAAGTGAGCTTTATACCATCTGTGGTCAGGTTATGCTTGGTATAGTTCATATATCTGCAAGAGTAGCAATAAATATGCCATTAGAGAGAACAGGTTTTCATGAATTGAGAAAAGAAATAGGAGGTGACAAGGAAGATGGCTTCTGCTTATCAGTAAGGACTTGAGGAAGGGTGGCTCCCTATCACCTGTGAGAGAAGATCATGCACAAAGGAAAGTTAGTACTGGGAGATGCTCCCTCAGAAATGTATTTATGATTCAAACTTAGACTCATTCCAGTATTTATTCAATTAAATTTGGTATAGGCATTTTGGCAGAAGTTCAGAGTCTACATTAGCAAGACAGCAGCAAAATATATATCTGGTTAGGAATGACTGGCTCTCAGCTGCATCACTCTACTAATGAAATTGAAAGTAAAGACAAAATTATAGCCAGGGCATAAACAGGCACAGTTTAATTCTCTTCAGTGGTATGGTACATATTTATACCAGATATAAGTTTTGCCACAGATGGTCAGTCTGTAAGTAGTACTTTTTTTTCTCCACACCTTTAGCTAACACTGAGCAGCTGTCCCTCCCACCACAAAAATTACTTGATTCTATGTACATTTCTGATCCATCCACAGCACAGGGCCTTGTGCCAGCTCCTGCTGTGGGTGGTTTGGCAGGGAACTCCATTGAGATCTGAATTACCAGCATACATAATCACCAATGTCAGTTGTTAAATATGAGGTAGTTTTTTATCAAAGGAAAAAGCAGAGATTATAGTTTGTGATTAATCTCCTGTTTAATGTTTTGTTATCTCAATCATCCAACTGAACCCAGAAAATACTTGTTACAGCCTATAAACATTCTAGCACTGAACTCATAAGAGTTGGAATACTACAGGAAACACTTTCCATGTTTAAGAGAAAGCAGGAAGTAGATAGCTGAGAACAGTAGTGCATATAATTTTAGCAAGTAAAGCAATACTGAGTTCTCAGATCCGCTTACACTGGAGTAATTCAGATACACTTTTGTTGCCATTTTCACTGGAATTTTGATATAAAATTTTCCAAAATGGGTTGTGTGTGTATATATAGCAATAAAAACATAAGGCAGATTTCTAATAGTAGTCTATATTTGTGAGTTTCTCAGGCATGTGCAACGCCTGCTGAATCTGCTCTGGAGCAGTATCTTCTCCTTAAAAAGTACCTTATCCATTGCTATTAATTACTAATATCCATTGCTATTAATTACTATTATCCATTGCTATTAAAGAGTACCTAATCATATGCTATTAATTAATGCTATCGTTATTACATGTAGTCTCTCTTATGGGGTTTGCCAGGTAGACCATGCTTCTCACTAATGTCCTCATCAAATCCCTTTAATATGGGATTAGACAGTAATGCTAACAGACCAAGAAACTGTCATGGACTCTAATATCATCTTTTGGCATTGTCTTTTAGAAGCTATTTGATTATGAAGGTAGTCTAATAATCTCACTTTTTCTAGGAATGTCTTTTCTTACCTAGCCTTCTAGTAGAAAAGTATTTTTCAAACTCTATTATCCCAGAGGCAGCCTTTGGATATATCTCTGGATATTCTTTGAACTACTCCTGACTAAGAATATTAATCTACTTGTTACTTATTAGTTTTAAACTTTACTCCTTTTTTCACGACCAGAATTTCAATGACCAGAATAGTCTTAAAATTTTAAATACACAGTTGCTTTTTAGATTAAGATTAATGTACACGACTTCTAATAGCTTTGTTGATGTATGCATTTTCAGATAAATGTTTCATTTGACCAGGATAATTCGAGTCTCCTTTGTTTCTGGATTTTGTGGTTGAGTTTCTTTTGCCTATAAACAAAGCCATATGCCAGACTCAGTATGGTGTGTCTTTTTGATCATTTAATACCACAGAATCTTCCTGGGAACCTTAAGCCATAAAAGAAATACATTTTGCAAGTTAGGTACCTTTCATGTTCTTGTCTCATACAGATAGATGTTTTACTATCCTCAGCATTTTGAAGCAACATTTTTTAAGCATTAAATTCTCATTTGCACATCTTAACAGACATCTTCTTTTTTTAAACCTAAAACTACCAGGTCCAAAAAAATCCATATTTTGGACTCTCTGTGAAGCAGCGACTCTTCCTTACAAGCTAGAAATCCATATAGCTGCTTTATTTATTCTCCAGTAACAGAATCCTTTCAGATTTATTTATCTATTTAGACAAAATTAAACAGATTAAGGTAAGGAGCCAAGTTCACATTCACCATGGCTTAGAGAGCATGAAAAACTGATTCTGTGGTTACCATGGTGAATGACAAGACTCCCAAATTCAGGTCCAAGATTTGTCACTACTTTTGCCACATCTCCTAAGTTTAGCATCACTGAGGGATATTCTGAGTATTTGGGTCATAAGCCTAAGGTGGAAAACTGTAAATTCTTAGGTTGGTTTTAGGTTCAGTTTTATCTTCAGCTTAGGTGAGTAGAAAATGCATGTCATGGGGAAGGCCAGCAGAACAATCCCATTATACCGAGGCTTAGGGAACACTACTCACCCAGCCACAGACAGAAGTGTGTATAACACACGCACAGGCTTTAAGTCAGTCTCAAAATAACTGTCTGCTAACATGTGACTCATAAATTTTAGAAGGGCTTATATCCCTGGGTTTGTTTTTTTTTTTTTTCCACAGAGCAGAAAAAGGGATGGGATTCACATCTCCAGTAAAACATAGTTTTGCGTTCAAATGTTTTCTGTTCTTCTGGTATTGTGAGAAATAGCCAGTGGGTGATTTCTAAACATAGGGAACACCATTTTTTCACATACTTCGGTTTGGGGTAAAGCTGAATTCACTTTGTGTGAATTTTATAAAATTTAGACCAAGGCACATATCTGGTAAGAAAATTGTAGCTCCATTGCTGAAATTTCAGGAGGGTAATTGCAGGTGAAGATAGAAATGAATGCAGGAATGGCATCATTACTAAAAGTTTCTTCTGAAAGTTTCATTTTATTTGCAAGAGATCTTGAAAAAGCAGTCCTATAAACACAATTGCCCAGTGGTATCTAATTACATTACCAGGATACACTTGTCACTGAGATTATGTGCTGCAGTAAGTGCAATAATAAATAATATCAGAGAAGGATTTGCTGAAGAAATTCCAAAGGCTGAATCGCCATTTTTGTTAAAATAATTACATCGGGAAGAGTTTCAAAATTACAAGAGGAGCCATTCACTTAAACCATGTAGAAAGGATTAAACAGTTGTGGTGGTACATTGAGATCGTCTTTGGCCCATCCTCAACATAGCTGAGAGTATGTGAGTACTCACAAAATTCTTAGCTCAGCAGGAATTTTCTACTTCAAGTTTCGATGTGTTCTTTTTAATTCCCCCCTTAAGTAACATCTACCGGGAGACATATTTCAAGTATAAGACAGGTTTTCTTTCTTTATTTTTGCATCATCAGCTGCTGTTAAAACTGAGAAATGAAAGGCTAAATCTTAACCAAATGGGAAAAAAAAGAGTGGAGAATATAGGTTGTCTGTATTAAAAAATATGTAGGGGGCTAAAAATCTGCATGGCACCAGACTTGAAATAAAACTTCTCTGTCCCTGGAGTAACTCATGACATTTAAGGCCGTGGGACTGTGGATAGTATTTGCCCATCATGCTGAAAATAATCCAGACCCAGAGGTTCTCATTCATATTTCTCTTCCATAGAAGACATTACATATTTATTGATGTAAATCTAAGTGATTGTTTATATGCCTTAAAGAGTAAAGGTCTAGGGCCAAGGAACTTTGTTTTTCTAATTTCCTCATTTCTGGTGCCTTCATGTGAGGAGTTACCATTAAGCATATCTAGTGCAAGAGGCTAATAATAGGAGTCCTGTATATCTGTAGATTATTATAGCCTACCATGAAAAGAATGCTTGTTCTTTAAGGCAAGCATTCAAGATTTCAGATTGGAGGTGGAAGTCCTCTAGAATCCTATTAATTTATGTCATAGAAGTAGACAGACTTGTGCACTCTACTATTGCCTATGGAAGAAGCTCTAAAAGATGAATTGGGAAGCTGTAATTCCCTGCAGGTACCTATATATGAGCTAGGGGGGAAACTGGATTAAGATGCTAAGAAAACTGTACTTATATTTCCTTCTAACTACTCCTCTGGGGAATAACTAAGATGCTGAACTTAATAAGGCTTGAATTTGGAACGGAATTCACACAGCTAAAAGGATTTTTGGGGAGAAAGAGCTCTGGCCATACTTATAAGATTTCTGTGTAAATGTAAAGAAATCAAAGAAAAAATGTGAATTTCTGTTGGATCGTGTCCCATCTACCGTTAACTGCTCATCTTAATTTTGAATTCCTGCTTCTTCACTGTCTTCACTTAATAAAACACATTTTATTTCTAATTTCTAAAAATCCAGCCAACCTCAGAACATTCTAATAGCCTTGGTTCAGAGAAGAATGAAATGGAACTAAGGAAGTAGAAAGGATGCTTGGTGGAAATGTCCCATTCTTTGATTAATTTCTTAGAAATTTGTTAGTTAAATATAAGCTATAAAGTTTTAATTTTATAGTTAATTCCAAAAGAATGTTTCTTAGTATTTTTTCAGTGGTGTCTAATATCAGCTTTAGTCTTCATTATTATTGTAAAAGCTAATTGGCAAATAAGGACTTTTCTAAAAGTATTTGGAATATACTTCAAATACAGAAATACTATTCCATTAGATAAACATGTCATGTACTCCTTTGAAGCCTAATGAAAACAACTCCTAAGGTAAATATCACAGTAAGTGCTACAATATCTCTACTGGATTTAAACACTGTAAATTTATTGCCCTCCTGACCTTTAAATATCTACAAGATCATCAATTTAAAAATTATCTTTAAAAGGAAAGGGAAAAAGTCTCAATTGTCTGTGCTAAGGAATATTGTTCTTTCGAAAGCACAAACTGTGTGTTGATAGTACTGCAGAATAAAAGACTAAACAAAATTTAAAAATTTGTATGTCTTTATGCTTCCTTTGACTCAAGTAACCAATAAAATATATATCACAGAAGAAAAATGTGAATCCCATCCAAATATTGTCCAGCATTTTTCTGTAGGAGACGTTTTATGTGATTCACCAATTACAAGAAAAAGCATAGTTAGAATGTCTGTGATTTTCCATAGATACACTACCCACATACTGCTTTCACCTTTTCAAAACCCAAAAGTGTTTCTGAGTTATATTCAGAGGTGACTAAGTCCAGTCTGTCATTGACTGTGACACAGTAGCACAAAGACCAAGGTACCCAGGAAACCCAGGCAGTTTGGGTAAACAGAGACACCACTGTTCATCTCCCATAGGTGGCTACAGGAAGATGTTTACAAAGCGATAAAAATGTACCGGGCAAATGGCTACTGTGACCAATTTTCAAGCTCCTGCTTTTCCTCTAAATCTTCAATGTTATATTAAAATGTTCTTCATCAATACATCACCCTTTTGAAAGTAAAGCAAACTTCATGTGTTAGAGGAGGGCAGATGGTCTGACTAGTTCTAGTGAAAAGTTCTAGGAGCCTCTGAATTGAATGACCCAACTTTGAATTTAGTGGAAGCTGAAAGAACAGTGAGAAATTTTTTCAGGAAAGGGATGCTTCTTTCAGGGTCACTTAAGAACTTAATGCAATGGAAGTGAGTAGTGTTTGATAAGCATTTGGAGACCCTTAGATGTACAATGCTATTTAAATGATAATACAACTATGTATTTATTCATGAGAGAGTTTGAAGTGGGATTGGCTTTCTGTCAAAAACTGTCAGCCAGAAATAGAATTCCTTCTGAATAGTCGTCTTGAGGATTGCTCCTGCTACCTAAGAGATTTACTTGGAAAGAGTTGCCAGTGTACTAGGGGCCAGTAGGTAGGACAGAAGACTAGATCTGGAAACAATTTTATTCTACTAATACCTCTGACTTTAAGTATTTTGTGATCTTTGACATATCATTATTCTGCCTTCCTTTTCTTTCCTAGATGTTGTCAAACTTTTCTTCTTTGGCAAATTTGTAAGGGCAAAGGAAGGAGAGGGGGCTTATGAGTGCTAATGACCCAGTTGCACAAAGAGAGAGAGTGCAATAGTGGCTTTGTAACTTTCTAGCCTCCTCAGCCTCTGTCTAGCTTTTTGTCAGAGGCAGTGACTGTCTTCTGCTATATATTTTTGTGATGAATTAAAAAAGGAAATCTAATGACTACATTGATGTTTGTGCAGTATTACTACTGCTGTTATCAGTCTAATAGTTGTTACACAAATATTTGTATAAAAATTGTTTAGTTTTACATTAGGGTCTCAGACTACAAGCTCACATAACAGAGATTTCCTGGGCATCTGAATATGTCAAAAGGAGACATCAGTCTCATTTTGGTTGCAGAAAGAACTGCAGTGCAGTCTTACAGGTCTTGATCTGAACAACAGAGTGACCTGGAACCCCGCCAAATTTATGTAGGTAGTAAATTAATTGTTTTCAGAATGTGAAGAAGCCATAGGACATACATATTTTTTATCTTGAAACATACACTGAGAAATGTATACATGACAAAGTTTGTACATATTCCCTTTCAGTTACTTTCCTGTGCCTGTAAAATAGTCATATTCAGAACAAGCAGATTAATCTATAATCTGTCCGTGAAAAATTCATGCTTTGACTTTTCCTTTAAACATTATGCTTTACTGATTTTCAAATGTCATGAAAAGGACATATAATTATTTAGTACAGAAGAAAAACAGGTTTAGATCTTTCAATAAACAGAGGAGACAAAGACTCATAAGAAGAAATGACAGTTTGCAGACCTTATTTCATAAATTATGGAAAAGCAAGCAGAAAGAAAGTAATATCAATTTAATGGTTATAAATCAGCTAAAGTTAGACAATGCAAAATATTTTCTATGATTATCTGACTTTTTTGTGCATTCCTTTTAATCACATTTTATACTTCATGGCATTTTTTGTTTTGGTTTGGTTTTGGTGGGTTTTTTTTAAATTAAAGCCTATATAAATTTCTTTTTGTTTGCAGACAGAGAACACAAGGCCACTTCTCTGAAAATAGCCTGAAATCTAAATTTATGTTTGCATGTGTGAGGATTTGTAATAGAGATGCTTGGATGTCTATCTAATCAAGAAATAAGAACAGTACCATATTACTTTGTTGATCAAGGCATCCAACACAAAAATACTCTGTGAAAAAAGTTCATATTTAGTCCCTAAAATGAACAACTTTTTAAAGAAACTATTTTAATTCTGAGTATTTTATAAATTTGAAGGAACTGCAATCTGCTTATAGATACAACATAAGAAAAGGATTTAAATAAATTATTCATAACAAGCCATTCACTCGTCTATGTTCTAAACAATATCCAGTGCTCCTGAAAGTGGTTATGTGACAACAAAATGCATAAATACAGATATGAGAGTGAACTTCTCTATATTATGCTTGAGAAAAGTAAAGAAAAACACTTGTGTACATCATCCTGGAAACCACAATTTAAAAACAATTGAATAAAGTAACTTTTACAGTAAAATTTCCTGATTTTGTTTGCATTATATTGTTCCACAAGTCAGTTGTGTAGGGAGCAGTTTGGCAGCTGTGTCTCTGATTTGACAGTGGTTATGTGTCACTTGATATATTTAAAACAGTTTAACTTGATACAGTTAAAACAGCCAAAAATTGAAAATTAGGTAAAATTTCCCTCAAAGTACCGAAGGTGCTGTAATCTAGAGAAGATGTTGTACTATTGGACAGGAGAAAAATCAATTAACTGTTTGAATATGTTTCTGTATAAGAACAGACAAATAACATTTTTTCTTTAAATGACCAGAAATTCATTCCATAATAGAAGATTCTATATTGCAATAATATTATATAGCTTCAATTGTCTAAAACTATAGAAATCTCAGTTGTTCAAAATGTAATCAGATGGGACATGCATTCACATGTAGACTGTGACCTAAACTGTATATTTGGATGTGCAAGGTCAGGTCTTGAATCCATAGTTGTCAGTAGGACCTCAAAGGAATGTGGACAACCTCAATGGAAATAATTCAGGAATCAAAGATTGTAACAATTTTGTTGTGTTGAAAGTAATAAATCCAAAATCTGGGCTCTGATACAGCACATGGGTAACACTTAAGGACTTTAGTTCTCTTTTTGTCTCCCTCACACCAATCTGTGCCCATGACTGTATAGAAGCAGCGACACAGGACAAATTCTGGGACATCTGATCTCTGTTGTACAACAAGCTCAGCATTTTAGCTCTCATTTTCCTGAAAACCCCAAAGTGATGTGGTCCATCATGGCCTCTGGAAAAACCATGCTTCAGGTGTGAGATAAATGTTAATAAATAAACCCCACAGTGAACATTTAAGAATTTGGGGCTGTGATGTCTATGAAGTGACTATTGTATTAGCAAACTCGTAAACTATTCCCAAGAAATTTTTTTTGGTAAAAAGCTGTTTCTCTATGTCATTACTGTCCCAGTACCAGGGAAAGGACTGTGCTAACAATTGTACACCATAGATAATCACATTCTCATTCCTGGAACAAAACTGTTTATACATTCATGAGTTTTCAGAACAGCAGACTTTCTGAGAATTCCTTGGCCAAAACTAAAGGGATTCAGTTCCTTTTTCTTTTACAATTCACAGACCCTGATGCACTTAAAAGATTTCCACATTTTCAGGCTGTAGGTAGTTACCACATGTCAATACAAAGTTTTATTCTCAAGCATATAGCATATCTGCATGTTTTTTCATGATTAAACACAGCGTCCTCCAATACACAGGGAGGTTTCACTTCCAGTGTAGAATTTATCATTGTTTAGTGCTTACTGTGGGAGGAAAATCATCATTGTGTGGGTAGCAGAAACCAGTAATAAAGAAATGTTAATTGCATCATAAATGAGATTCATGTAGTACTGAGAGGCTTGGTTTTAGGGCAGCTACACTGTGGGGAGAATAGGTTTCTCTAACTTCATACTCTTTAGGAGGCCGGCGGTAGTGCTGTTTGTGTTGATGTTGAGTAATCCATATAAAGAAACCTCTCCCTGATTGCCTTCTTGAAAATATGCATTCCTAGTATAAAGGGCACATAGCACTTGTAATTGATGCTCCTGAGAACAATATATTTTGTACTTTACCAAAAAGAAAATTTAAGCTGAGGGAGAACATCCTTTAGATTTGTGAGAATGGCACTAGTCCTAGTACTAGTTTTGTTATCTGTCTAACACCAGGCTAAAAGGGATTATGACATGAATCTCATAGAGGAGCTGAAAATTAAAGGGAAGGCCTCTTCAAATATTGCTCAGAAGCCCCTTAAGGAGTATCTGGTTCTTTCCCATGCATTTTCAGACCTTTTAAAAAAATATTTAGCTAATTATCTTGTTAAGTTTACCCAGGGGTTTGTGTGTGTGTGTCTGTGAGACAGGAAGGCTTGGGGCTGTATGTGTTACAGTAGGTTTTTTGTCTTGTAATTACTTGAAAGAGTCTGAATTCCTGAGGCTTGTCAGACAAGTGATATTTGTCTGATTTAGGTAAAAGATGTTAGGTAATGTCTGAAATAGCAGAAGGTACTTGAATAGAATATTCCATCAACTAACATACATAGTATTTGGAGTCGCATATGGTAAGAGCTTTGAATTGTAGCTACCACTGAGGCTGGCAACACAGATGTTCAGACATGACTGGCTGGGGGAAGTAACTTTGATTGCTAAAAAAAAAATAGAATTGGACAGGATGTGTATCTCAGAAAACTAATCTAATTGATAGTTTTTGGAGAAATTAAATTTTTTTAAAGGTTATATTGTCTAAAATATTTACTATATCATTTGAAGTAATCAGTAGGAGGAATACTGCATTCTAGAAGAGATGGAGAAGGCATCTTGAGCCACCACTATCTGTTCTTAAATTCATTGGAAGGACCCTGAAAGCGTGTAGAAACTTCTACAGGCAAATACCAGCTCCTTCTGCACTAGATGGTTTTGCCAGGGAGGATTCACCTTGCTAGCTAAGTGTGCACTAGAAAAATATAGGATATCTAGTTTTCTCAGGGTCTTCAATTCTTTAATACGTTCAGATTTTATAGTCATTCTGGCTTAGATAATGCTCCTGTTTCAGTTTTTGCATTTTTCCTTTGCAGAGAAATAAAAATATCACAAAAACAGTCTTGGTTTGAAAGTCAGAATATGATCAAAATTTCTTTTTTTGCTATTATTTCCAATGTAATTAATGTCTCTTCTATAATTTATATTTTAAAAGTCTTTCTTTCTCCGTTTTCATGATGTAGTTCTCCTCTTTTGAGAAATGAGATGAATATATTTTTGTTGTCTTCTATTCATTTATTGTCTTCTGTGATCACTAAGGAGATTCCACAAGAATTCCACTAAAGGGGTTCCACAAGCAAGTGAGGTGATTTTCCAAAGGGATTTTATACCCAAGATCACTGATTAATCTCTTTCTGAAAAACAGAGAGAGCAAGTCAGTAGAAAATTTCACCCAGAAGCAATTTTTCAGTTTCTTAAATTTTCTTGTAGATTTTATTAATTTGCCCTTCAAAATATTTTCCATTAATGTCTTTGAACTTGAAATCTGATTTTGCCCAGGTCATTCATACTTTAAATTGCCTACTCTTATCTCTTTCAAAGGTGTTATTTACAGTTTGTCAAAAAAATTAATCTTGAGTTCATCTGTGACAACTTATTTTTATTTTTTAAAGGTTTGGGGTGTTGGTTGTTTTATTGTTTTGTCTTTTCCAGAATTCAGTCCATGGTTAAACACCTATGCCCTGTGCTCAGAATCTGAGGGACTGAACCTAAATGCATGCCTGTTTGGTGGATTTATACAATTCATCTACCTGTAGCTGGATGAGAAAGAATGAGATTCCTGCTGTCATCCATTGATATACCATCCAGTATATTAGTCTTCACAATGAAAAGACACTGTTTCAATATGAATACATGTAGACAAAATTCTCCCTTGGTGTTAACTTCTAAAATAAAAATTAAATGTAGGACAGGACTAACCTTATGACAGTTTTTTGCTGTGAGGATGAGTGACAGACGGACTCAAACGTGAACTTCAAGCGTGTAAACTTCACATTTCTAAACTTTTCTATGAGGCATTATATCAGTAAAAAGATTAAAAGGAGTTGCCTTTCTAAACAAGCAAAGTCATTCTTTTTTAATGACAAAGAAAAGATGATGATGACTTCATCGTAGCAAAAAATCTACAATGCTGAGGTGAAGTCTACTATGTACTAAAACAATTTTCTAGCTTATGTTCTATTTCATGAATGTACAATAACGTATCTGGTTAGAATTATAATTTCTATGTCAAAAATCTTGCATTTCATGGAATTTATTGCTGAAAGAAGAGAAAACCTGATTTTTATGTGTATCACATACAAACCCAATTGTTTTAAGCTATCAGTCTGTGCACTGAAGATCATAGTATCAGGAATTTATGCAGGGCAGTTTGTCCTTAGAAGTCCAAATCTGAACACATTGATTGTGTAAATGATTACACTTTCCCATAGCATAAAACAGGATTTTGGAATTATTTTGTGATATGCCTTATGTTTCTTGTTAGTCATTCCCCATTTTCTGTGTTATTTTTTAAATCCTGTTCCTGTACATGTGCTAATTTTTTATTTGTGGTTTCAACTACATCCCCCATAATGTGAACACAATCATAAATTCATAGAATATGTCAAGTTGAAAAAGACCCATAAGAATCAGAGTCTTATCCCTTGCTCCGTGCAGGACTGTGTAAAACTAAATTATATTACTAAAAGCGTTGTCCTGACTCTCCTTAAACTGTCAGGCTTGGTGCTGTGACTCTTTCCTTGGGGAGACCATTCCAGGATCATCCTCTCAGTGAAGATACTTTTCCTAATGTTCAATCTGAACTCCTTCACTCACAACTTTCAATTTCCCTGTGGTCACCAGAAATTGAAAGATCAGCAGCTCTGCCTCTGTGATGAGGCACAAAATGATTTCAGCCACTCTTTGCAAGTCTGGCCTTCTCACCCCTCAATGTCTGAGTACAAGAATTTGCTCTCCAGTCTGTCACAAACTGGCCCTTTCCACAAGCAATACAGGGAGTATAGTAGGGTATTGGCCAAATTGATTTTATATCCATATTATTGGTGTTTGAAAGAGCAATCAGATACACTCACCTTTTTTTTTTTTCCTTTAGAACTGATTCCAGTAAGAATTCCAGTAAGAGACTTCTTAACTCCTTACTTCAGTAATTTTTTTTCTTTTGTTTCTTTTCTTTTTTTTTCTAATTGCCCATGTCTTTTTCCACTAGAGACTGCTTAAAATAGATTTTTTCCCTTCTGAAGTGGATGTGCCAGATATTTCTCTGTTATAAGACAGGGAAAAGTAGAAAACAAAAACAGTTAAGTCACAACATCGAAGAGATTGTAGTAGAAAAAGATAGTGAATTTGGTACATATGTTCAAGTGAAAGGGGAACCTCTCTTCTTCTGCATGTTTCCTTCTCACCATTGAGAGTCAAAGTTGTGCTTGATGTTTACACACAGTGAAAGAACTCTAGCACAGGATGCTGTAAAAAACCCCAACATCCACCCCAGAATGTCTCAAAACTCAAGACTGAAGAATTTAGAATTAAATCTCTACTGCAAATCAAGCAAGGAAAAAAAATCTATCTGGAAATTGAGTCACGCACATCCATGTTGACTTAATTTTCAGGAAATCCTTACACTGTTTGCTTGTTCAATAGTCAGATTGTAACTAAAATTGTGTGATGAATTGTAAATGGCTGAGTGAAATCACTGTAAGAGTGGCCAGTTCTGGAAAAAGAAAGACCTGGGTTGACAGCAGCTGTAAGCCTGGATTTTCAGGGACTGTAAAGTCTAAGCAGATGGAATGTATGGAAATGAATTTCCATGGGCTTCAGGGACTCCAGATGTTGGGGGCTACAGTCTGGATCATCTTGCAATGCTATTTTCCTGAGGGCTATAGGGTTCAATGTATCAAAGAAAGTTGCAGCCATGAACAAAACATGCTGATCTGTGATGTGTTGCTGTCACCCAACCCAGGCTAGGCAGCTAGGATATCCCTCATAGATGGCTCTCCTAATTCAATGAATGAGCAGTCATTCATAGCTATGGGCTCCACACCTGCCCTTCTGACATTCATTCTCCATGATATCACAAGCACCAAGAAATATACTCATGGCAACGAGGATCTATTGAGGAAGATATAAACGGATTCCAGCCAAAGACTGAAACTGCTGCATTTTTCATACTTTTCACTTATCCAGCTGCTCTAATGCAGCACCAGAAAAACCTCTGGAAGCAACCAAAATTGCCTGTGAACAGTTCGATAATGCCAGTTATTGTAAAATTGGTGGGGTATATTATATAAATTTGAATTAATATTAATTATCTGTACCTATTAAATAGATAAACTGGTAACCTGAGCAGGCTCAGCACCTTTCTCTGACTTGCTGCTAACTGGAAAAAGGGTGTTCTAGTTGAGTCTTATTAAACTCTCTTGAAATTCAGAGAAGTCTACCAGAAATATTCTGCAGCTGCACTGATGCCCAGACTGGCTGGTCATTGTTTGACACAGCATGGTATGAGCCAAAACTCAGTCAGGCACAACTAAAACAAGTTAGTGCAAAGTCAAATTTAAAACCCAAGAAATGTTCCTTGTAAGCGCACACTGTATATTATGACTTGTTTGCCTGTTGTCAACCAGGGAAATATGAAAAACATGGACGTGTTCTAGATGTTACTGCATCCATAATTAACAGCAGAAAATATTGGCAGTGACCTACAGCTCTTGTAACATCTGAGCAATGCCCCTTTCTGTTGATAAATTATTGAACCCAACAGGAAACTGGAGGAGGAGAAGGAAAAGAAAAGAAAACAGGGTAATAGGTGTGCATATATAACATAGCATTAATATGAAAATAGTTGATCATGAAGGAAATTCCCACTGTGATTTCTTGTCTCCATCTCTTGAAAATGCCATGGAACCAGATTCCTCAAAATGGGGAATATAACCTCTGGAACTGCCTTGTGGTATATCTGCAGATAAGAGTTGGTATTGCCAGCTTCTAAATGTTTCTTCCACCCGTTGTCACTCTGCAGCATTATCTTCTGCAGTAAATGAGGAGTGACCTCGGTACAATTCACCACAAATGTGAACTCCCCTCCAGCTGGCTCTTCTCCCGCATTTCTAGTAAGATTGTCTGCCATTAGTTATTTGTTCTTTTCAGAGGCTGAGTGCAGTAGGAAGCCATTCATCAGCACGCTGAAGGTCAGCTCAGACTCCTGTAATTTAATTTCTTCGTATGTTTCTTCTCTCTGTATCTGGTCTGTGGTAAACAAGACAGCTTGCTCCCATACATCAGTTTGACCATAGCTGTGCAGATGAAGACTGTTGTCGGAGCTACTTTGTGTTCATCTTGTCAGAATGAGCCACAGATGAAAATAAAATTTGGTTTGACAATTCGACAGTCCAGATGGCCACCTGAACCAGCAATACTGTGTTATTGCCCTTTTAAAGGAGCTTCCTTCTCAGGTACTGGTCAGCTTTGAAACCTAAAGAAAACCACAGGGGCATGGCTGGCATTCCAGACTGCAAATGGATCACAGAGGGAGAGATGATAGCACTGAAGTTTAAATGCACTGACTGTTTAAGACTAATACAGATTAAGTCTAAGAGTAACAAGGTCAAAAATCTCAGTTGCATGTTCTTGCTAATTTATCAATATAATTAAGCATGCAGTAATGAGACTGAACTCACTCAACCTCATCACTGAGCCGTGCAAGCATTAACTTGTTAGTGCTAGTTATTGTCTTTATCTGCCAATAACTTCTGCTTTGTGAATGTTAACTGCTGTTTTATTGTTATGGATTGATACTTTGTGTAATTTTGTTATTTAATATATTGTGATAATTAAGCTAAGAGCAGTATGACTATTAGTTTTTTGATGCCGCTTCTAGGTTTAATATTGTTTATGTGGCCCAAAGTAGCTGTTTTCCAGCCTTCCTACAAGGCCTAGTAAAAGATATTCCCTCTCCTCACAAGCCTTTCTTCTAGCACAGAAGGATCCTTTAAATCTGAAGGGACCTTTTAAGATCATCTGGTCCAACAGCTCTGCTTGAGCAGCTTGCCCGGGGCCCTCTCCAGTCAGGTTCTGAGTTTCTCCACAGAGGGAGACTTCACAACCTCCCTGTGCCAATGTTGTACTACTATTGCTGCAAAAGAACCCCTGCTTGCTTGTGTTCAGAAGGAATGTATTGCTTTTTGTGTGTTTTTATTTTCATTTGTCTCCGTCATCTCTTCTTCTCTCAGTTGGCAGTATTGGGAGAGCCTGGCTCCCTCTTCATCACTCTCCCTCCCACCAAGTATTTATATACATGGATAGGTTCCCCCCCAAGCCATTTCTTTCCTAGACTGAATTTTAGATATATAGACAAAAAAGTAATTAAGAAAGTCTAAAAGTGAAATAAAATACACTTTTCCCAACTGAAATTAAACCTTTATCTGGAGGGGTTTGTCTAATAATAAGTAGAATTTTTTGTTTTGTTTTATAGCACTTGCTGTATTTTTTGTATTTTTTCTCTTTTGTTTCTTTTCTTTTCTTTCTTAGACTTCCTTATGCTTTTTTTTTTCTTTTAATTTGAATGATTGCTATTTATTGCAGCTATTATGTCAATGTTACATTGTGTCTCAAAAAAAAGGAACTGTTTTCCTGGAGGTTTTTTTTTTTGTTGTTGTTGTTTGGTTTGTTGTGGGTTTTTTTCCAAATGCTTTCTTTCCCCCCTATATAAAATACCCACATCCTGTGAGTTTCCTAAACATCACCTTTTAGAAGGAAGACCTGATGTTTTTCCTGTAGGTGTTCAATAATGTGGCTACTGTTAGGAATAGCCCTGGTAAAGTATAAATAAAAGGTTATTTGTGGTAGTTTTATTTCTAAACGCTAATAGCACGGCATCAGCTCATAAATCATTAGTGATGAGCTCCTAATTATGTGCCAGCATCACAGTGGGATCCAACCTAATACCAGGAATTTACATATTCATGAATACACCCATATTTGTGCATGGAAAAATGCAGAATAAAGCAGAAGTCAAATAGTCTTAGTTTTCTCCAAACTGTTATTTGGGTGAATTGCCTCCTCTCCTAACATGCTTCTGCCAGCTGTTTACCTAAAATATATATTCACATTTCAAAAAGTTTTCTTTGGAGTTCAGTTTTAGACTGTACATAGATTCAGCTTGTCCAAAAGAATGTGTGTAGTCTGCAATGTTACAGGTAATGAATACCTCCTATAATTGCTGTCCACTACATTTCTACTTGCTGACATGAATTTTGAGCTTAAAATATGGCTGGCATATGTTTAGTCTAGAACTAATGGGCTATTATCTAAATTTTCTGTGATGTAAGTTGGAATTAATGTTTTTTTAAAAAATCTACTCTTTCTTGGATATTTACAGTTGTCTGGAAAGAGGAAAGTTTGTTTTGGATAGTGTAGGTGCTTCACCTGATCAGCTATAAGGGATGACTTGTACCTGCGAGTGGTAAGAACTGGAGGGAAGAAGATGGGCTTTATTTGTGGTGTTTTTACAGAACCTCACCTTACAGGCGCTAGGAAACATCAGCTTTATTGATGTGAAAGCAATCAGCCTTTTCCAGCCCTGAAAGAAAGCAGTGAGTTTCTTTTCAGGCACAACTATATTCTCCAGAATAAAACTTTAGGGAAACATTAAAACAAACAATTTTTAAATGTTTACTGCAGGTTCTCAGCCCTGTAAACTTGGAGGGTCTTTTCTTTTGTGCCCATTTGAGAGCAACACTCTCTTATTTACCCTGCTCAGTCTTTGGATCTAATGTGGCAGCTCACCTGCAGATCTCTTTCAAATGAGTCACTTCCCACGTCTGTTGTAATTTTCACCTTTTTCATTGAAAACTTTAATTGAAAAGGATGTGCTGACACCTGATGCCCTGTCTCTTAAAGGGCTTTCTCTGTACAGGCTGCAGTCGCTGCTTGGGGCTTGTGGGCTCTGCTGCAATTCAGACACCAGGTATAGTAATTGTTAATTGACTATATCTATGACCAGTTATGTGTATTTCCACAGAAGCTATTATTCAAGGATCCCTAAGCAGTTTTTGCAATTAAGTATTACTAAGTTTCATATCAAACCTGCACAGTATGTAATAAGAAAATCTAAAAAGTATAACTAGCAATGAGCAATCTCTGTTTTAGAGAGTAATATATTTTAAAAATGACTTGCCAAGAAATTCAGAATGCCTATTCTTGTCCCACCTGTTCTCCATCCAGCCCCACAAACTGTATCCCTGTATCCCTCTCATACATAACCTAGTGGCATAGAGTCTGTGCTGCCCCAGTGGCCGGATGCTGTTGGTCAGAGTCTGGAGAAGCTCCTCCTGATGGCACATTTTTCCATGTGAGCTGAATCCCTTCCTTGTTATTCAACAGACTCTCCTGCACAAGACTCAATACCGGACCATGTGACGGGTCTGCCGAGGCATGAAATGAAAGTTCAATATCTAAGGGAAATTGCACAAGGAATTTGTTGAGTCACGCTTACCCAAAGTATGGCAGGGTGAAAATTGCCAAGTTGTTCTGCAACAGTGCTTTGCATAGTCCAAAAATCTGTCTTTGACAGAAAGAAGTGTTGGGTGCTTTCATATCATATGCAATAAATTCAGTAGTTATATGGTAAGGAATAAAAAATCTGACTAAATTAAAAATCTTTTCAGCTCTTAATTTTGAAATGTCCTTCTTTGCTCTCACCTTCCTTTGACTACTGCAGCAGTCTGATTCTCCTTTTCCTGTTGTCTATTCTAGTTCATGCTTGAAATTGCAGGCCAGAGCCCTGCTCATCCTCTCAGCTAAGTATTTTTCCTTCATGCGCAGTCCACAGTGATGTGTCACTGAGGTTGTGCCTGTCCTTTGGTCCTGAACAGCTCTGGCTCTATCTGGAGAAGGCTGGAACATGGTCTGAAACCACCAATGTTCCAACCCTCAACAGTGGTTCATGATCTTCATCAGAACAAAACAAGAAAAAATTATCTGGTAAGGAAATGTGGGGTGTTTTTCATTACATGGTCCTAGAATGTTCTCATTTTACTCAAATCTACGCTTCATTATTTTTGTGATAAAAATCCTAGCAAACATACTGAAGTGAAAAATAAATAAAAAATATTAATTATCACTACATAGTCCTATTATATAGAAATTATACTGTTGCATAAATTTATATCTTGAAACCATACAGTCCCATAAATTTAGAAATTTTAAAATATTTTTAAGGCCACCTTTAACTTTTTTTAAATTAAAATGTTTGACAGAGGGCAACTAATGTGCCAATATACTCTAGATTACGTAACCAAGTAGCCTTCTAGTGCAAGTGCAAGCAATCTATTTTCCTGTTTACATGATGCTTCCAGTGGAGTACAGCAGATGTTGAACTGAAACGATATGAAGCAGCATTAGAATATGCTAGACTTACCTAAGGTTTTTCCCTGCTGATGCTTATTTTTGCTTATATAACTTAGAATACTTTTTATAGACTACTTTTACGTAAACCCACTTTTATTGGAGCAGTTTCTTCTCTGTTGAAATAATGTGTAACTTTAATATCTAGAAAGCCTATTTTGCAAATAACTCTAATAAAGAAATTTTTAAGAGTTCAGATTTAAAAAAATAATAATTAAAAAAAAAACACCAAAAAAACAACACCCAGCATTCTTATTCTTCCAACTTATCCAAATATAGCTTTCTCATGCCTTCTTCTATCCCAGTGACATCCCTGTGGTTTTTAATCCTCCATTCTGCTGTGCAAACCTCTGGTTTTCTTACACAACAGGGAAGCCTTTTAATGTACAGAAATCTCCAGAAATGGGATGTGGCAGCTCAATACTGCAAGGTCATTTAAAGTGTTTTCTCAGCTGACTTCCTATTTTCCTAGCTCATGACAGGGGAAATTACTTTGCAGGATAACCTTCCTTCTTGGTGCCGAAAGATTAAGAATCTTGTCATGTATCAAACTGGGATTTTTTTTTTTTTACATAACCAGAAGTGCTAGAAGTGGAATAGTGCTTGCAAAGAACAAGATACCCCAAACTAAGTTAAAAAAGGGGATAACACTTGCAAGGCATATTTTTAAGCAATGAAGTTTCTAGATTTCTATAAGAGAACTTGGAAGTTGCTGCTTTCAGATGCCTGACCTTAGTGCAGTGCACGTTCTCCCACAGTTTTCATCTGTTTTTTTCTGGGCCCTCAATTATTTTAAACACACAGTGCAAAATTTACCCCTGGCAAAATGTACCTCTCCCAGTGGAGTTGAGCCAACTGACAAAAGAAAAATTCTTACATGAAAATTTCCCTAATTTCTTTAATTATTTTAAGTTTTGTAATTTTTAGATGTACATTTTCTAGAAATATGAGCCAGTAATATTCTCTTACTTTCTTAGGTCATGTCTACAATTTCCTCTTGTAAGAGTATTTTTTTTTTTGCCTGGAGGAACATGGCTCTGCTCTGCTCACAAATCAGAAAATTGTACAGCATCTGTGGAGGTACTTATTGTCACATGAGATCTCAGAACCAATAATATTTCTAGAACAAATGGGAGATTTATTTGAATGACTCCAATAAGCTGTCTTGATTTGATTTTGGTGGTCCTACTCTAAATATCATGTTGTTGGGATTAATATTTAAACGTTAGGAAAAGCAAGTAAGCTTTTTAAACAGTGGAAGATAATTGAACAGTTGTGCTTTATTAAATCTGGACATTGCCTAAATTGAAATTAGAATAGTAATAATAAAATAAAATGTCACTCCAGAACATAAACCTAAAACAAATAGGTTTGAAAGGAGGTCTGGAGGTCCTGCTCAAAGCAAGCGTAAGTTCAATAATGGACTGAGATGCTGTAGGACTTTTCCACTTGTGCTTTAAATACTCCAAAACCAGTGATTCCATGTTGTCTCTGGGCTGTTACATTCCCATATGGAAGAATTATATACCTACAAGACTCTTATAAGCAATGCTAGTATAGATTCATAATGGTCTGCATCATGTATTTCATGTGTGGTTTTAGAAGCATGTGCAATACTTAGTTAATGACCTTCTTCTGACATTCAGCTCAATTTTTCTATCACTTTTCTATTCTTTTACATTATAAGAAGTACCTAAAATCTCTTCTGTATACATTGTTTTTCACTAGTAAGATAGACAATAAGTAGTTCATAAAAAATCTTGACCCACCCAGAAGTTAATGGCAAAGATCCCACATATTACAATGAGATTAAGGTTCCACTGAAGATATATGTAAAATATGGCCTTTCTGGGATAACTGTAAATATGAAAGTATCTTTGGCAATATAAAAAATGGATATTTTCCTTACCACATTATTTACCTTTATTGCGATATTTGTACAATTTCTGACACTTCATGTAGGAAATTCCTCAAACACTCCATAAATTTAAGGAATGATTTTGGTAAATGTCCAGTTGTTACTGGCTCCCAATGCAAGATGAAACATAGTACACATAGTACTATACAGTGCTGTCCCAAAAAATAAATCTCTCTCTTTTTGCCTTGGACATCTCTTGATACTGAAAACTCCTTGAAGTCAAGGTATCACAGCTAGAGCATAATTTCAGACAATTATTTCTAGGTCAGTGGCAAGAACAGTCCTTCTTGAGTTTTAAGGAAGCTTTTAGTAAAATTTCAGGCACTTGGTTGAGATTTAAATGAAACATAAAGGAGTTAAGAAACATGCAAAAGAGCTGGAGGGAATGACTGAATATTGCCATAGGTATAAGGAGAAAAACAAGAAACATTTTGTGTGGAAATAGGAGAGAGTTGAGAAACTTGGGAGAAATCCGATCTAGAAAAAGTTGTTACATTTATATGGAAAAAATGTGATGCAATTTATATGCATTTTTTTCCACTAACTACACCATAAAGCAGCCACTATGGCCCCTGACCTATTTCTTGCTCAGGTCAGACAGCATCCTTACAAACAATTTCTAGGCACCTTTTAGAAGTTAGAGTTGGGCAAGACTTTCAGAAAATTCAAGTGTTACTGGCCCATTTGGGGGGATAATATTATGCATAGGGCTGGATATGATTGGTATGAAGGTTGGAGTAATTGCTTCAGTGCAGAAACAGACTAACAGTCTTAGAGTCATAGAATCATACAACCATTAAGTTGAAAAAGAGTTCTAAGATCATCAGGTCCAGCTGTTAACCTGGCACCACTGTATTCAGCAGAAAGCCATATTTCCAACTACCACATCCACACATCTTTTGAGCAATTCCAGGGATGGTTTCCTCCACTTCCCTGGGCAGTCTGTTCAAGTGCTTGACAAAAATTTCAGTAAAGAAATTTTTCCCTATATCCAATCTGATCTTCCCCCTGTGGAACTTGAGAACATTTCTTCTTGTTCTGTCACTTGTTACTTGGGAGAAGAGGCTGACCCCCACTGGACTACAACCTCCTTTCAGGTGATTGTAGAGGGAGATAAAGAGCTTCTGAGGTTCCTTTTCTCCAGGAAAAATACCCCTAAATTCCTCAGCCAGTATTCATAAAGCTTGTGCTCCAGACCTTACCTTGCCCTTCTCTGGACACCCTCCACCATCTCAATATTTTTACTAATATTAATAATTTAACTAATATTAATAATTTCTAACAATTAAATTATTAGAAAAAAATGCTTTTTCTGACACATCGTATCTCTGCTCTCAATGTAACAATCAGCATAAAGTTTCTGATTGCTCTTCAGCTTGTTATTTGAACCTTCTCTATATCCACATCATGACTTCCAGAGTGGATGTCTGCCTCTGAAAACATATAGTCTCTGCCTCAGTGTGATCCCTAGTTCTTTGTTTTTTAGCACTGGCAGAGAGGAAGCAAAGTCTAACAGAGCACTGTGTTCCTGAGGTTTCCAAGAGACACTTCTCAAATTACTTTGCTGTATATGGTCTTGAACAACCTGTGTGCTGGATATTCCTCTGATAGAAGAGCAGATACAAAGAAGGGCCAGAGGGGACATGGAATAATGGAATCACTACAGTGGTACCTTTTTTTT
>VZDJ01000346.1:4662294-4706923 GCA_008694505.1 Cyanoderma ruficeps
CTATCTATCTATCTATCTATCTATCTATCTATCTATCCACTGTCCCATGTGGAGCTCTGAGCAATCTGATCCAGTGAAAGGTGTCCTTGTCCATAGCAGGAGGATTGGAACCAGATGATCTTTAAGATCCCTTCCAAGACAAGCCATTCTATGATTCTATAATATTGTTGGAGTTACCTGCATGCTTCTTATCTCTCCATTTCCATTTGAATTGAGAGACAATAATAAATAAGTAACTAAATATATTAAATATATTAATAAATACGTGTGTTGGAAAAGCATCTTTCAATTACCATTTTAAAATGCCTCAACATAAGTGAGTGAGTAATCTGATTTTTACAGGTAAAGAGACCAAGAAATAGAGAGGTAGTTTAAAAAATAAGAAACGCTTACAGCCAGAAGTACCAGTGCAAGCAGTATTTTTTTAATCATTTAGACGTCTCATTCCACTGAATATGCAATTAAAATTCTGACTCAAAGAATGGAGTAAATTAATGCATCCTCCCATATATTTTGAGTCAGTGGGAAAAATGAGAAAAGGGTGCATCAAACTTATCTAAGCTTGCAGTGAGACTGTGTCCTATCCAAAATCCAGTATAAAATATCCAGTGTCTTGTGTTTTATCCACAAACTTAGGGGAGTTTTAACATTTTATTCAGTTGAGCTGAGTGAGGTCATTCAGGTTTTAAATAACAAGCAAGCACCTTTCAAAGAAAGTAGATGCCAGTGCTCACTAGTCAAATTGCATAAAGGAGCAGCAGAGCTCTTTAACTCTAAATAAAGTGAGAGAAAATTTAGAAAAGCTTGAGGAATAGCTGGTATCATCTGATCAATTTTATAAAGAGATTTCGGAATATAGTTGAAAACCAGGAAAGAAGCCAGTGGGGCAGAGTGGGAGAGAGGGGTCAAGCATAAGGGTTGTGAATGCTGGGTAACTCTCAGAAAAGAGGAAGGATGGAGGCTCAAATTGGAACCAATACCTTTAAAATGGCATTTTATTAAATAAGTTTATGGATTGGCTGTTTAAACTTAGATTTGGCTTCAACTTGTAACACAAGCTTCTAGCCTGATTGCAAATTTTTTTATGTTAAAAATATCTGATCCTAGGTTAATTTTAAAACCTAGATTAACCATTTCTGTATATTAAAAAAAACCCTCTGGGAAGAAAAAAGAAATATATCACCTTAAAATGAAAAGCAGATTGTAGATGTTTCTGTAAACATATGTTCTTTATTTGCTGCTGTCATTGACCACATTGGGGTTCCAGAGAAGAAATTTGCCTTTTGAAAACATCTACTTTTGAAAACATCTACTGCATCTGAGTGTTGGTTGCCATATCAAAATCTCTCTGCCTGATGACTGCTGATATTGACCCACTCTAGCCATTAATGCAATGTTTAATTGTCTTTTCTGTGAGATTTCCACATCTTTATATTGCTGCAAAAAGAATAGTAATTGTTCTAATGTCAAGCCCAGAGATAGTTAAAATTCACTTTTTAAAAATCTATTTTTTTTCACAAATCTATATACTGACTGCTTACATGAAATGAAATAAAGAATATTGAAAAATACTTGAAATTAAAGGGAAGAAATCTGTATCTGATTATCTTGTCCTTGAATGAAGCAGAGTGGATTAAGTAAAAATTCCCTAATACATTAATCCTATAGTACAAGAATGGTGAAGATGGAACAGGTTGTATTGCTACTATAGGAAATGATCTTTTATGGTTCAAGTCAGGGTGGGTGGAACAGGCTCTTTAAGTGAACGTGGCGGGTTCATCCAGAAGCTGTAACACAGTGTAAGACAGTCATGTCCTACTGTACCTTTTGTATAGCTATTCAGTTGTACTCTTCTTGTTCTGCAGGTGATTCTTATGATTCCAACTGGACTATGGTGCTGTAATAGACACAAGGGCTGTATCTTAAAGTTATGGTTGCTCCAAAAAGTGTATTTTCTCAGTCTTGTCCATCTGTTGACAGGATATTGTTAGGCTAATTTATCTCTCCATTTTACTTTGGAGTAAAGCTAACTTTTGGGACAACCTATTTAGGCCAAATTTCAGAGTCCAAGAAAGTCACAAACTACTTTTTGACATGACAAATATCATCAGATGAGAAATCCTGACAATAAACAGAATAAAAAAATAATGTCCATACAGAGTCATGTCTAAGACTGAAGGATCTGGTGTTTAATTTTAATGGCCATGAGGGGATACTTAGGAAGTTGAAGAAAGGAGCAAGGTACTACTCCTTGGAAATTTTCTGTTAGTTATTTCGTATCTGGGCATTCCTTATTCAATATTATTTTCTTAATTAAGGAATCCTCAAATTATTTCTTTCCATGAGTAAAACAAATATTCCAATTAGCTTTATTATACAAGCTTTAGCTCAGTATAGACTAATTGGCACATTAGTTAATCTAATGTAGTCTAAAGAGAAAGAAAAGAAAAGAGAAGTGTAGCATGTTTCAACCACACATTTTTCCTTTCCACCACAGGTGTTGTACTCCTTCAGTCCTGAATTTGTGTGTACCTTTTCAGTACCTATTTTTTATCAGTAAAATATACACCCTAGAAGAGCTCATGATAGTTGTGGACTGAAACTGCTGTTTGCTACATGATTAATTAATTAATCCTTACATGATTAGTTTTTTCTAGTTCCATTTGTACATGTAATTTGGGTGCTTGCTTTGGAAAAGTTGCTCAACAGTGTACTTGCAGTTTCTCATGCAATATCTTCTTGAATGAGAAAGATTTAATTTCATGTCAATGCTCTGAATCATTTTTATTCTGGGGTATGTCAATATACTGTCATATACCATATGGGATTATATACACCATATATATCAACAGCAGAACTGAAAAGAAGTTGTAACCCATAATAGCAAAAATCCAGGTCAGACATTGCTTTTTTTCATATGGCGGCTTAAATATCCTTAAAGATATTTTTGGGAGAGAAATAATTATCTGTGTAGTGATTTAAAGACAAACATCTCCCCTCAGAAAATCAGAAGGTACAGAACTGGAGAAAAAAACCCACTTTCTAGATTTATACAGTTAGACACAAAACATGAATCTTCTCATGACAAAGAAACATATGCAGAATTAAACACAGATAAAGGTTAACAGAGCTCATTAATCAGATAGTTGAACTTATTTATTTAAGGCAAACACAGACTTTAACGAGTAGTGAGGGGAACCAATGATATACAACTTCTTTGCCAAAATTATTTTGCAAACAGAATTATTCTCACTTTCCTGATAGTGCTAATGTAATTACTATGAAATGACAATAAGTCTTCTGTTGATTTCTATATGTCAGTGTTTTAACTTAAAAAATGTTTAAATCTGTATGTTAATGGACTCAGTCCTTCCTTTAAACTCCAAACAAAAGCTAGTTACTTCACAGGATATTATAATAATGTTAAAGTCCTTTTACTCAGGGTAAAGAAAAAACCTCAACCCTTCCTGTGAAGAATAAGAACCCAGAGAAATTTTTATGAATAATTTAAAGATCAATTAGCACTGTGCTGTTAGGAACTTTTACTAATTCTTTAGAGGCAGAATGGTTTCTTTTCTGTGCAGACAGCAATAATTTCTATATTATTTATAAAAGACAAAAAATTAGCTTTTAAGACATGGAGCCGTGTCATTAATCAGTTTCAGCTGTAAAACAAAATTAAAGACTTGGCTGTTCAGCCAATTTTATATAAATTAATTTACTCAGAACAATAATGATATAATAAATAAAATCTGTGAATGGATGTATCTATCCGTATGTGTGAAATTCAAGAATTATATCTTACTAATTCATACATTTCTGCCTAACAGATAAAAAGAGTGCAAGACAATAGTCTTCACACAAAGTGAATTTATCTCTGAAAGCACATGTATATAAAATGTGACAGACTGGAATTTCTCTATCATTAAAATGCTGAATTGCTCTTTTGACAGATGCATGAACACAATTTCTGTTTACCTGTGCATGTTGTACAAGCCTCATATAAAGTAAGGAGGAATATGTTTTGCAAAAACATTTTGGTATGAACTAAATTCTTTTACTACAAGAGTTTGGAAGAATTATATGTACTCAGAATAATCCAATGGCTCTGCCAAGAAGTTAATTCATGTTTTCTTGAAGCAGCATATTCTAGTGATTAAAGAGTCTACATGTGTGTGTAATTTAATATCAGGATGTTCAATTAGCTGCACAGGGGTCACGCCTTGAAGTCCTACCACTAACTCAGTCAAGAAGCATAAGAATTCAAAGCCATTTGCAAACCAGACTATGTGTGTTAAATTGGAAGACATTATTAGTACAGAGGTGACGGGTCTGTGTTCTTAAGAGCAGCCTCTGGATTTAGTCCCAAGGGAGGGTTAGTTGATATCATGTGGCCTGCCTGCAGGCTGCCTGGTGAAAGATCCCTTTTTTTTCCCAGCCA
This sequence comes from Cyanoderma ruficeps, assembly GCA_008694505.1. NCBI lineage: Eukaryota > Metazoa > Chordata > Aves > Passeriformes > Timaliidae > Cyanoderma > Cyanoderma ruficeps. Next base: position 4,666,736 of record VZDJ01000346.1, read on the forward strand.
TACCACATTTTCTGGCTTGCTGGGCACATGGAGCTGAGTGGTCTGGAGGACAGCCTCAGGTCTTCCCTCCAGCAGACTGTACACACTGCATAGGGAGCCTGGACAATTACATCTTGAACATTTGTCTAAATTCTGAGGCCTGCATCTATATTGCCAACCCATACAGATAAAACCCATTTTGTGGGTGGGATACACATTTCTTTTGCAAGTATTAAGACTGGCATGTTATGAGATGCATAATTAAAGGCTGCATACACTAAACTGTTTGAAAAGTGAAGGAGATCTTATTCAGCCGTAAATTTAAGAATAAAATGTTTTACAGCCCTGAAATTCTTACATTGTAGCAGAACAAGGTATATCCAGGGATTGATATAATATTGTCTTTATGTTTTCAAAAGTTTCACAAAAGAATTGCCTACCAGAAATACAGAAATACTGTAGAAGTGTAATACTGTAGAAGGATAGTTGCAAGTAGATAATCTTTTATTGTGCCAAAACCTATGGTTAAGTATTTTTTATGTCATGTTTCCCTTTTGGACTAGAGGAATACCAGCCTGGTGAGATGACTCCTTTTTCTCCCAGTCTCTGACACCCAGGTGCATTTGTGGCTTGGGTCTATTCTCGATTCTGCTCTGACAGATGGGTACCTAAATGCATAACCCTGCAGTTTAGATTTAGATCTAAACCTTTAGATTCCCTCAGATCTTTTTTTTGAAGTTGTCTTCTAAGTCCTTTTTCAGTCACAGTTATTTCAAAGTAGCACATTTTTAGTAGTGATGCATATAGATTAAATTCTTGGTTGGGTATAAAACACCAGTGTATTTTTTAATGCAAAGAGAAAAAATTTTTCACTTTCATTTTTGTCACTTTTATGTTTTTGATGTAATGTATCCATTTACTAATTATTTGTTAGCATTTTGGAAAAGAGATTTAACCTCAAGACCAAATGAAAACTATTTAATTTGAAATTCATGCTGTTCATTATCTCTCATCCTCATTAACATCTGTCAAATTCTCTTACTGCAGGAGGCCAGTAGTTGGTAATTTCTCCTCCTGGAAAGACATTAGCACAAAAAATGCAACAACATTTTTGTTTCTCAAGAACAGGATAAAAGAGAAATTAAGTCATTTCCTACATGAATAAAAATACATGGAAACATTTTGCAGACATGAAAACCACCTGCTAATTTAACTAGTAGGTAGGAAGCCTGTGAGCACTGATCAATATAGAATATAGAGTATTTAATTACATTCATGGAATTGAAGTCTAATTAGAATAGTAAAAATTGAACTTGTTATCAGCAATTTTAAGCAATGTGTTTAAGATGAAATTTCAGATGTGTGCAAAGGTATTTGGAATTTGTGTTAATCTCATGTTCCTGTCGATTTTATTGCTTTAAAATATATAGGAAGAAATATGAATTGCAAGTGAATGTTCAGTAATAAAAATAGTTTGTCACCACAGTTCACCCAAAAGCAAACTTTACATTGTATTATAAAAAAAGGTCAACCTTTTGTTGCTTGAGAACATTAATAATTTTTTTGAAGCATTAAAGGAAGCTTAACTAAATATAGGACTTTATCTTGCATACTTCTTAGTCAGAAGTTCTTCTATTTTATTGAGAAAAATATTTTTTTTTACTGTTCACATCCAATGTATAGTTACTCTTTTTCTCAGCTCTATGTTTAGTACTCTTATCTAATTCTATAATAATGCATCTACTTTTAAGAATGTCTATATCTGAGCCACATGTAAGTGTGTGTGTTTCAGAAGAAAAAAACCCCAAATTGTATCTTATATTTCTGTAACAAGATTTAGCTCCTTGTATTCATATTTGAATGGTTAAAATAACCAAGGGGTGTTCAGAGTTTGATGCTCAATTCATAAGGATATTTAGTTCTAAACCTCTATACAGACCACAGAATCAACAACTTTAACATTTTCTTTAAGAATGTAAGTACATGTTAAAAAACTGAAAATCAAAGTTGATATAAGCTACGCATTTACAATAAATAACCCAACAACTCAATTATGAGAAGTATTCTATGTAGTAGCAAGGCAAATAAGCCAATATAAGGAAACACCTGTCTGTGAGCAGCTAAGGCTGTAATTTGTTTCCCATATCTATAAGAAACATATAGTTTCAAATTTCAAAAGTTAGTGAGAAAAGAAAAAAAAATCTAATTTAGCAGTGCTTAACATGATAGGCTAGATAAAAAAATGTACTGAAATATCTATTTTATTATGGATATTGAAAACGGTGCCTTCCCTAAAGACAAATTGAAATTCTGAGGGAAAGAGGTGTTAATTGTCTGCAATCCACAAGCTCAAGACCTATACAAATATCAAATCACAAAAAAAAACATGACAGAAGATACTTTTTCTGTAATTTATCTGGCAATCTCATGTTAATTACAATTACCTTTAACTTCTCCTCTTTACAAAGGAGTCACATTGATACATGTGGTGAGGAAATGTTCTCTTTATACCTAGAAACTAGCTGTGACTGAAAAAAAAATTAAATTCTGACTTCTAGTTATGTATTAAAATCCACTTTGAATAGAAGCAGACCTATGCAATAAAGCCAAAATGATGATTATTAAACATCATTTGCAGTGCTTTGGTCATGAAATGCATGAAAGGGCAATCACAATCTCTAAGGTCTTATTAAAATACTGTATTTGAGAGGAGGCCCATTGTTTTCTGGTTTTTAATGCTAAAAATTTTTTTAAAGAGTTGGTTTATGCTACCTTTATTCTGACAACTTTAGCTTGAACCTTAAAAATGTAATATTTTTTTAGACAAGGCAAATACCTCAGTAGGAAAATGCCCTTGCTTGTTATAATATAAAATAATTTTAAAATAATGCATATGTATCTAATGAGAATAGTATTATGGCTTAAATCTTACTGCACATTCAATTCTAGTGCTTTAACTTCATCTGAACTTGTCAAAGCCTGAATTTATTCAAGTAATTTTTTTAAAAAAATTATAAATTTTTTGATTAGTAGAAGTATCTTAAAACATTTTGTTGTGAAACATTACTGGAGTAGTTTAGAAGCCACCAATACTACTGTAAAAGAATTTCTGTCTAGTATTGAATTCCACTACTCTGAGCAAAGAAAGGTCTGACTTGTATTATTAGGATAGACAACAGAAGCAAGAGAAATGTCTGTTTAAAGGGAATGTTAACACTAAAGATTCAAATCTATGACATGAACAATTTCACATCTTATTGATAATTCATGTAGGGACTTTTATTTTTTCGGAAAGCAGCATATTGTACGTCAAAGTGTATATGGGCAGTCTTACATCTGTTACAGGTCATATTTGAATGAATTTTTTGTCAGCTTTTTTCTTCACAATTACATTCTATTTCATGAATTTTTGCTTTCTGAAGCAGTTTATTGCATCCTTGGTCAGCAATTCTGAGCATTACAAATGCTGTATAAATAAATCCAGTGCAATGACATCTAATGGATGTTGTAATCCCACTATAGATAACCTTTGGTTTGGACACCATATTTGCTGTCTCAGAAAAACTAATTCTATTTCAATCTTTTCTATTAGATTTATTTAGATCAGTAATATTATGTGATGAAAGTAACAAACAAAAGAAACATGTTTTGCTAATAATTTGTTTGTTTTCTGTACATCCTTTTTGATTTTGACCCAGTTTTTGGCTGTGGTGGGAGAAGATTTGGAATTTTTTTGTCAAAAGAACTCCTAAGAATAATTTTTCGCAACATTGCAAGATAAACTAAATCAGTTAGATCTGGGAAGATTTAAAGCTGTAGCTTGTACAGTTGTGGCTACTAGTGTGACAAAACAGCAAAGTGACAATCATTAAAAAAACAAAACACCTAAAGCCCCCAAATAAACAACTAACCAAGAGGGTATAAGAATATTTAATATTTCCAGTTACCCCTTAATTCGCTGTTTCAAATTCTAGCTAATAACAGTACAAAGGTAGTGAGATGTGATCTTAAAGGAGCAATTTTCCCTGCTATACCCTGCACCTGGCTACAACTTGTCACTTCACAGCCTTGAATAGCTCCATGCTCTTCAGTGCTGATCCTGCACAAGCTGAAAGCAGCATCAATTTTCACATAGATTGTGACAGAAATGCCATTAAGTTCTTACACTGTGATGGGCAGGCATGCCTTGAATGAAATTTGGTATGGAAAACTTAACAGCCACCTCATGGCTGATTAAGGAACAACAGCATCATCCATTTATTTGCTGAAAGATACTAGTGCTGACAAAAATCCTTGAGGTGGGTTTAAATCAGGCATATCAGACTTCCATTAAGTATATATACTACTTCCTGGTAAAAAAAATGGGACCGCTGAACTAGTAAATATGAAATATTGAGGAATGTCCTCTGACAGGAAAGCTCAAGGACAGTCAGTCAGAAAACTCAGCAACCCATTCTGTCTGAAACACCCTCTCACTGGACAAAATAATGGAATTATCAAAACTTTTTCCCTGGCCAAGGATCACATTATGCTGTGAAGACAGACCTTAGGAACAGAATCATGTGCAATAAATTACGAAAACATTGTTCTGATCAGGACGAAAGGACAAAGTAGCCTCCAAGTCAGACGGTGTCAAAGACAGGATCTGAACTAGGTGGACTTCCAGTCTGGTCCAGAACAGTTGCCTTCTGCAGTCTCATGAAAGCAAAAACTTTTTGTACTTTGGACTTTTGTAGAAAAAGAAGATGCAGGGGAATGTTGCTAGCCAGATTAGTGCCCTTAGGAATCTGTTTCCACAAATGTGTGCCCTTTTGCTCATTCCACACAGCACAGAGCTGCTGACTTCTGCAACCAGGGATTCCTCAGCAATTTTATAGGCTTGCCATGGAGATGACATGTCATTTTCTTTCCCAGAGAGCAGGGAACTGTCTTCTCAGTGGTAGAGTACTAGGAGACCTGAGCACTGGAAGGCATACACATTCTTAGTGATGTCTCCCTCTCCAGAAATGTATTATTTCACCCCAGATATTCTTACAGTCTTACTGATACTGTTAGCCTGTAAATAATGGCACACCATGTGCTTGCCTTCTTGGAATTTCCTAGGTTGTATTCATGTATTTATGAAGTGGTGATTGTCTTTTATGAGTGAAAAATAGTAAGGAATAAAATACACATAAATAATGTGTACTTTCTTCAATCTCAATGTAAGTGGCAGACTGCTTTTCAAGGATGCTGACAGTGAGTAATTTAAATGCCAAGTAGCAAAAGTTGTCAAGAACGTTTCATACAGGTTGACTGGCTTTGAATTGTAATGTTTCATTTAATTTGTTTCATTACATAACTGCTTTAGGAATATCTCTTAGTTTGAACCTCTCTTGCACTTTCTCATTCACTCTCTAATTTTTTTCCATAGAAACTTTAGTCAAGGTGAGATATTTGTGCTGGGTAAAATTATAAGAAGGTCAGCAAAAATATCAGTCTTTAAAAGCTATGTTTATTGTATACTTCCTGAAATGGAATGATGTTTTCTTGTTAAACTTTGCTAATTTTAACAGAGATTTTTCTTCAGAGAAAGTGAGTTTCCTGACACAGAATGTCAGATTTTCTGAGCATAGATCTTAGGTTAATGGAAAAATCTAATGAACAACAGTGTATTTCTTTAAAGTCAATAAATTGCCCATTAAATGTTCTATTTTTGATGGAAAAGTAAGTGTTTGATGTTTCCTTGTCTTCCTAAAAAGACATAAACTTCTGCTGTATTTTCACCTTCACAAAGGAGGAAAATGTTTTCAAGCAATGCGTCAGGTTTGCAGCCCTATACTGTTAATTTGCTTTGTGTTCAGGAAACATCTTCAACTCGCCTTAATTCAAAATTGTCCTTAATATATATGAGGCCTAAATATCTCTTCCTGAAAGAGATAAAAATGTAAAGTCTGATACCATCCACTGTGGGAAATGGAGCACTAAAATGAATAGCTCTTAGATTTAAGTCTGGTGTTGCCAAGTCTAGTGTAAATCTCATGATTTAACAACCTGAAAATCACATTTTTTAAATTTTATTGTAAACTAAGAGCTGAACGTTAATTTCTCCTTATTTAACTTCAGTGTCTTCTCTTTTCTGATCTCTAGATTCACATTTTTAACATTCAACTATGAGTATGTAGGGGCTTTTTTCCCTTACAACAATACTATTCATATCTCCTTAGACGTTGACAAATTTTCCATGTGAATCTGTATGGAAATGCATACACCTTACATGATGGGTAAGAGAGAATGACAAAGCAGCAGTGAAAAGGCTCTACCAAAGACAGTTGTCATCGAACTATATCCCTGCAGAACATTGCTGTGAATTTCAAAGCTGTCATATTGTTTATCACCTTATGAAAGCGTGGCTTGCCTGTCATCTTGGAAAAGCTGAATCAGAGCAAGGAGAGCAAGGACAAGAGGATACAAATAGATGAGGAAAACATTTCTCACAGTTTCCCATGGTTTTATTTTGTCATAATCACATTTCTTGCAGTTGATCAAAAAAACCCCAAAAATCTTGCCAATAAGAATTTCCTAGAATAAATGTCCCTTATCTTCTTGGAAGCAATAATCAGCAATAATTTAAATACTTTCAATATCCTCCAGATAGCTCTTGTCCATACCCTGCCCATATCACATGTAAGGCTATTTCTGATTTGGCTTTTTTTCATTAATTAATATTCTTCATTTTTACATAATTTGTGAAGCTTAGAACCATAATGGCTAGTTTTAGTCCTCTTTTTTTTCTGGAAGACAAGCAAAACAAAAGCTATATTTCATATATGAGCACTTTAGCTGGTGTTCCTGCTAATGCACTCTGCTTCCCCCCCATGCTACCAAGTGACCACCTCTTCTGTCACAAATAGGTGTCTCTGTAGGAAGGTCTGCAGTGGCCAAAGCTACAATTTCTATTAAATGATCTCCCAGAAACAGTTTGTGCACATGAACGGTATTAATGGGGGTGGATGCACAGCCTTGGGTCTGTTTCCTTTTAACAGGGATTATGTCTCAGTTTAGAGAACAAAATTTGGAACTTTTAATGAATAATGGCTCTCTTTTATGTCATATAATAATTCTAAATCTTCATTCTCAAAGAATGGTTGTATTTTTTTTTTTTACAAAGATCAAGCCAATAAACAGATTAAATTAGAACTCCTTCCAATGAGTTCTTGGTTGATTTGCACTTAGCGTGTGTCGCACTTCAGTAATGTCAGTTCAAACCTTTTACTCTAATTAGGAGAAGATAATAAGATATGACATTTTTTAGTATGGTGTGTTTTACATTTCTTGCAATGAGGCACGTTTGACACTAAGCATGACAATGAAAAAGCATCTGCTATTAAAGTAATATAAAAGTAAAATAAACAATATATTAAAAACAGTCTTACATAATCAAAATAATGGTGCAAATTAAATAATATAATATCTTAGCCAATATATCACACTCTAATGTAATATGACATGCCAGTAGTGTTAATGCTTAATATGAAATGACGTGATGTCTAATACAGAAGAAAAACAAGTTTTAAAATGTTGGAATTTCCTGTGCAACAGAAAATTTGACTGTGGCCTGGCTCTAAAGACAGAAGAATGGTGAGGGTGTGAAGAAAAACTAAAAAATAAAAGGAGGGGAAGGTTTGAAGAAAAATACAAGGTGGTGTGGCTCATACTTTGGGATCAGTGAGCTTCATCTCCACCAGAAATTTATGAGCTTACATGACATTCCCCTGTGTTGGCCTCTCTCCTGCACTGAGCACATTCTGGAACTAACAATGCCTTCCTGGTGCTGAGAGGCAGGAGCAAGGACCATGAACTGGCTCAGGGATAAGTTGTGCCTGCACAGTAAAAATGCCCCAGCAGCTAAAAAACATTAGAACTTACCCTGATACGAGTACTTCTCTGCTCGTTATCATAACCTACTGAGAGCACAGATTAGGGGTTGTGTAAATGAGGTCAAATGAGCAAACAAATTAAAAAAAGGAAATTATTCTAACATCTGTCAAACTACTATCTTTATAGATATGGCAGAAAAACAGAATAAAAAATGCTTGTTATAAGAGCCAGGAGTAGCAAGATAAACTTGAATAACCAGTTTGGAAATTCATCTCTAGAGATGTGCATATTAGTGATGCACGACATAAGGGAAATTCTAGTTTAAAGTAAAGGAGAGATGCTACTTAACACAATATTCTGATCAATGAAAAGAGAGATCCATGGACAGGAATGCTTTTCATATGTTTGTTCATTTGAACATTTTCCCTATTCATGGTGATGTTTGTCTGGAAACAAGATGTTCAAGGTCTCTAGTGTTGATAATTTAAAAATGAGGAATTCACACTGACTGCCTATATTATCAGTTAGGTACATTTTCTTTTTCAATTCACCTGTACTAAATGGAAATTCCCTGCCATTTCTACAACATGTAACTCAAGGATTTTGTGTCACACATAGGAAATGAAAATTAAAATAGATTTTTCTTTTTTCTTTCTTCATTTTAAATACAATACAATTAGTTTTTTAAATACTAATGCAAATAGTATTTCTTCCAACATCTTCAGTTTTAGTCTGCTCCATTGCCATATAATTTAAGTGCAGGCAGTACAGTACTTTGTTATGGTAGATCAGGAACCTTTTGAATGATATTGCATTTTCCAACAGACTGGCTGGCTGCCATTTTGGAATTCTGAAGAGTCTAGGGAAAATTTGAGAAGATATTTAATATTAAAAGATATTTAATATTAGGCTGAATTTTAGAAATATCCTAGATCCATCAGGATGAAGCTGCCATTCTGTGTCTCAAATTAACAAGAAAGTTTTCCCTTTAAACAGATATATGTATATTCACAAGTCTCTTTAGGTTATGTATAAATGAACTGTCAAAAATTCAACTTAAAAAAATCCTATTTATTTAACAAAGTATTTAACCATGTGATCAACAGATTTTTTGATTTAAAGGGAAAGACAGAAGGCCATAATTTCTGGATATTAAGAATTTTTTTCTTCTCTTACCAACATTATCTGTTTTCACCCCACAACAACAGGATCTGGTGTAAGCAGCTGATGTTCTTTTGAAGAAAATGGGCTTATATAGAGGTTGAATTTCAGCCAATAGTATTTTTTTGACTGTATTTTTGAACTTAATTAGAACACAACTAATAAGGACCTTAATTATGTTTGTCATATGTCAAACAAAGGAGAGCATTCTTACATATATTGTCTTTTAATCTGCAGTTGTTAGAATCTTAAAAAGTATCAAGATTAAAATAACTGCTTTTATTCACAAAATTATAGATTTTGAATAAAATCCTGGTAGAAATATGTTAACTATATTTATATTAGTATTATAAACTATTAAGTGCCTAATTTGTAAAACAATGCTTGTTAATCCATTATTAGGCCTTGCAGATTTTTGTAACAGCATCAGGAACAAAGTAATTAATAATAATAACAACAAGAATTATATACCAACAACACTACCGTGAGAAATAATATGAAGACTGTAATTTTAGGAGGTATACATTTGTCATGCAGTGGAGCTTGCTTGCATAGTGACCATTAAATATTTCTAATTTACTGGGGTTCATTGTAACTAGTTTGGCACAAAGAGACAGGAAATCTCTGCCTCAGAGAATGGAAACTTATATATATTGTTGACAGTATTTAATAACTTACTTTCTGCATAGGCCTTCATTTACCAGAAGATATAGGCAATATTACAAATTATGATGCCTGTAAAGTGTAATTCGGAGGAAGATGATTCCCTACATATGTGTTTTGTCTAATTGGTCCTCTCTATTTTTCCAAGGAGGTGAAGATTTACAACACATTTAGGCTTCAGAATCATTATTATCTGTCTCTGCACAAGAAAATTCTTGCATGCTTATTATTAAAATGAGGTCTTCCTTAATGAATTCTATTTTTTTTTCTGATTTTTTACAGTTACAGATTCAAGTTGCATGCTAATTTTCTTTGGCTTTCTTAGAAATTCACTATAAAAATATATTTCAAAAAATTAATAGTATTAATTTCTAACTGACATTCTTCAGTCAAAAAATGCTTTAGAAGACAGAAATGGATGACTTTTTCTTTTGTTTATTTTTATTTATACCTAGAATTGTTTTAAGAGTTTCTTTAAAAAAAAAGCTTAAAACAGTACACTCAATTATAAATTCTTTAGAGCAGAGAAAGTACAGGTTATGTGCTTAATAATGCAACAAATATTCCAAGTAATGCATAGGTTTATTTTGTCTCATATTTCTTCAGATTATTTCGGTTGTTAATCTTATACTTGGAGAAAATAAGTCTTCTTGGGATTCAGTGTACTCCTACTCTGTGTATTCTTTTTGAATAACATTTAATTCTGCATTCAAAGTCGTAACTTTTTATTGGCTATATGCACAGATTTCCAAAATCTGTATTGGCTGAATTTTAGTAAAACAGAATATTTCCCTTTCAGTATGAAAATTGGACATTTTGTTCTATATCACTGTAGGTTTCTTACCTGCTTTCCCTAAATCTCTTTCAAAGAGCTTTGATTTTGGGATAATTTCTGAAATTTGGGGGGTGATTCCTTATGATTCCATAGAATTTTGTGAAAGCAATTCCTTTCAAATTTCTATAGGTATTACTCCCAGTAGTAGTACATGGAATCATGTTGTAGTGGAGTGCCATAGCTATAAATGGCAGCCTTTTCATGGACAGCTTCTACAGCTGAGTCACTCTCACAGTGGATGCATTTTTACTGTTTCAAGTAAAATTTCAAGTAAAACTGCAGTGCTCTGTTAGGTTTATTTTATTCCAATATAGCCCTGCAATGTCAGTGTTACAGAGAAATTCTGAAGAAATAAAATACATTCAACATTCTATTTCTTACGTACTCATCTGTCTTCATATTTTTACACAGTGCTATACTAGATAGAAATCCAGTTATAAAAGTCTTCAGTACGATATCGTGAGTAGTAAATTACAAAAATAATTTCTGAGGGAAAATGTTACATTAAGAGCATTCTTTATTAAAATTCAAGAGATTTAACAAAAATTAGATTGATGAGCTATCAAACTGGTATGTTTTCAGTTAGCGTATTATAAAGGGAAAACCACATTTCAAAAACATTCTTGAAATAAATGTAGTAGCCCAACGTGTAAATTGTTCATCTTCATAAACATTTTTGTGAAGAAATCTTCCTAAGCCTGATGTGATGTTTCTCCCTCAAAAAAAAGGGACTATTAAACTCTGGGGAGAATTGTACACTGAAATGATCTGTAGAGACTTCAAGACTTCAAGAGGCAGAAGCATTCAGTATCTCATGGATATACTACTGAAAAAAAAAAAAAAGCTAAAATATATTTACTTTCCAATACTACTCAGTCAAGAAAGCATCTAGTTCTATCTCCCCTTATCAACATTTATTGGCATAAATAAGTTTTAGTTATTTAAATGATTGTGTATGAGGAAGTCTTGCTTTCACAGAACAGAAAATGACTACATTACAATGAAAGTCTATGGTTAGGCAGTCTATGGTTTCAAATTTAAATATCAGTGATGTTGCCATGTTTAAACTGGTCTGAACAAACACTATCCTTTTGATTCAGATGTCTGATTTCCTCAGGAATCTGCTCTGTATATGTGTTTGAGAGCACCACGTCTGCATGCTGCTTTCTGCTTGCTGTGACTTTTTTAGATATTGTGTAATATATGGACTGATTGATGTAAGAGACAAAACCGTCCACCATTCTCTGTGAAAATTGCTGTTTTCTAAGCTGTGAACAAATGTTTGTAATAAGTTGTTTCTAAAGGAGAGAAGCTTGATTCAGCTCTGGCCATTTGAAGCTATGGTTCTTGTTTCATATCTCTCTGTATCTAAATACCTTTGCTGAGCTTTTTTCTCCCCTCAAAGATTCACAATATTTAATTTGGTCCAAATAATGACATTGGGATATTTGGGATGGGTTTAAATACTTTAGAAACTGGTTTTATATCACTTTGTATCATTTCAGAAGTCCAGTCAGGTATAATTGATCTCTTTACTTCCTGTTTAATTGTGGTGTAGTAACAGTAAAAAGGATAAAAAAGAGAGAAAAAAGTTGACTCCAAACACAATTTTATTTTTCTATAGCATCTACCTTACATTTTAAAGAATTAAAATGGAAGAGGCATAATAGCTTTCAAGGTTGCTTCAGGTGATAACAAATCTGTATTCTGCTACCTTAGCAATTGGTAATCACCAGTAATTATTTTCATTACAGCAAAATCTGTGTAGATGGCATGTGCAGTTGAAATTCAGCAGGAAAGCTGACAGGGAAAGTGAGTAAAAATGCAATGACTTTTAGACTATGCCTATGAAAATCAGTTTGGGTGAAAAAATATGACAGAAAGTGGAAGAGGCAATACTTCTGAAGATGAAGAAAATACAGAGTTATATAGAGACACAATAATATGAGAACTTCCACAGAAGAGGGAGAGGGGATGAAGGAAACCCAATAACTGGAGAAGAAATATTGAAACTATAGTGGGAAATTGAGTCAGATATAAGAAAGGAAAAGATGAAATTAAGAGGAAGAAAATATGGTTTACCTTAGTTCCTCCATATAAATGATTCTCAGTGAGGGCTCCCTAAACTCAGCACCCAATGCCAATGCTGCAGTGGGTGCTGCAGACCCAGAATTCTTTGTCCTTTACTCTCATCACTCTCCAAACAGAAGTAATCTGAAAGTCTTCTCCTCTGCATTTGTGGTAGCCTGCTTCCTTGTCTACCCTGAAGTATTCTCATGGATACAAAGACCAGAAGCTCTTTGATCATCCCCACTCTTTTCATGATCAGTGGGAGATTTGATTTGTCTCAAAGCAGTTATTGTCTCTATTCCACAGAATTCTTCTTGATACTTTAGCTTTAAGTTGCCTAAACCATGACAATTATTAGTCATTGTCAGCAAGAAGGTGGAGGTGGTTGGACTGAAAAATGTTTCTGTGTGATGTGATTCACATTCACCTTCAGAAATGGTTTTCTTTCTTTTGCACTGTGTTCCTGATTCCTTTTTTTCCCTTTTGCTATCTTCATGGCAAATGTTACAGGCAACAGGAAGATTATCTCCCTTTTACATTGTTATATGTTTTCCTGTCTGGAAACGTCACCAATTGTGTTGAGAACAGGATGTTTGCCTTTCTCTATCAGCGTCCTGCAGTACCAGACTTATAGACTTATATATCTTTCTCTCTGGACTTGGGTGCCCTTCTCACACAGAGGGGTCTTCTTAGGGCCCAATTAATAAGTGTCACAAAAATTTATTCCTAACACTGTAGATTGTAATGCTGACACAGGATGTGAACAAATACTGTCAAAAACATCTCCAGTACTGACAAATGCACATTGATAAATATAATAAAATTATTTAATTTATTAAAGGCCAAAATTAAATATATGCCAGGATTATCAAGAACAATAAATACTGAGTTAATATATATTGATATAAAGTTCAGAAATATAGTGATAAATAATCCACACATATCAAAACCAAGCTGACATTAGCCATTCTAACAAGTAAAATTTATGTATTTCAGTAATTCATAGAAGTCACCTACATTGCCTTAGACAAGATATATCTTTTATGTCCCTAATGGAGGTAAGTGTGATAAGCAAGGGACCTTCTATCATTGTCAAGATGAATATAGAGCAGTGAGAAAGTGTAGACATGCTCTTAATCAACTGCTTGATGCTTTTGACACATTTCAATTTGTGCTCAGTGAGTTTGACTGTTGAGATCTAGCCAAGCGTTTCCCAAAGTAATGTATATTTCTGCTTTTTCATGCAACAACTTTTTGTATTTGGTGCCTGTATTACCATGGGAGAGATTACAGCATAGAGTTTCAGAATCCTTTGGTTCTATGTGTAAAAAGTAAGAAGAATAAAAAGGTTGAATGATTTACCAACAGAAATAGCAGAAAGGGTCCATTTCTTTGGACTGTATTCACAAGCAAAAATGCGTGCATTTTTTTCTGTCAGCCTTGCTTTTCTATCATCCAAGTCTTTTGTAGGTAAAATAAATACACTAGTGATATCTAGTAAAGTGCATTAATAGCCTATATTATTTGTCTCTTTTTTTCAGAATAAACATCTAAATGAACATAATTTTAAGACGTCAAGGCTTTTCAAGGCCAGTTCATGATTTTAAATTGTCTCATAATATAATCAGAGGCATGGTTTGACTGTGAGTTGGTGGCCATTCTTGGCCAGATGGAAGTCCTTTCAAAGGCACTGAGATTTTGGATCCATTCAAATACTCCAACATACAATTTAGCTGCCAAACACTCTTGACAGAGAAATTTTTGTGCCCAACATCTTGTTCCTGGGTTTCTGTTATTGCAAAATATATAAGAGATTTTGATGGGTTGCAAGATCATTAAAAAGAGCAAAAACAGAGCAATTTGAGTAATTATCTGCCCCTATACACAGTCCTGTACCTAAGGGTCAGCTGTACTTTTCCTGACACATGTAGTTTAATGTCCCAAAACATAAAATTAAGATGCTGTTGCCTTGCTGAGAATACCAACAGGGAAGTTAATCTGATTGATAATGTAATAATAAGAAATATAATCCCACTGGAGAGGGGTTAAAAAGAAGCTGAAGTGGGGTCCTCTTAGAACTGATAAGAAAAAAAAATTATAAGAAACGCATTCTTTGATTATCCTATTAAACATATAGTAATAAATATATGTTCAAGTAAAATCAGTGAAGTAACACTACCATGAAAGCAGAAGAGAGAAATCAGGTTTAAGTTCCTAGTCTTTTTGATGATTAGAAAAACTAACAAAAGAGCTCGTTAAGAAGTAATAAGCAAGTCAATAGGGATGATAATGGCTAAAATGCTGAGAAAAAAATCACAGGAGTCTATTAACAAGAATGTTTTTCTTTGTTGATTTCAGCATAATTGCTGTGTAAAACTAGATTCATAGAATGCAGCATCAGCTAAATTACCTAAAAACCAAAAGCAGTTAACTGTTTCCCATCAAAGAGTAAGAGGTATGCATAAGTGAAGAGATTCTGGAATTATTCTGTAGGGTTGAAATGGGCCTTCGAACATTTGAAAATCTTGGTATTTACTTTGCATTGTCTGGCTTGCCCTGTTCTTCTGCCATTAGTTTATTTGACATTATGTTTCTTTCTATTCACTTCCTTTATCTCATTATGAATGAATCAATGAAAGACTAATGCAACATGAAATGCCAAGTTTTGTGACATGGAAACTAATCAGAGTAATTATTACTAGTAACAAACAATTCTTTCCATAGGTGTGTATCCCAGCATCACCCGGGGCAGGATATCTTCTCTATTTTATTCTAGTATCTAAGTAAATTGCTCAAAGTCCTCTGTAAAGACAAAGGAGACATCCTATTGAGTCTTTAGAAGGCTTATGAAAATTCTAGACCCAAAAAACCTGGATCCCAGTTTGATTCTGGCCTGTAATTTCCTATTATTTACTTCAACTACTACTGATCCCATCACAGGATTAACTCAATCTGTGTCTACAGGTGTTATAGCAAAAAGATCAATAACAGAAGACTGTTGTAGCTTGTCAGTGTTTCCAGAATGCAGGAAGAAAAAAACCCCTCTTTTATAACCCTAAATTAATACCTCAAATATCCAAAACATAGATATTAACCATAATACTGCACATTTATCTGATTAAAATAACTCAGAAAAAAAGATTAAAATAAGGGACTTGTATGACATGTAGACAGTCCTATACTGTACACTTTATTACAGAGTAAAAGTAACTTTGAGAGTCTTAGTGTTAGTGTTTTCATTTTAATACCATTTTCTCTAAGTCTTTTCATTTAAGGTCAATCCATCTCTGATGGCCTATTTAAAAAAAAAAAAAGAAGCAGTTAGGCCTAACTGAAAATATAATAGCTCAGAGGCTTTTTTCTGAATCCATACTCCAAGACGAATTTAAATGACACAGCAGGACTCATTTAGAAGTAAAGGTTTTGAGTCAGGCAGATCAGACCCAGGGTTTTCTGATTTATTTTTAGTTTAGCATTTGTAGGGCTTAATTGTTAGACATTTCTGAGGAAAGTGAAGTGCCTTTTTCTGTACTCATGTTATTATGGCTGGTAATTGTAGCACTGCACATAGCAAGATGTACCTTGCATTTTCCATTCTAAGGAGAAAAAAAAAAACAACACCAAAAAGATATGGCCAAATTTTGAACTACAATGTTTACTGTAGAGTATCTGCCACACACTAAATTTCCTCCTAAAAATCAATGAATTTCCATTTTAGAACAGTAATGGGGAAAATAAATTGTTTTTCCATGCTCAGTCATTATTTTAAATAACTAATTCAGTTACTATACTTCAGAGTGAAAATTTAAATCTGGCTTATGAATGGTTGTATCCAAAAAACCCTTTAAATGTGGCTGAGCTGAGAGACTCTAAATGTCATATTGCTCAAAATTGAACATACTGAGTGCAGAATTCATCCTTCTGCATCTTCACTCGACTGCCCCGTGTATTCCTGCAAAGAGTAACTACTCTGGTCTCTTTAGCAGCTGTAAGGGGTTGATGCTGGGTGGATGACTGGTGCCAGCTGAAGGCACCCTATTCCCCTCCTCCTCTGCTGGGCAGGGGAAAGAAAATATAACAAAAGGCTTGTGGGCCACTAGAAGGACAGGGAGAGGTCACTCACCAATTGCCAGCATGGACAAAAGATACTGACTTGGGGAAAATGAATTAATTTAACCAATCAAATCAGAGTAGGATAATGATAAATAGAACCAAACCTTAAAAATCTTCTCTGCAATAACACCACCTCCCTTCTTCCTGGGCTTACTTTCCATTTTCTCTTGCTCATCCCCATCAGTGTCATGGGAGGACAAGGAATGAGGGCTCTGCCACTCCTTCCTCCTCAGTGGGAAGACTCCCCACACTCTGTCCTTACAGGGTGGGGTTCCTACCATGGAAGAAGGTGCTCCATGAACATCTCCAAGGCGAGTTCCTGCCACCGGCTGCAGTTTTCACAAATTGCTCCAGCATGGGTCCCTTCCACAGTGTGCAGTCCCTCAGGAACAGACGGCTTCACTCTGAGTCCCCCACAGAGACACAAATCCTGCCAGCAAACCTGCTCCACGTGCTCTCCTTTCCATGGGCCCACAGGCTCCAACCAGGATCCTGTTCAGCATGGGCTTTCTGCAGGGTGACAACCTCCTTTGGGCATCCACCTGCTCCGCTGTGTGGTTCTCCAAGGGCTGCAGGTGCATCTCTGCTCCACCATGGACCTCCATGGGCTGCAGGGCACAGCTCCCTCACCATGCTCTGCACCAGGGCCTGCAGAGGAATCTTAGCTCTGGCACTTTGGATCACTTCCTCCCCCTCCTTCTTCCCTGTCTTTGGTGTCTGCAGAGTTGTTTCTATCACATATTCCAAGTCCTGTCTCCAGGTGTGAATGCACAGGATTCTTTTCCCCCTCTCTTAAATCTGGCTTCCCAGAGGTGCTACCACTGTTGCTGATGGGCTTGGTCTTGGCCAGTGGCTGCTCTGTCTTGAAGCCAGGTGGCATTGCCCCTGGTGGACACGGGAGAAGCTTCTAGAAGCTTCTTGCAGAGTCACTCATGCAGCCACCTGCTACCAAAATCTTGCTATGAAAAAACAATACACAGGCCTTGAGCAAGATAGAAAGACAAAACAAAATCCTGGTCAAAGCAAGGATGACTGGATTTTCAGAAACCTCATCAGAGATTTTTATGAGTTTTTTTCTTTCAAGAACCAAACTGACTTTTTCTTTCAACATGTTTTTCCTGTTGTTCACCGAAATCTCCTCCCAATACCTTTTTCTAATTCCATCAGACCTACTTCCATTCAACAGTTCTTCCAAAATTCCTATTCCTTTCTCTGAAGCTTAATTAATGCTTGGATATTCTCACCCACAGCATCTACTTCCATTAACTAATGCAGTTTGCTGGTATCACTGTGCCTTCTCTGTGCCAAAAAAAAATAGCTAAGCAAATATTTAAGATTTTATTGTCTAGTTAAAATGAAATGTTTTGGGGAAATAAACTGTTATATTGCAAAGTATATAAACAAGAGGAAAAAAATTATAATGTGAAAGGAAAACAGAGGTTGTAGAAAAATAGTGACAATTCTAAGAATGCCAAAATAAGCATTTCTTATATTTCTTATATCTTATATATTTCTTATCTTTCTAATATGTGCCTTTTTGAGCACTTATCAATTTTTTATGATTACATACATCCTTCTAGACATGCATTTTCTCTTTTTTTCAGTTTGAGGACTTAAGTACTGCATCAAGAAAAGTTGGTTTAGTAATATTTTATTAAAAAGATATGTTAAAAATTAGGCATCTCTGTCTCTTCCATGCATTTCCTATTAAATACTGAGACATTTAGATCCTTGGCAGAATTGTTGCACTTTTAGCTCTACAGACCGTGCCTTTATTAATCTGTATAAAACTGTAGCAACTGATGACCTGTACAAGATCTTTAAGCTCTACATTAACACACATTTTTAAAATACACAATGAAAATACAATAGAAGAGGCACAAACTTGCACACATGCTACAACTGACCTAATTTTAGATAGCTGTCAATGCCATTAATAGGGCTATTCATTTTAATGTAGCTACTGATACTTAAGCTACTATTAAAAATAAAAAAAGGATTAATGGTAACTATGTAATTGACATATGATAAATCAATACAGAACTATGAATTATTAGAATGCTAATTTTATTCATTTAAATTAAAAGTTATATTAGAATAGTAGAAGTAGCAAAAAACACAACCCCACACTCAGTGTATCTCATGTGAAATCCCATTATCTGACTGAATTTCTCTATGAAATAATAAATTTCTTTTCAACTCTTTCAAAAGATTTTATTTATTTCACTTTACTACTTGTTTCTTGTAGGGTATTCCTTTTATTGAAGTGACTAAGCTAAAAGTGCGCTGCTTGCCAGGAGTTGTCTTTTTTTTTGAATTAGAGATTCATAAAACATATTGAGAAATACATTTTCATCTTTTCCTTAATCCTAATATTTTCAATAAATTTCAGAGAAGTTAAATATTTTTCATCAGCATTTTTTAAGGGAAAAGATATTCTGCATTTTGCTCTATCTGCACAAAAAAAAATAAAAATCTTTACCTATGCAAAAAGTCCTCTGAATGGTTCACTTTAAGAGAGAAAGCAATTTTCTCTTGAATATTTTTAACCAATAAACATTCCAACAAGAGCTGGTGCTGAAGCATATTACAGAAGAGAACCTTCTGATGCTGCTCTCTGAGGTTCATTTGTTACAGAAAATCAGCCCAGAGAGTCATGTTCTCCACAATGTGAACCTTAAACATTTCATCCATTGTAATAACATAAAAAGAAATTAGGACCATAGGCACTAGCTCTCTACATCCTTGATGAGCTTCTGCTATTACACACTTGCTTCATAAATTACCTCTTGGCTGTAAGCCACATTCAGCCTCCACTTGATGCTCTGATCTCTAAATTGCCAGAGGATCTGAAATACAGGAGGATTCAGCAAGCTGTATTCTGTTATCATCCCAGCAGCTGAAGGCTGGCATGGCAGCATGACATTTGATTGGTAGATTGCCACCTAATAAATTAATGTAATAGATAATAGGATTTAATTGCTTGAGTCTCTCCTTTCTCTAGCATCAGCTAACCTGATGAGTAGCTTACATTTTTTGCTGACACAGTCAGCAGTTCTGTTGGCCTTTACAGCAGTAATATCACTTTTTGGCCAAGTTATGAGAAAGTCTTTAAGGATTCACCTAACTTTTTTATTCCTGGCTCAGTTATCTATATAGACCTTGTGCAGGCTCCATTTTCTACACATCCATTCCTTACATGGGAAAATTGCTCCTGATTAATCATCAATAGGAGAAGAAGAGAGAGAAACCATTTTTGGATGACCAATATTTGGGAGCTCAGTAGCACTCTGGCTCTTTCAAATCCCTGGAAAAAAATATGCTGGGATCAAAATGCATTTATTTTTACAAAATTTATAACAGATTCTGCTGAAACGCCCAATTTTGATAATGCTGTGTAAACACTCCTTATTTCACACTCTAGAGGGAAATACTTATATTTTTGAGATTGGGCTTTGTAACTTAGGAAGCATGATATTTTCTCCTTCTTCCCCACCCTCTCCTCTTGTGTCACACAAACACTGACACATTTTGATTACTGTCCCAGTAACATTAGAAAGGAGTTGCACATATTGTGTGTAACCCTTCCTCACTGCTGTTGGGAGAATATAGCTATGCAGTGGAGGCATAGCAGGCATTGTAACTGCACCAGACCATCAGTCACTGATCATGAAAATGTACCAGAAAAACATGGGAGTGAAATAGTGTAATTAAAAGGAATAGAACTGAGTAGAGGAAAACCTCTGAAACACAGAAAGGGAGTCAGATCTGTGGTGATGCACCTTCCCCAAGTCTGCCCATCAAGGGCAAAAGTAATTTAGTACAGCTTAATAGGACAAGGATTTTTGGTAGCAATCCTATGGTTATCATACTGGTTTTATCTACTAGAGGTTTCTGTAATGAAGAATTTATGTTCCTTAGATCTCAGTTGTTTTTTTGTTTTTTTTTTTATGTTTGTAGCAGAATCACGAAGGAAAAATGATGAAAACAAAATATGTAATCTGAGCCGATGTCTAAAGTAGATAATGTGCATTTCCAAAATAAAGAGATAACCCTGGGCACTAATTTTGGAATTACTGAGACAGAAAGATTACTCCAGCTTTTGATGGAATAAAAATCACCGGTGTCCACAGACTTGTTGAAGAAATATTCCTTCTATAAGTTCTGTTTGTTTACCCAGTCAGTAAAAGTCAGGAATCTAGATATGGAAAAATCTTTACATGTATTTTGAAAAAGGACTCCTGTTTTTTGGATATGTTCACAAGCAACTAAAAGATAACCTCTCACTTCTGCTGCTTACTTGGGAATGTTCACATTTGACATTGTGCTATTAGACACGGAAGTTTGGCTGTCTAGTACATGGACACCTGGCACCAGGAATTTTCTGGTCCTAGTGTGGAAAGAATTTTTTTAGAAAACAGCATTTTTGTCCTTCCTTGCCATATTTTAGACCCAACTCAGCACTGTTGCTCCAGCTATGCTCCTTTTCTGCCCTGCTCTTCCTACATGGAACACACAAATCTTAATTTTTGGTGTTTTTGCTAGCTATTCAACTGGCAGATGCACCACACACTCTCTCTCCATGGGGAACTGGGATTCATCTCAGATTAGTGAGTTTTTTCAGAGTAAATTTCTGAAATGAAGCCAATTTCTAGTTAGGTCTTAAACTAATTCCTTCAAGATGTGGGTGTGAATTATGTTCTGTTAATCTGGAAAGTCTTTCATTTTAGCCCCACGTTACTTGTAGTAAATCTTTTTATCAGCAACATCACATGTTATAAATGCAATCTTCTGATTCGCTCCAGACAAGAGATATCAATGATTAGGAGGTATTTCTGCTTTCTTGATCAGAGTTCTTGTACTTACCAGTTTTTGAGGTTGTTTTGTTTTTTGCCTTTGTAAAACCCCTTTTTATGGATTTTTGCTTTCCTGTTACCATTCAAAACATTGCAAAGGGTTGTAGAAACATCTCTTCTGTTAAAATTACTTTGCATCATTTACAGGAAAAGTTAAAATTCCACAAGCCCTGTATCAGTAGTGTGTTAGCCAAGGTAGTGCTGACCTTAATACAGAGATCAGAGATTGCCAACTGGGCACTGAGCCCTAGATAACTGGGGGTTTTTTATACCTGTATTTGACATAATTATCTCTGTTGTCTTGTTTTCTTTCCCATAACTGGGCAAAGAATTATACCAATTGTCGCCAGATGGACACGAAAGAAGGGCACTCACACCATTAGATTGTGAGGCAAGAAAGAAGGAATTTTATTTTGGGTTTTGGGTTTAAATAGGGTTTGGACTTTGACCAGCGATTGGGGGACTAGGTTGACACCTCTCTGACCCCACTGGTTAAACCAGAAGTCCATTAATTCGTCTTCCCCCAGGAAGGAATGCATGATTTACAAAACATCACTCTTTGTTTATGCCACAATGTGTGAGAAAACTCCGGTACAGAATGTAAACATCAGAAGGCTGAAAAATCAGGGCGACAACCAATAGCTTTAAGTAGTTACTATTGACATGCAGCCTTCAAGGCAGGATTTGTTAAAACTGCTTAAGATAATGAGAAAATAATTTTCATCTCCCCGTGCTTCAGTTATCTCATCCAAAAACAGTGGATATAATAGCACATCTTTTGAAATTCACTGTGGTGTTATGCAAGATTTAGTCAACAGATTTTGTAATTTTGGACAAATGAAAAGTATATAATGGAAAGGTACAAACAAAATAATTCAGATATTAGTATTCATTTATATATGTATATATATACTTAACTTGCATTACAGCTTTATTAGCTAGACATTTGTGTGTTCTTCCATGAGCTGTACAAATACTGGGACTAAAAGTCTACAGGGAGCAGATAAGTATTGAAAAAATTCAGAATAGTACAGAATGATGTAGGAGATCTGTAGAAAACTCATGTATGTTTATACATATATATACAGATGAACATATCTTTGAATACTGAAGTTCTACATATCACAGCTGGAACTGTTTTGTGATGAAGCAATATAATAATAAAACAACATTATAAGGAGGGCTGGAAGTGGTGGGAGAGAAACACTCTAGCAGTGTATGGAAATATGAGTGCACTAACAGGCTCCAAAGCCTCTTCCCTCCTTTGTTGGGCTTTTACTGATCCGATGTGGAGAAACTGCAACCTGGGCTGGGTAACCATAAAAGCACATCTTGGAGAAATCTGTGAGAAGTGTCCTCAGGGGCTTCCCCCATCACCCATTTCAAGAATCGTGTCTTAACCTCTCCTTCACTTGCAGAACAGTCCACTCTTGCTGCTCTTGACACTTCAGGAAAAAACAAATCAAGAAATGTAACCTCATTTTCTACCCTAGGGTGTGTAGCAATATTTTAATGAATAGCTCTTGGAGAGGGGTTTACGGTCTCCATCTATGACTGTGTTCTAGTAAAAACATTTTTAAATTGTATCCAGATCGACAGATCTTTTTGTACTGGATTTATACATTGAGGCAATCTATTTCCATTACAGTGTATCAAAATTTCTCCATGGCTATAATCTCTATACAAACAGGTTTTGAAATATCATCAAGTGACAAATTTAGGGTTCTGAGTTACATGAAAAATCATGGTCAGAACTTCTTTCCCTAACCAAAGATTGGATACTGAAATTTCAATTGAAGATAGATTTTTTTTAAAACAATCTAATTTTTTTTTCAGTATTTTTTTAAAAGGAATGTGATGATTTCACTGTACATAAAAGCAAAAGCAGTATTGAAATGATTACAGCTGGGCTTCTAAAATGGTTTGGCATGAAAAGTAAAGTGACTAGCTGTTTTCTGCTACATTTAAAATTGCCCAAATTATTTAGGTCAAAAATATTTCCAAATATCAAGGAGTTCTTTCACTTCTCAGCTGTCTGCCTGAGCCTTTTTTCACTAGGTTGTTTTTAAGCTAGCAAATATGAGAGCCTCAAAGATAAGGGGGGAAAAAAAACCAAACACAAAAACATAAAGACTATTCAAACGATAAGGGAAAATATATTTGATGTCATTATGAACAAAATGTGATGTTCTTCCTTAACTGTAATTTTTCCAAATTACAAAAGAATAACAGTGAGAACAAAGACATATAAAAGAACATATAAATAAATATAAAAGAACACATGGACTTAAATATCCAGCTGTTGCAAAGTTTCAGATATATGTGGCTTATATAATTGAAAAAAAATCTTGGAAAAAAATCCTATTCACAACTAAACCTTCCCATATCTCAGGAAAATATATTTGAATTCTTTTAAGTGTAATGGATGCTGAAGAGAATGTCTGTTGAAGATATAAGTGTTGTGTTTAAGGTAAAGCACAAGAAATTTGCAAATGGAAAAGAGTTGTAGCTGCAGAATATGAATTTACTCACTTGAAAGTTCAGTACTTTGATTTCATGGCTAATAGTTTTAAATAGGAACATATTCACAGAGTAGAGAAATCATAAAGGGAAGATAAATCCTTTATTAACTTTCTTTTCTAATAAAGTAGGACAGTTTGAAGGTCTTTTCTTACTGAAATATCAATGTAAAACTTAAAGAGACTTTGTCTCTAGTCCAGACTCCTGATCAGAGCTCGGGCAGCTCTCAGGTCAGACTTCTTTGTTCAGGGATTTACTTGGTTGGGGCTTGAAAACCTCCAAGGAGCCAACTTCTCTGGGTAACCTCTTCTACTGACTGGCTCTCCCTGTGGGGAAAAAGGGATGCCTTATATCTGGACTGAATCCCCTGTGCTTTGGTTTCTTCTCTCACTGCTTAAACTCCTTCAAAGAGCCTCAGTGACCTTCCTAAAAGTGTTGGAGGACAGTGGAAAGGCTCCCTGGAGCCATCCCTTCCTCCAGGCAGAACAAGTCCTACTTTCTCAGCCTCTCCTAGAAGGGTAGGTTTTCCAGCCCCAATCATGACCTTGGTTGGATGCCAGATGCTGATCCCTGCTACTCTCTCACACCCTTTTCTCAACAGGAGGAATATGATTAAAAAACTTGCAGACTGAGATATAGACATGGAGATATTTACCAATTACTATCACAGACAAAACAAATTTGCTTTGAAAATAAATGTATTTATTTATTAATTAATAATAAATTAATTAGATTTGGACCATGAGAAACAAAGACAAAATTGAAAACCCACCTTCCCCTCATCCCCTTTTTCACCCAGACAACTTCACTGCTCTCCACACTCCTCTACCTTGTCAGCCCTGAACAACACTGGGATGGTGGAGGTTGGGGGATTATGGTCAATCCATAACTGTTCCTCCTTACAGGAGCAAATGCTCCCTGCACCAGCATGGCTTCTTTCCATGGGGTGCAGTTCTTCAGGATGATCCTGCTGCAATTTGCACTCTCATATGAGCTGCAGGGAAATAAATGCTCTACCTTGGTCTCCATGGGCTGTCCCAGTAGCTGAGTATCTCTTTCACCTTCTTTGAACCTTGTGCTCATAGGACTATTGCTCGCTTTTTTCCCCCACAGGCCTCACTGCCTGTGCAGTTTTCACTCTGCCTTGAATAGATTTCCCCAGAGCTGCCACCAGTTTGGCTGATGGATGCAGTGGGTTCTGTGTGGTGTCAGCTGGAACCAGCTGTGTCCAGCATGAAGCAGCTGCTGGCATCTCCTCACCAGGGTCCCCCTGCAGGGCCCTCATTGCCAGCAATCTAGACATGGGTGGACACAGGCACCATGTACTTCAGCCTTCCACTGACCATGTACATATCTCATTCCTCCCTACTTTCCAGTAATATCTTATTTGGTTTTCTCTGAATTTTTTGCACATTTTTATTTTTGTTTGGTAATGATCAAACTGAATGAATATACTGAAAACCAGGCACAGGAACATTTTGGGTAGTAAGTAGGACTTAAGCCACCTTCTTTAGACCCAGGTGGCTCACATGCCTGAACTACAGGACATGGTGGCCAGCAGGCTGTGGAGCCCTCAGCTGGGTTGACAGCTGAGCAAGTACTGAGGCAGGAACATAAGCAACTATTTTGTCCCCACTGATTAATACAAAATAACTAGCATCTCAACTGTGATGATGTAGAAGATACGTGACAGCCTGTTAATTAGTCTTGTGTCAGATCTAGAAGTCATACTTCATCTCCATATTTTGAACCCCAATATGATCAAATATTGATATTAATAAAACAACCTACACCATGCCAGCAAATCATTCACTTGAGTATGAAACATGCAGGAAGAAATTATCTTAAGCCTCGATTAAACACTCTGTTCATGTTTGCAAGTGCAAACCAGGACTACATGCAAACAATTCTTCTAATACCAACAGCAATCCTATAGCACTTTAACAGTGTTTATTTACCCAGTAAAACAACATTACTTCAACTTAAGTGGAACACTTTCCGGAGTGAAGATTAAGGAATGTGAAACTTTATACAATCATGGAAATATATATACAGTGCATTTAGTGAGTCTAATGACACAGCAGGGAAGGTCTCAAAAATCCTGAATGTACTAATAAACTACTTTTTAAAAGGCCATTTTCTCACAGGGACCAAAGAGATCATTCTGAGCTGTGTTACTGAGATCGAGCTATTTCAAAACCACAAGACAAAAATCTATCACTTTCTTTTATTTTGTAAAACTGGCAAAAATGTAACATTTCAGCTATGAGCTTATTTTTTCCACCACGTCATTCTACTTCACAGTGCTGACAATCAAGACATTTATAGTGCTATTAATATCAAATCGGCATATGTGGAGGGACTTGGGAGTTGTTTTGATCCAAATTCTTCAGAAATAAGTGAAAATGAAACTGGAAATAAACTGGAACCTTTAATGCCCTTACTATAGAACACTATATTACATGCAATACATCCTACAACAATAGGAACACTTGGTTTAAGAATAAGTTTCTTTTAAGAAGTAGTTTAAAAATCAGTCATGTAATTCAGCTTGATAAGGTTCATTTACAAACAAGGAAATGATAATTCTTTTCACCTCAGAAATCACCAGGTGAAAATATATGGCTTAAGTTATAGTGGCTAGTAGAAATAAAAACATTTATTTCTCACTTCAGGGAGTCAAAGCATCCCACCCCTTTCTGAATAAATAGTCAGAGATAGCTACAATTGAAACAGCTGCATGTGACTAGCTGTAGGTAACTACCAACGTTTTGGCAGTATTAATGAGGACAGCAGGAAGTATAAACATGTCCTTATCATATAATTAGTTATTGGTACTATTGTTGTTGCTATTTACAATCTGAACGTCTGTGCTGAGTTTTACACTGTTCTAGACATGGGGAAACAAATAAAGAGAAATTCCTTTCCCTTGGGAGTTAAGGATCCAAAATAACCCGCTCACACAAAATGTTTCTGCCAGGTGAGAGCACTGGTAGGTGGTGGCAAAGAATTCTTTATTCTCTGCCAGTTCTAAACTGGATCAATAGATAATAAAGATATTTCACTCTACCAGATTGACGAGCACATTTCATGAGCCCTGAAATCCCATGTGGATACTGGTAATATTGAAAGCAGAAAATCAACTTGGTTTGAAAAAATCCATAATGGTGTTTTCTGAAATGTTATTCTGAAAGATTTTCACAATGAAAAAAAATCAGACATTTAAATAACACTGTTACGACTTTAAGAGGAACATTAAAAAATTAATTCTTTGTCTTCTGCTTTGGACTTTGCATGTTACACTATTAAATAATGCAAGTTTTCTCCTATAAGATTTTTCTGTCCTTTGGCATCCTCTTTGTTTTTCTGTTTATTTATTCAATCAGATTCCACAGATTCACACAGAACTCTTCTGTGAAGTTCTTTTGCAGAAGTTTGTTCTGAAAAGGCAGAGGTATAGCCATAGGAGAAACCAAGCAATACAGAGGGAAAGGAAATATTGAAATATTTTCATAAGAAAACTTGAAATTTCACAAAATAATAGTTTTTTTATTTAACTTGGCTGTGAGTTTTTATCTCTCTCTTCCTTATCTTTCTCATTCTACCCAAAACTAAACCTCAGCTAGAAGTAAAAAATGAAAGTATAAATATCACTTGTTATAGGTCAGAGAGAACTCTAGAAGTGTGTACATTTAAATATTGATATTACATGATCTGAGATGTTTTGAATTATTTTTAATTATATTCAACAATTCTCTGCTTGCCAGTCACACAGAAATTTTGGTGTCATCTCTCTCTTCGCAACAATAAAAAAGGGAAAAAAAACTCTAATCACAATTTATGCCTCATTTTTTTAAAGAAATAAGCATATACTATGAGAATTATTTTCTTTGCTTTTATCCCTTATTAAACACAATTATGTAATTACACTGTGCAGCAAAGACATAAAAATTCTGCCAGCTTCATGCAGTAGGATTTTATATCCTTCTCTTTCCAGTGTAAGGCAAAAAAAAATGTGGTCTTTATTTTTGTTATAGATATCCAAGTAACCAAATACAGGTATTATGATGGTGCTGAGGGAATTACTAGATTTTTAGAACCCATTTTTTCTTCTTTGTCCTTCATCCTGCTGTCAGAATAAATCAAGATCTTAATAATCAAAAAGCAGGATAAGAATCAAAAATGAACATATTTTGTCCATTCAATTAATCGTCCATTTACTATGAAGAAAGAAACAGTCTTTGAACAGGTGGGGGTTTTTTTGAGTAAGTTTTCTATGGAACGAAAGTGGGTCTCTTAATGATGCATTGTAGCACATCAATGCCTTAGAAACAAGGCAGTACTGGTTTGTAATCTACAGAGTACGACACAGTTGTGCAGCCAAAGGCTGCCTTCCTAATGGTCCTTTTTCTTATTATTGTCCCCTTGGTACAAATGTTTCAAGGTCTCTGAGCTTGGACAGATCACACAGTGAATTAGGCAGTCATGTAAACAGGGTTTGTGTTGATTTTGTGGGAAACTGTGAACTAAAATGCAGCTTTCACTAGCATGAATGTAGTAGTATGCATTTGAGTGATGCAAGACCCAAAATTACATGATGGGCAGACTTTCAGAAGAACATGAAATTTTATATAAAGCTGCATGAGCAGACTTGGAGGGAGTCAAAGAAGCACTAGAATGACCCACAAACATAAGCAAGGAAGAACACATCATTATTATCTGCCTTTCTGCCTTTTTTTTCTGAAATTACTTCAGACAGTGCTTCATTTTACATACAAAAACCTTTATTCTGAGCTTTTAGCACCCTTCACAAAAAAGTGAGAAATACAGTCAAATCAGACTGAAGTGCAATAATGTCTTTACACAACCAAGCCAAAGAAAGTAATCAGCTGTAAAGAAACCATATCCAAGAAGTATCTCTTTCCCCCACAGATACAAGCTCTAAGCATATTTTTATCATTCACAATGTGTGAGTATTTCAGCATGTCCTGCAGACCGGGAAATATTAGGAAGCAATTTGCTCATATTGGAAGCGAATGCAAATCATTCTGCTCGAGTAAAATGACTTTGTAGAGGTGGGGTGGGAGAGGATTTGCCTTCATCTAGGAAAAGAAACAAGATGCGGAGCCTTAATTGTGGGCTGCTTTGCCTCAGACTGCTCGAGTTTGCCGTTCAGGAGGGGTGGCACTGCAGCCCACACTGCCTCTCCTGCAATCTGTTCATGCAAGGACCGTCCATCTGCTGGGTTTGAACAGACCCCCAGTTGCTGATGTGTTTGTTCACAGATGTAGGTAGGAGGTTTGACTGCGGGTTCCTGAAACTCGAATCCAAGATTATGAGACACATTTGCAAACATGCTTGCATATAGTAGAGTCTTATCTCTTTGCTGGGAAATGCTCTATTGTTTGACTTGCAAATCAGTTCCATTTTAATTGAAACATGGTAGCGATACTTGTGCATATAAAATGAAATTTGCACAATAGCACTTCTATTTAGTCAAGAACTGTAATATATACAATGACAGGAAACATTAAAGACAGCATCCATGGAATTATTATACATGACATAGAAATTATTTGACAAGAGAAAGATTTGCAAGGGGAGTGTGTTTCCAAGAGAATTGGTCCTCAGACTATGGAAAATGCAAGACATGAAAATAACATTATAATTTCAATTGATTCCCAAGGGTCCTCTACAAGTAAATAAATTACTATATTTTTAACAATGGACTGAATTGGCCTCTTTATAGGAAAATTGCAGATTACTGCAAAAGTTTGATTGCAACTGAAAGAGCTTTCTAATTCTTTCAGTCTTTCCTCAGGAATGTTTCTTTCTCCTGAAAGCAAGTTCTTGGTATTGGAAAGCAAGTGTGGAATATGACAGAAAGGGTACAAAAGAAAATGCACCAACACATGACTATCCTGTTTTGACAAGTAGAATCTTTGTAGGAAGATGTTACTATGATTTTTAATAAAATACTAAGTGGGACTTCCTTCCTACTCTACAGCTGCAACAGAACATTAGATTACAATCCACAAATAAGGTTTGGGTTCACTTGCAAGAGGAATTTTATGGGACAAGACTAATGCTCTTAATCTCTCTGGGGTTTATGGTTCATTATTTGATACCTTCTATACACACAATTTGGTTTAGGAAAAAACCTTTATCAGTGAAGCACAGGTGACGTATGGATACATGGATGATTTAACTTTCATCCTAAACATGTTTCTACAAGTGCCAAAAGGAAAAAATCCTCATTATAGAATGAAAGAGTAGATTCTCAGTTCTCCATGTAGTTTTTGAGCACTTCCAGAGTGATTCAGCTGCTGAGCTGTAGAACAAATCCAACCTGCCCAACATTCCTAGAACACAGCTATGTTCCCAGATGCTGTTCTTCAGGATGATCAAAACACAACTGAGAAAGAATTCTGTCAGCTACCTAGGCAAGATAAACCACATTTGTCAGACTATTTCATTGGTTACAGAATAAATGTTAGCTTTTGTTATCAGTTTTATAATATTCCAGGTAATATTGATTCTACTTTGCATCTTCAATTTTTTACTGCTGTCATTTTCTTGATGTGAGTGAAGTTAAACCAAGATTTAGATACCAATCTTGCTAGGTTCTGAGTGTACTTGAGAAGTGAGTAATTTCAGACCTTACCAATATAGTAGCATTTGTCCTATAGGCAGATGGAAGGAGTAGTAAAGTAAAAGCAACATTTCTTTATAGCTAAGTGGTGCTGCCCATCAATAGATATCTCTGAAAAAATTCTGGAAATTGTCAACGGACATTTCATAGAATTAAGGAGCGGTTTGGTTTCAAAAGGACTTTTAGAGGTCATGTAGTCCAAACCCCTTGCAATGTGCATGGGCATCAACTAGATGTGGTTGCTCAGAGCCCCGTCCAACGTGGCCTTGAATGTTTTCAGGGATGGGGCATTTACCACCTCCCTGGAAATAGTCACCTCCTTTCCATAAAAAAAAAATCAGCTTTATATCAAGCCTGAACCACACTCTTTTAGTTCAAAACCATTACCCCTTGTCCTACCACAATAGGCCCTACAGACTTTTTAGTCTGTCCCCATCTTTCTGGTAGGCCCTCTTCAGGTACTGGAAGGCAATGAGGTCTCCCTGGAACCTTCTCTTCTCCAACCTGAGCAACCCCAAATTTCCCAGCCTTTCCTCATAGGAGAGTTATCCCAAACATCAGATCATTTTTGGGGTTGTCCTGTGGACTTGCTCCATCAGATCCATGTGCTTCCTGTGCTGAGGACCCCAGAGCTGGGTGCAGTGGGAATCTGACAACAGCAGAGCAGAAGGGGATGATCTCCCTTAACCTGCTGGCCAAGCTGCTTTGGATGCAGCCGGGGATATGGTTTGCTTTTTGGGCAGTGAATGCATATTGTTGGCTCATGACCATCTTTTCAATCCAACAGAACCCACAAGTCTTTTCCAGCAGGACTGCTCTCCATCCTTTCATCCTCCAAACTGTATTTATATCAGGGGATGCCTTTACCCAGGTGCAGCACCTTGCATTTGGTCCTGTCAAATCTCACAATATTCACAAGTACAAACATAAGTGTATTGTCCTTAACAAACTAATAGGAGCTGATTTCAATACATTTGTGAGTTAGATTATGTTATCAATTTAATGTTACTAGTACTTGCTTTGAGATACCTAAATTTGCTTTTACAAGAAAAAAATGAAAGAGTCAGTACAGAGTAGATACAGAACTAAAAGTTGCATCCTTCAAACAATAAAATCCTTCAATAAAACCAACATACCTGAGTTAGAGTCAGCAGGATTATGTGTTTATATTCAGTAGTCCTACTCCCATCATAGACCTGTTTGCAAGTGTAGAACTGATCTGTACTGGCGAAGGAAAAAATGAGTACGTTTAAAGCATTTTTGACCCTGAACATCCCTTGAAATACTGCCTGTACATGAGCACTGGGCAATTTCAATCCCCTGAAAAAAGATCTTCTGCAAAAATGCTAATAAACATTCTCTTAAATTCCATCTAGCTATCATATAACATAGAATATTTTGTAATTTTTAAAGTTTTAAAAAAAAAGTGGTGGAAGGGGATATAATTTTTAATATTTTGATTATTTTTAATGATTTAATAATGATTTAATAATGATTTAATGTTTTGTTGTTGACCAGCTTGAAGAACAGTTAGCATTTTTCGGGAAGCATTGAATGCGAATTGGATGGCTCTGCATTACAGGAAAAGAAAAAACCACACAAAAAATCCTATTTAAGATGCAGTTAGGATGCTCACTCTAGAGGAGAACAGCTGTGTAGAACAGTTATTATGCAGTAAATTTTCAGCCTGGCACTCTAACTTTCCTGTGTAGATAACCCCCAAAACCATTCAGGCAGGTCAGGGAAATGCCTGCTTTTTTGCCATTAACGTGAGTTACAGCTGTTTACAATTGCTGCAGTCTAAATGGAGAAAGCAAACATTAGCAACATAAAATGATGGTCCCATTATGAAATGTGTGTCTGCAAAATTTATATTTGAAGTTCAATGTCTGTCATGTATTCTAAGTTCCTAGTTCAAACATGTTTTGCTTAAAATTAAAAAGCTTATTCCATCTGCTAGCCCCGCATATTCAATTTTAAATTTGTAAAGTGAGGCGTCTGCTTCTTGGTTCCAACACCATTTATGGTGAAGATTCAACAGAATAAATTCTCCTTATATTTCTGTTCATGACATGTGAAACAGAATTCTGCCCCTTTGTGTATGCCTGAGTAAAAAAGAAAAAGAATATATCACTGTTTCAGTAAACAGACATGACTTTTGTCTCTCACAAAAGGTAATTACATACCAATAATAGTAATTTTTAAGGACAGAGCTTCTGAGATTCTTAACTGGTGGTAAATTATTCTGACAAATCATGTTTTAACTCATGTCTGTCAATATCAACCTCTGGATCCAGCTAATATACGATTGTTGAAACAAAAAATCAGCTTCTGTTTTATTTGAGTTTTATGAGAAAAGTTTCCCAAAAATAAAACAATCCAACTTTTGAGTTTCAAATTCAGACCATTAATATTGGTGATAAGTGTTGCAACTTGTATTACTTAACATGTAGGGCCATTTATAGCTGGGTTTGAAAATCAGAAAAATTAGAGTAATGATTTTTTTTGTTCTTTAAGGAAAAACCCTTTTCCTCAAAATAAGGAAGGGGATTAAAGTTTTGAATGAAATATCCTTATTTTTTATCTTAAATAAAAGCTGTCTTAAAGGCATGAAAAACAGTGGTCATCTTGCCACTAAGAAGATTTGGAGAAGATGGCCGTGGAGTCAGTAGGATAAGAAAAAAAGAAGCGTCAACTTGTTGATATCATCCTTACTCTTATTTTTTCTTATTCTTATTTTTTTTCTGTATTCTTATTTTTCTTTTTTTGGTTTCAGAGCAACACAAAAGACCAACACTTCCTGGGGTTTCATTTTTCTCCCATCTAGCTGACAACAGAAGAGTCTGAAGAAGTGACTAGGAAAAAGAATGATGGAAAGAAGCAAGTCAGAATTGTCAGAAAGAAAGTACCTTTCAGGTACATCACAAGCTTCAAGATGACATGTTTTCAATTTCATGGTCAAAGAGTGAAAGCCAGGCTATAGTGAAGTAATAAGTAAGTAAGTAAAAGCAGCATTTACAGTGGTAAAACCGGCTTTATGCTTTGGCTGAACAATATATGCTGACAGAGCCATTACCTTTCTCCTGTGCATACCCAGGAGTAAGTGCTGATAACATCGGAGACAAACAGACTGCGTGAGCGGATTAAGAAAGGAAGGCAGTGGTGAAATTTGCTGCTGACTCATATTAGGTGTAAAAGGCAAAGCTGAGTGACAGCCAGGGAGAGTATCACTATCAGGCCAGCTAAATTGCCAGATTATCTGTGGATTTTTTGTATAAACTT
The DNA here is from genome assembly GCA_008694505.1 of Cyanoderma ruficeps. Classification (NCBI taxonomy): domain Eukaryota; kingdom Metazoa; phylum Chordata; class Aves; order Passeriformes; family Timaliidae; genus Cyanoderma; species Cyanoderma ruficeps. The sequence goes on from VZDJ01000346.1 coordinate 4,700,727, forward strand.
GCATGTCTGCTTGCCAAGACTATTTTACACTTGACAGAAAGAACAGAAAACTCTTTGTCTGCACATAAAAGGTGTAAAAGGAGAGAACTACTTTTGTTTTTTTTCCTTTTTTTTTAACAAGACACCCAATTGCACTTTTGATGTCATGCCTAGAAAAATGTAACAAGACATTCAATGTGAATATTATTTGAAATGAGAAGGTACAATTAAAAAAAATCATTGTCTCTTGCTGTACAGAGGTTTTTTTACATTTATTTTAAATTATGAATTTGTTAGCTAGGAAGATTGAAATATGAATTTTATTTCTTTTTTCCAGAGTCACCTGGAAGAGAATTTGAAAGTTTTAAGACTGTGTAATGAAACCAGAACTCTGAGGATGTTAGATTCCTGTGTCCTGAAAACCAGAAAATATATGGGCCACATGGATGCAACTTGGTTAAATATGACAATCTCTGTTTGAATTTGAGAATCAAATACTTTTAAGTGCTACAATCTACAGCCCAGAGACTCTTTTGCTGACATAATTTTCTATTTAACTTAAAACAAATGATATTTGGTAAAGATATAAATTGCTTACTGACATTTTAGGAATGACAGTGCATATAATTGTCATAATTAAGGATGATGTGATTCAATATGAATTATTAAATCACAAATGGTACTCATTGATAATATAAAGGCTGTATTGTTTGCAACTAATAGTTTGAAACTAGAACTCTGGTGACTGGAGATGTTTCTTGTCTCTTGACCTACAGTTTGTTAGTTGTTGTCTGAAAAAGACTATTATCATCTAATAGACATGCAGAATTTGGAATGGAAGAGGACACGATATGAACTTTGACATTTTCTAATTGCTTTACTGGAAGTTTGTTAGGAAATGTTGCTGATAATACTGCTGAGTTAAATTTTCCCACCCTCCCCAAAAATGATTATATTTGTACGAGACTGCATCTAGGAAGGGGTAGTATGAAAAATATTCACATTTCTGTGCTAATTTTTGAATCTTTTCTTCCTTTTTATGTTTGTAGGATTTATTTCACAGGATGATAAGGGACAGATTATAGACTCCTCATTTTCATGTTTGTTTTGTTACTATTAAGCAGATCCGAAATGGCTTCAGGCAAGAGTTCTGTCGCTGAAATTATTGCTTAAGTAAAAAATAATATTTATTTATTTTTTATTTGTAAATGGTTACTTCTCTGGGGATATGTATGATTTATACTTAGACATTATCATTTGATATATATTTCTCTGGTGTGATAAAGAATATCAAAGAAACAATAGAAATGCTTAGATATTAAATTAATAGAATTGGTAAATAAATGCTGAAAATCGTATTTTGTGGTAATTGGGTGTGCTTATTAGCATGTGAAATGTGGTAGTAAAATATACAAGTAATGTTTGGTAAACAGCTGTTGTTCTCAAGGAAAAATAAAATACCTTTCTATAAATTGCATATTTTAAAGTTACTTTAAATTCTAAATTTTAAAGAAGAAATTAGAAAAGAGTAGGGTGTAGAGATTTTTTTTTTTTTTTTTGGTTACTGAGTTAAAACTACTTCATTGTCACTTAAAAGAAACAGTTGATCTAGTGGTTTTTTAATTTTAAATTTTTTAGATGGCAAGCTTGTTGGTCGATGTCTTTGCTTACTAAAATGTCTCCTTTAAATAATAATGTTTTCTTTAAATTATAGAACTACTGAGATTTCATAGACAAGGATAAAAAATCTGAATTTCCCCTTTTAACTGTGATGTGTTCTTCAGTTATTGAGATTAAATACAGACTAGGAACTCCTAATGAGGAGGAAGAGGAGTTACATTTAGCCTGCTGACACCTCATTCTCTTACACTTCATTCTTTTCACTTCATTCTCACCACACAGACCCTGCAACAAATGCTGGAGCACAAGGCCCATTGCAGGTCAGTTGTTGTTAAACTTTATTAAAATAACCCCATGAAATTCATTTTCATTTCTTGTCTCCAATATCATCATAGATATTTTATGTAAGTGGAGAGGAGAAATAAAAATTTAAAAAATGTAAGATATTAGGGCTTTGCTGCCCAGGCTTTGGTATTTAAAACATGGGTTACTTTGAAAAATAGATTATTTTTCTTTGCTGACATACACTGATACAGAAATGCACAGAGCATCACTAGAGCAGGAGTAAACAGGTTACTCAGGATCCTGATGATACAGAAAAGGTCATCTGCACCTTTCATTTCTGTCTTCCACTGTTCACAGAGTTTGGGTTTTTTTGAGATTTAGGGATTTAAAAAATGCATCATCATAGTTTATTTTACCGGCCTTGCTGACAGAAAAGCAGGGTTTTGTATCAGCAATGGTTGTAAAATTCACAGGATGTCTCACCACTTCTGAGTGAAAAAAACTGAAAGCAAACATGTCACCACTTTTTCCCATGTTATTCTTCCTGCCTCTGTTTACTCTATTATTACTAGCAATTGCTTTGCGAAGGTGGTAAAAATCTGGACTCTAAAAAGAGACAAACGCAAGCATGGAAATTTTAAGAAGTCAGTTCCAAAAGCAGATTTGTAAGTCTTCCTCAAAGATTCAAAAAGAATTTTAACCTTCAATGAACTTCACTGAAAAACTGAACTAAAGATTGTTGGTTTTATAGCTTGTAAGTATATCAATATACAAACATAACCCTTACAGAAGTACTTGTTTCAAATTCTGTTTCCCAAAAGATACCTTCTCACTGCATCCTGCTCTTTGCAGTGACTGAGCCAATGGAGACAGCAGAGCTCATCCAGAGGTCCAGCAAGGACATCTCTGTGCTCACTAATTCAGCACGTGATGGGATAAAGGGGTTCACAGCAGCAGGTCGTGTTGTGTGTGGCAAAAGGAAGAAAAATCAGGCCTGGAAATGCTTTAGAGGTGCAGAGAGGCACTGACCATCACAGTCGGCTACGTGGAGCTGCAGTCACAGAGTAGTGACCAGGCACACAGTAGTTTCATTCTTTTCACTTTTTTTCAGTCAGAACCTTAGACTAGAAACCTGGCAATATTTCTTTCTTTCCTGTGTATCATAAGAAGTGAAAAAGAAATGCACTGTGCCGGGTTGTTGCTCACCATTGAGTGAGGCAGCCCTGACTCCCTCTGTTCTCACACCTGATGTGCAAACGCCCATCACGTATTGGCCCATCAGAGCCACAACCTTGCACTCATGACAGTCATGCCTTTAACCCACTTTTACTACAGTCACTGCCTTGATATTGATAATATTTAAAAAACTTCTACTAAAAGTTTAAGGACTGCTAAAAAACTTCAGTATAAATTAGACACACTCTATAATCACGTAAGATCAGACTATGGCTCTTTATTGGAGTGTGTAGAGTGACCCTTTTTGTCTCAGAACTTTTCTCACTACTTAGTCCAATTTCAGGGATTGGTCATGAATACATTTTGAAATAGTATCTCCTAGGATAAAATATAATTTTACATGTTTAAATGTTTCTGGTCATGTTCAGCATGACTGGGTAAAGATAGATTTCATTTTAATAGCATCTTCTAGTGCTTTGCAAATTTAGAATCAAATTATAGTCTTAAGTAAATAGTGAATAACTCACTTCTAAAATTTATTAAGTAGATATACATGTAAACTTCATATTTAAACTGTTTAGTAAAGAAGTGTGATTTCCATTACTATGATCACAGAAATATATATAAATTCATTTATAAATAGTTTATAAGAATTTTTTGTATCTATATCTATGCTGTATATGGATATCATATATATGTATCTGTCACATATAGATGCATATACATGTGTGCATGTATAATTATATAAAATTTCATTTATATCTATAAAATGGGTTTTTTTTCTATTCTGAAAACAAGATTTTAAGACCCAAATACTTTAATAGACTGGAACTCCAACTACATATTCATCAGCAGAATTAAGATCTGTTAGATTTTAAAAAATAATACTTTTTAGCCTTGAGAATTAAAATGATCTGTTTATAACTTGGTTTTAAGAAGTGAAAGTCTGTTAAAACATCTGTCAAGTGTAAAAATGAACTTTGTTCTCTAAGACCATGCCATCCATGAAGTATTTGAAAGGACCAAATTAGGTGACCTCGGGTCATACAACATTTATGGTTGCAGTGTTTTAACCTTGAATGTAAGATTTCATTAACAATGATTTTTAGGTTTTATTGCTGGGGAGTAAAAATAAAATTTGAAATTTAACAGGGATTGAATTCGCTTCAGATGGGATTTTGTGCTTGTATCTTATAAATGAAATTGTGGGTTTTTTACAAACAAATGTTTATGTTCCAAGCATTGTCTTATTACAAGCTGTATTTATTTAGTTCAGGCCAGATAAATTTTTAGAAGTAGCTCAGGTGACCTGAGGTAGATGAAGTTGGACACTATTTTATTTGCACAGGTTTTTGTTATGTGACTTGTGGAACAATGATGGATGATGAATGGCGGTCCCTTTATTTTCATAATCTTCCTCTGCAGTCCAGCTTTTTCACTGAATTCTTTCTGCATCCCTGTGAAAAAAATCATTATCCTGGCTTTCCCCAACCCTATCATCTAGACACTGTGCCTATTTTCTCATGTGCAGGTTGTGTTCAAATCTGGCAGACGATTTCTGCATAATTCATCTAACAGGTGATACCATCAATAAACTTGCCCCAAAAAAGTCTACTGACTTTGTATTTAAATGACTGAAAGATCTTTTCTATTCATTCCCCTTGATGCCTACAGATATTCTTTAGCTTTTTATATGTTTTTCATGTAGCTTCTAGTATTTTCCTGCCCTGTGTCATAGTTTAGCAAACTAACACAGTCTTGAAATTCTGTTTAGTCTTTTTCTTAAGAAGAGACTTCCTGACAAGGATATCTTATTTTCTATGACAACTTAAGAGACATAACAAGAAAATAGGGCAAACAACCCCTGGACCAGCTCCAAGGGTTGACCCAGGGGAGGGTCACTAGGTCATCTTATTTCCTATTGGAGGTACTGGATAGATACACTAATTAATTAACCTTATAAAAATCATTGAAATCCTGTATCACACATGTGCAATGCCATATTCTGTGCACTTGAAACCTTTCATTAAAGAATTGATTTTATAGCTTACTACTTTAACTCTGTTGCAAGGTTTTTTTCCTTTTGCTATTAGGCAACACCCTAACAACATATTTTTTACTGATTTTCCTGGAATACAGCTGTTTATTTTTGCTGATCTATTACTCTAAGCACATGACCCCTCTTCTTAGCCTCCTAAAGTTCCCACTTTTTGCTACATCATAAATTACTTGTCTTTGTTTTCAAGATGCATGCAATCTTTTTATACAGCTTGAGCATTGCTACTTCTTCCAGCTTGAGATCCAGAGAGGCTGATTCCTGTGTGTGTAACATCTGCTGCCACTCTTTTCTCTGATTTTCAAACCCAGTCTTTCTGCTTTCTCCCACAGTCCCCTTCATGCTTTAAAAAAGCTCACACTGGTACCATGTAACCTTCCTCTCATCCCTGAATTAAATTTATCATGGCTGAGAGTTTTGCAGAAACTGGTGATGACAAAGATGCTTCAGAGTGCTCTGCCCCACCACCTACCATGTTGAATGCTGTTGTTTAATGCATCTTTGTCATCCCTTGACAGTATCCTTGACTTTCTTCTCATAAACCAGAAGCAGATGCTGTCTTTTTGTTTTGTGTGCAGCCAGCAGAGATTCCTAATCTTTAACTGAAATTCTTGTGATCTGTGATAGCAGAAAAAAAAAAAAGTTTCTTGAGAGTGACAGAAAAATTAACTCCTGACATCTGCACAGCAAACAACAGTTTGCTGAGATGCATTATGAATCACACAGCTACTGAGTTTGCTTCTGCATTCTGAGATGCTTTATTCTTTTCAAATTTGCTCCTTAAGATAATTGGGCAGATGCTGGGGTTTGAGCTACAAATAAAAGGCAGCTTTTATGTGCCTGATTTTTCAGTTCATTGTAAGAACCTTAAAATGGTCTATTTGTCAAATTCATATTTCACAAACTAATTTGCTAAAAAAGGAATCTCACTGATTTATTTCCTATAACAGTTTATCAGTTTATTCTTATAAACATTCAGGACTACCACATGCATTCCTTCAACTATAAAATACAATGGTTACAAGTGACAGTCTCAAATTATGAAGTACTGTCATTTTTATTTTCTGTATTTTCTGTATTT
>VZDJ01000346.1:4715884-4913781 GCA_008694505.1 Cyanoderma ruficeps
TTTTTGTACAACCATCTTTTGTGTATGTATTGTAGTTCTTTATCACGTAATCACTTGGTAATCTTTCATAGGAGTTATGCCTCTTTCAAGAAGAACAGAGACTGTGGTATGGAATGAATCATAGAGTTATAATAACTAAGGTCATTAGACAGAGGAATATTGCTTTCTTTGTTAGAAATCCGGGATATGTAATCCACAAAGCAGGAAGTTTTGCTGCTACAGTAGTATTTTGGGATATCGATGCACACTCCAGCATTTTCTCAAGTACTCAATGTGAGTTTCTTATTTTTTTCTTTTCTTATTAGCCTCTGAAATACAGGAAATTCATTAAGAGGGTCTTATAAAAAATTAATTGAGTAATCTTTGTGGAATATTCCTTTGAATTAATACACAATAGAGAACCCTAGGTGTAAGTGAACAGTTTTGTATTTAGTGCAGAAGCTTAAAGGATGAGCTGTAAATAATACATGGTAATGAATCTTCTTCTGAGGATAGAAATAATTTTTAATGTTGTAATTCCTCATTCAGTGCCACTCTTTACTGTGTGCCCTGAATGAAGCAGGAGCTCTGTGGAAAGAGCAATATGCAGTCAGAAACTTGAAATCTATGTTAGTAAACACAGGGGGAATTAAAGTTGACCAGATCATCTGACTAAATTGACTCACATCCACCCACCATGCTTTACAGGGAGAGCTAACATATGCTTCTTTGAACTCATGAATATATAAATATCTTTAGTGTTCTCTTATATAATTGGTTCCACAATCTGCCAACGAGTGTATTAAAATTCTTTACCCCTTTAGCCCATTTAATGAATGAAGCAACAAAGTCTCTTCATGTATGACCAAAGTTTATATGCAGAATTCTGAATTATCTCAGTGCCCTCTCAAATGGTATTAAATCTGCAATCTGTCTACCACAGAGTCACCTTATGCATGAGTTTGATTCATTTCAGAATCACACTTAGTTTTGGGTTTTTTTGCACACATGTGATATTGACAAATATGACAGGGTTTCCTCTTATGCCTCTTCCAACAGATGAATTCTGCTTTTAACAGGAAGTTTAAATTACTACATGCATGTATTTGTAAATTTTGCTATCTGGATTCTTTCCATTCCCATTAACTTTCTTGAAGAATTTTCTTCCTGCTTGCTATGACATCCTTAGTTTTTTTCATGTTATGTTATTCCTATAATACTTCCTCATTCTTTGTGTACAGGTCACTCCTGAAAGGCCAATAAGTAGGTTATTCATACTAAGCAGTTTTAAAGAAAAGCCTCATCTTGTCTATATGAACCAATAATTTCTAATATGTACCCAAAGTAGATTAATGAACTCCAAATTTATCATATTTATCTCAATTCCTGATCTAGATCTAAAAAATCCTATAATTTTGTAAAAATAATCCCAGAAATTATTGGATGTCTTGCACAATCTATTTCCTGTAAATTCAGATTTTATCTTATCTTTTAGCTGTCTAATACTGAAAAAACCCCAAGCAAACCACAACGCAACAGCAAACAACCCGCAAAAATAACATTCTTACTATTTTAAACCCGACTAAGAATCTTACTTGAATACTAATACAATTTATTTGACATTTTTTCTTGTTACTTTAATGCATGTATGTGTGTGTGTGTGTGTGTATCTTTAATGTGCTGGTATGTTCCATGACAGTCCCTTCTGTTTACCTCTGATTCTCTTTCATAAAATTATAATCTATTCATTGCCTATTTATATTGCATATATTTCCTTGAAAGTAACCTTGACAAAAAGAAAACAACAGGAAAAAAAAATACATGGTTCTGGTGAGTTCTATGTCTGGCTGCTTTGCTGACTCTAATGTTGGCTTGATTTCATCAACTGGAATGTTTTGGTAGCAGTTGTCTAAGGGTCAATTTGCTGTAGGGCTGTCCTGTCCTTTTAGATGGCATTTAATTTTCAGTTGTATAAAAATGTTCTGCCTCTTACATGGTGTTCTACAAATGCCTTATGACATCCATCCTCACTGTCTTTTATGGCAAAGGAATGCCTCGCTCCCCTATGTCTTTATTTATTAGACTGTAAAATATATGCAGTGAATTCTATCCTCTATGTGTGTTTTGCAAGTTTATAAATACAGATCAGTTCATTTCATATTTCTCTGAAAGTCAGAATTTAAATCTCATTCTGTCCTTTATACTCAGATAAACATAATTGCAGATGTACTCAGGGCACATTTCCTCACCCTCTCTTCACTTAACAATTCACGGTACTTGCTTTCTTGTTTTAGCATCTATTTGTAAATATAGTCATTATACCACCCTGCTTCATTTAATTACTCTCTGTTGGCTTTATATATTACATATTAGCTGGAATGGTAATGCCTTATTGTGAAAATTATGTATGGTTAAGCCCGTGGGCTCGCAAGGCTACAATACAAAAATATGGTTTTATATACAAAATTCTGTAGACCAGAATGTCACTTTCTTTTCTTTTTGTAACAAATCATTATTTAGAAGGTCAACTTTGTATCTTTGTTGTAATTTCGAGAAATAAAATTGTCCAGCCTTTTACCAGCTACTTTAAGGTAGCTGTGTAAGTTATAAAATAATTTCATAGGGAGGATTTATTTTCTCTTTACCAAAAAAATTGGTAGAGAAGAATTCTCAGTTTTACTTTTGAAAGTTTTACTCATTTACTTGCAGACAACTAGAAATCGTGCCTTTTGTCAACTGCAGATGTTCTGCAATGAAATACTACATCAAGAGGTTAGTGCTGATTTTGCCTTTATTAATAATTAATTTTACAGTACTGGAAAAAGCTGGATCACTCGGTATCTATTAGAGGTTCAAATCACTGCAGTCGTTTAAGATACTAGAAGCCTACAAAATTTTGTTGCCATTTCTCTTCAAGAACTTACTTGCAACAAAATGGACATGAAGGATTCAGAGGTTCAGCATTTCCAGTGCAAAGTCCAGAAGTTTAGGATAGATTTTCCCAGCAGTGAGTTGAGCTAGACTGCTGGATACTGCTGTTGAAAACTGTTTGCACATTTCATTCCTCAAGCATGCACACATGGGGTCACATAATGACAGCTGGATGTCTGCAATTGCACGCAGGTTCTGTACTTTTAGCTTATGCCATATCTAAAGTAACAGGACATTGATTTAAATCTCTTTTATTGAGATTTAAGTAATTATAAGAGGGGCTCAAGAGGGCTCACATTATTACATAGTTCAGCCGATGGACAGTAATTTACTGAGCCACTACAGCTCGATTCGAGTAGGCATGAAAGCTCTGCTTCTTCATCTGAAAACCAGAGATAACGTTCCCTCTCAGTTCTCAGGAGGACACTGTGAGGATTAAAGCTTGCACACTGCTTCAAAATGTAAAATGCTACGTAGAATGAATCCAGTACTAAAATGCCACCGTTTGGAAAAGATAAGAGAACATGTTCAGTCTGCCAAAGAAAGCAAAGCAGTCATGTGCAACATGAATATTCCCTCTCCGAGATGTGCAAGTGTGGAGTGGATCTCTAAATACTAGAAAGTTGACAGAATGGTCATATCTCTACTGTGTGAGAAAATAAACTAGATTCACAATACAGCAATGCCTTTTGTCTAATTAGGTGTGTGTGTCTTTAATGCGCTGGTATGTGCATATACATGCAGTTGTATAAAATTTCTTATGAAATTTTTGTGAAAAATTATCTGACAGACAGTTTGATTATGGCTGTGGAAGTGAACCCAACTCCACAGTCATTCTTTGAACAGCAGGATTTATTTGTCATTTAACGAAGTTTAATAAATGCAGTCTGCCTCATAAAGAGCAATAGTGAGGAAAGGGGAGTGAGAAAAAAAAGGAAGAGTGAAGCAGACCACAGATTATGCTTTTTGAAACTGTCCCAGCCTTACTCTGCTTGCTCTGTTTAAAAAAAAGATCAACAAAGGACTGAAAGTGCAACATCTTTTGAGAGTTGCCAGGCAAGTGTTCTGTGATGACTGGCTTTGTGCAGCTCAAGCAGCAGTCTGTTCTGTGCACTATGTGGACTCATTATTGCTCATCTGTCAAACCTGCTGCTGTGAAAAGTGCTGGGGTGAAGGTCAACTTGTAAAGTAGCAGCAGTAGAAGCAGACATGTGCTCTGCTCTTTGGTGAGTTAGTTGTCAGTTCTTATTCTCTACTGCAGTTAATCCCCTCTCCAGGACTAAATTGGTGATGAATCTTGTTCCCTTCCTTTGCACTCTGACCTGTCCACAGGAGGTGAGGTGCTAAAGGAAGCTTTTTTATTCCCAATGACTCCAGGAACCTGGAAACCTGTGACCGAGGGATGATAAATAAATGTAATTTGTCCTTTTGGGTAATTCAGAAGAGTCAGGTTGCACAGCAATTTTTTTTTTGATCTTTAAAACAAACAAACAAACAAACAAAAAAGATCCAGTAAAGCTGTATCTGGTAATTTTGCCCTGTATCTGGTGATCTGCACTGCTTGTCATATAGTGGCATTAAAATCAGACTGTCACATTTCAGATAGAAAGGACTCAGTATATCAACTAATCAGTTCCCCTGTGCAAGGCTGAAATATTTTCCACAGAGCTTGTCCCACTATTGGCAGATCAAAATGCTACTCTGTCCTGGTGGAAGACACCTAAGAGTAAATCTGCTGCAGGATAGTGAGTGTCAACTAAATTTTATCATTAAAGCCCTATTCTTGCCCTCTCACTGAGATTCATAAAGATAAATAAATCTCTATTTGAAGTCTCCTGCAAATCTGTCGCCAAAGACTAAAATATCACCAGTAGACTGGATCTTGACTTTTCCATAATCATTCTTTATTAGTTTGGAGGTTTTTGGTTTTGGTTGTTTGGGTTTTTTTGTTGTTGTTGTTGTTTGGGGTTTTTTTCTGTTTTTTAATGTAAATAATTGAAGTTTAAATATCCATGGAAGATTCTTTTTTAAGTGATGTATATAGTCAAATTGATAATTTCTTTTAAAAGTTTTGCATGTTTTATGGGTTGTGGGGAAAAAGCATATTACCTATTGACAACTGGGTATTCCTGCCAAAAATATTTTAATCACTTTAAAACTGGAAAACTCTTTAAAGTTCTGGAGAAACCCAGACTAAGTTTGATTCTCAAATCCTCCCTTGGGACATTGCAAGTTGAGCTGAGAATTCCCTGTTAGTATTTAGCTGCTATAGTGAGCTTTTTTGCAAGGTTTCTCAAATCTTTTTTGCCTGAATTTTTTTTTCACAGATGCAATGCTGATTCAGTGATACAAAATTACTTACCACCTTTATTTTGATGTTACCACACTGTTCAAGACAATGTTATGCAAATAAGGGGTACCTGAATCAGTATCAGTACCTGAATCCCTCATGGAGGCAGCTTCTAGCCTGTTCCCTCTTTTAGCCATTAATAATTTCAGGTTCTGAGCCTGATCATAGTCTGACAGGGGGCATAGGTGCTATTCCAATTGGAAACGGGAATCCCCGTTCTCCGAAGAATACTGTCTCAGGTCCCTGTCACCATCACCTATCCCTGAAGCCACCTCTATCAGGGTGGAACTAGGTGGGAGCTGGGACCCTACCACTATCAGGGCTCAGAATTGGTGTTTGAGGTGAAATACTCTTTTTTTTTTTTTAATGTATGGTAAAAAATCATATTCCTTCACACTAATGCATTCCCCAAAGTTATCCTGATGTTAACTTCCGTCTGTCTGAAAAGATTTCTTGGACCCTGGACAGACTTTTTGAGCAAAAGTCCACAGACAAATTGCCCTGGAGAAAGTTGTTGCTAAGTGCTTTCACTTAGGATATAGAAAATAAAGCACAAAGTCCCTTGTTCCTCAGGCACAGATTAGAAACTAAAATTTCATGCATGCCATGAGTATCAGCTCCTCTGAAATTGGCCATGTCTCCCAAAACTCTTGAAAGCCTGTTTTGTTCGCATAGGAACTGAACACAAATGACAGAACTCTGACATTTATCCTAAGATGGAAACCTTGTTTTCCATCCAGCTGTATACTTCATGGAAAAGAGATAGCAAGCATTCATCTTTTTTTTTTTGTATATAAATTGAGAATGAGATAAAGAACTATTTTACTATATCCTTCTGTGGGCTTTGCAGTGGTCAAGAGATAGAGTAAATGTTGTCTGGAACTGAGGTAATAAAATCACTTTACGATTTATTTTATATAAGCAAAGGTTTCTTCTATCACAGCTAGCTCTTTCTGAGGAACAGAAGTATACAACACATTCTGGCAAATTCTTGAGATACAATAAGGCTGCTTCAGATTTAATGGAGTTGAGCTGCCTTGTACCAAGTCAGCAGCTGTCACCTGTGCCTGATGATTCTCAGTGGTTTAGTTTGGATATTTGGTCTAGCACTAAGTTGAGGTGTGATGTGCTATTACAGACTTTGTCTTGTCAGACAAGTTAGACTGAGCAAATAGCCTTGTGTTAGAACTTCAGAGGACAGCTCCACGAATTCCCCAGGCTAGCCTGGAAAGTAGTGTCCTTCTACAGGTGAACTTGGGTGCTCGTGAAACAAAAATGTAACACAAATTAACTCAAAACTATCTGACATTTTCATCATCCTACTGAAAGAACAGGATGCTTTTTTTTTTTTTTTAATTTCAATATTTTGTCCTGAAGATTCCTCTGGCTGAAAGAATAATGAGGAATCGTGGGTGTGGTATTTTGAAGTCTAGTACTATCCTTGTCTGTACATCACAGTTATAGTTACTGTCAGACATCTGCCTCGGCAAATATCTCAAGGACTGATGGTTTAAAATTACTTTTGCTGTTGTATAAGGTGTTTATTTAGCTGAATAATTACAGCCATCTTTGTGAAGGCAGTCCAAGTGCAAAATGCCTCTATCTGTGCAAAAACTAATTAATGAATACTAGAAATAATTAGAAATATTTCACTCTAAATCAGTAATTGACAGTTGGCATCATTTTTCTGAGTGAGAGTTTTTCTGATGTTCCTTTGCATCTTCCTTTATAATAAAGTCATGGTAGGAAGAATGTTAATTAAAGACCATAAATTATACTCTAGTGAGAAAAATCTATTTAAATTCCTATAGTCCTAATTTTAGAAATATTGAATAAATGTGCATTGCTTCAAGTATTAGCTTTCCTTTAAATGCTTTCATTTATTTATCTTCAGTAGAGTTTTAATTTCTTTAGGATTTTATGGGGAGATAGAATGCCATCTGATAAAAATTTAATAAAATATGAAACCAAAAATAACTTTTTTTTGTTTTATTGAAAATAAAAACATATCAAAGGTGATGTGGTAATAGTCAAAGCTTAAAATATATATTAAGAGGCAGCTGAACTTCAGCAGCTTACATGTTGGGGCATTTTTCAGCTGTATGGATCTCTCATATAGCTACAAAAATGAAGCTGCAGTTGTGAATGCATTGAACTATCCTACCATGTAATTGCAATACCACCATGGGTATGTGAAGCCTTGGGAATCTGATGGAAGCTGTTTCCTGATATCAGCTGTTGCACTTTCATTCTGAAGTTTGGTATCACAGTGTTAAAGGGTTTAAAGAGGTGTTTGTCACCATAAGAAACTCCTCAAAGTGCTAAAATATCAGGTGACAGTCAAGCATTCTTACACATGAAATAAGTTATTTTGGTCTTCTGTAAAGGGTAGCTGCAGAAGAAAGGATGGCACGCAAGTTTTGGACAAAATGTTATGCAAAATGGTTTCAGGTGACTAGACTTTTGAAACAGAGTGTGTGTCTGGTGCCTTAAACATCTGGATGTTGAACCCTTATTTGAGCCTCTGATCAACAGCACGTTTCATGTATATTTCAGCAAGTTTTTCTGCCTTTAAAAGTGGAAGCAGTGGGAATAAGGTTTCAGGTCTTCAAGTGTTTTTTCCCTTTTTCACTATACATGAAAGTGTCAAAAAGAGAATGACCACAATAAATATACAATTATAATTTAGTAGCATTTGCAGCTAAAGGCAGTTTTCAACGAGTTTGTGTGCAGCAGTCACTGATGCCAATAAATGAGTCAGGTGATTCAGTACAGGACCCTATGTATAAAAATATTAAAATTGAAGCTTATATTGAAATTATGGACTCCGTGGTAACTGTAGGTAAGCAATTATTTATAATGATAGAACCATATTTATGGATTTACCTCCTCCCACTGATATAAATTGTGTGTTATCTCAGTTGCTCTTTCTTATCTGAATGTTCTCAGAGAGTAAAAGAAAGGTTCTGTATTTATGGAGAAATTATGTTTCTTGCAATAATAGTATTGCAAATTTGTTTGGTAATGCCTTTCTGCATATTTTGATTTACCCATAAGAAAAGTATAAATAAATCCACAGGCTGTTCATATTTTGATTTTTATGGATATTATTAACAAAGTTGCCTGTTTATGGAAAAAATTCCACTATGTTTCTTGTGTCTTCTGAATTCGTACCACAGTAAGATAAAAATTTTCTATATCGAATATGAATGAGTCATCAGGGTGTTTAAAATTTTAGAGAACAGTGATGAGCCTGAAATAAAGAAATTAATGGAATTGAATGTAGACACTACTTTAAAACAAATTTCAGGATCTTTTTTTGTGGTTTTAATGTAAAGAAAAAAGGAACCTTCATTTTGTGTTTTTTTTATTTTCAAAAAGACTAGCATGGTATTTTCTTGATATTTGTATTTGGTAACTGTTATTTGGTAACCTTTCAAACACATTTGTGTGATCACTACTGCAGTTCTAAAACACTCCTTTAGTTCTGCTAAAAGAGTCAGTTTTCTAAGAAGAAATGAAAGCAGTTTTAAGAAAACTGTCTAACAAAACTAAGACTCAAATTTTCCATCTCTATCCCGTCATAAATCATGATTAAACTCATAGGAATCAGAGAAAAAGTTCCTTTTTTGTGGTTGCTGATATATTGGTGAGGATCTTCTCATGATATCGAAGTTTTTCCATGGGTGTCATGTGTTACTTTTGTAGGACTATGTGGGCACAAAAGCATGAATCGTGCTGACTTCAGGTCATCATTTGCAAAATGGAGATAAACTTTGTCAGGAATTGTTGATTGGTGCTTGGAGTTATTGCTGCGTGAATAAAGCTGGGGTATTCATAGGCTGACTGACTAATGGGAAATATGCACTGTCAAATAAATGATATTTGATGACAGCTGCACACAGAGTTGCATGAATAATGATTTTTTTTTATTCTGAGGCCAATGAAAACCATTTGTTTGAAAAATGTTGAAGCAAAACAGTAAAAGAAAAATTGAAAACATCTTTTCCCTGACCAAAAGTGTTTTCCATAGGAAACAAACCTGTGATTTGTTTGAAGCCCATTCTTCCTTTTCCTGTTTGTTTTTTAGAACACTGACTTGCTGATAGATAAAATAGTTCTGCCTAGCAATGTTCAATGCCAATACAGCTAGAAAAGCCTTTTTCTTTCAGGACATTAACTACACACACAGAGTAATAATAGATACCGTTAGGTATAGCTCTTTTAGAGTTGGTGAAGAATTCAGATTTTAGAGCCAAGTTACTGAGGGTCTTTTGCTAGCTCAGTGTTTATATACAATGGATTCTTCAGCAGTAGTCCCTGGACTCCTCTCTAATGAAATGTACATTTAAGTAGATGTTCAATACACAGAGGCTGGTTTTGCTGGCACCATAGATCTGTTTAGCCACCACATGAAAATGCATTCACTAAAGCCCCTTTTATTTTTTGCAATAAATTGACTGAAAATAATTCACACATCTATCTCTCATGGACTCCTTCAAGACAATTATGAAGCTCACAGAGGACACCTACGATGACCAACTGCTGGGACAATGCAGCTTGCCTGTCCTCGAGAGGCTCTGATGAGGTTCTGTTTTATGTAGGCTGCCCTTTTCCATATCTTGATGATCTCTTCTTCCCATGCTGACTGTATGAATCTTCCCTTACTTGGACATTCATTCTTTTCAGCACATTTTAAATTTTATTATCCCTGATTATAATACCTTGCTACCAAAATCCAAGCCACTTCTATTTCTGCCTCCAACTCTAACTCTCACCTTCAGCTAAGGAATTGAATTTCTCACTCTTCCTCTCAAATACTGAGTTCCTTCCTCCTTTCTGATTGTACCTTTAAAACCTCTGTTTTTGCATTTTATGACACATTCTGGACAGAATATCACTATATTTTATTTCAATTATGTTTCATCAAAATAAGTGACACTGCAGAAAAATAGTTTGCAAGGGGATACAAATACCTTTTCAGCTTTTAGTAAAAATGTACCCAAAGCCAGTTAAATTCTCCTTTTTTTAAGTGCTCAAAATATTTAGAAAATATATCTATCAGAATATTAATAGCATGTGTGTTCATATTCATAATTTTAATATCTTGATTATTTAATTTTCTTTCAGAACATGAAGTTGAAAATGTAAATAAACATTAACTAGTTGTCTTGAGATGGTTTTCAGGTTTTTAGCACTCAGTCAGCAGTTTAAAAACCTGTCAAAGGTCAAGCATGCACATTTTTATGTCACAGAAGGACCTACTTGACATTTAAATTATGCTATTTAAATTTTTTTTCAACTATCACATTAGCAATGTCATCTAAAATAAAGCCCTGTCTTTGGGTACCACTTAACCCATTTTACAAAATGGGTATTTTATCAATAAATTTTCTGAAGACAGGAGCAAATTTCTCTAACGGGCATTAAGAGGATTTTCATGGGCTGATGTTCACACAGATGCTGCTGTGGAAGCAGTGGCACGTGATGACTCAATGTTCACAAATAACTCCATCATTTGAGACAGCTCTCCACTCCTTCATGGCTAATCTGATGCCAATGCAGCATTAAGGTGAACTCCATCTGTTTTCAAAATTGATGGTTACTTTTCTTTACAAGTAGCTAAATATCTGCAAGATATTTATAACACAACGTGCTTTGGAGTTTTATGCAGCCTGGCCTCTCTAAACCTTGTGTCACTTTCAAGACCTGGAATTACTTCAGCTATTACAAGATACCTCCAGATATGAATTATCCTGGACAGTGGAAAAAGCAGCAATTAATGATGATACCACTCCTCCAAAAACAAATTGACCAGGGATGAGCTCCAATTGTGAAGAAAACAGTCACTCTCTTGCCTCCACAGGACCCACCAATGAGCAACAACCAAATGAAATTTTAGGATTTGGGATCAAACATGATGTTAATGAATGCATACTGTGTATGCATGTTTAACTGAGAGCTAACACACAAGTGTCCCTGCTAGTCCTCTGCAGGACCTAAATGAGAACATGCAGGGTCTGAATTCCTTTAGTTCAGGAAGCAGGAAAGAACAACAACTTTAATTATTTTAATTAATCTTAGTTAACAGCAATGTTCTTAATTTTAATAATATACTACAAATCCTGCTGCAAATAGTTTTATAGAAATGTCACCATAGGTTTCCCTAATTCATCCTCTGCCTCTATGCTCCTCATCTTGGTCAATATGAGATCCTATTTAGCTTCCTACCCTTTGCAGCTCCTCCTTTGGCCTAAATTATTTTTACAGATTCTGTGCATGACTGCTGGTCTTTCCATAAACACAGTGCAACTGACCTTCCATTTAGATTAAGGACAATGAGAAAATAAGAGACAAATAAGCAAGCTCCACAACAGACAAAGCACATGGTTTGTCACTCCTTCCAACAGTCTGACCCAGTCTGCCCTAAACAGGAGGAAGAATAAGATCCCTCCCACTTAAAGAGATAGAAAATGAGCAGAGAACAACATGAAGATCTCACATACATAATGTAAAAAAACTGTGAAAATTTAAGTCTGCCAAGTTGTTCTGCCTTAGAGAAGTATCCAATAGTATAGAATGAAATGTTCAGTGTGCAACTTGTAAATCTGAAATAGCTTCAGATGGGAAACCACAGGGTGTTGTGGGGTGAGAAAAAAAAGAGATATGCATAAAGGTTATTTTAAAGAACGCAAAACTATCATGGAGATGTGTATTCAAATGGTGCCATACATACATCACTTCCTTCTAAGAAAGATCTTGGGGTAAAAAAGGAGTTTTATCTATACCCCTTGGTGTCTAATCCTGAAGTTAGAGGGTGCCTTGATTTTTGTCAGAACAAACTTGTTAAATTAAGAGAAGCATATGCAGACACTGGCTGCTAGACCAAGAGGATTTGGCTGACAAAGTGTTACTGTGGATTATGGGACTAGGATTTAGGAGACTAAAGTCCAATTCTTGGAATTGATTTCTTGCTGATAACTTGACACTTACCAGCAAGTAGTGTCCTGAAGTTAAAAAATAAAGGGCTGAAGGGGAATGGTTGAAACTTTAACTGATTTGACCTTGAAAGGGAAAGGAAAACATGTAAAGCAGAAAAAAAAGAGGTACTATGAAGAATTTATACATTTTTGATGGAAGAGGAAGTAAAGACAGTTAAGTATCATCTAAAACTAAGTCCAGAACTGAATTAATATTTTCCTATAGTTCTCTGTGAGAAATTTTAGTGCACAGTAGACACACATCATCACAGCAGACATTGCTCTGAGCCAGGGTAGATGCTTTTCTGGATTAGTGAGGGAATTGCCAGTCCATGTTACACAAAGCTTGAATTTGTAAAAGAAGCCTCAACACCATATGACCTGAAAAACTGGACTGTGATATGTATGTTTAAGAAAAAAGGAAGATGATAAACTGCAGGCTCAGTAATAAAAAAATGTCTTTGAAACATGTTTTAGAAATGTTAAGAAAGCTATAGGGTTAAAAGAATAAAGAGATAGGATACACCACAAATTTTTTGAAAGTTGTGTATAATCTTTCCTAGATTTATGCTCTTGTGAACTACTGGCTTTTCCTGGTTTTAGAGAATAATGATACAGCAGAACTAATCTACTTCAGGGAAGTTTTTGATATGATACTGCATCGGAATTTACTTATTCTAAAGCAGACAGATAAGGTAGACAAGAATTGGTTCATGTGGAGAAAAACTCTTGCTTACATTGAAAGAGGAATTACCAGATTGAAGAAAGACTGCTAAAGGGAGTTCCTCAAAGATAATCAGCCTTGGTACTTGACTGAGCTAATATCTTCATGTATTATCTTGTCAGATACAAAAATATTTTAAGACCATTTTCTGATGACACAAAGTTATTAGAGTTTTTTAAAGTAAAGGGTAGTTGGAGGAGACACAAAAGAGTTAGATGACCTTGAAAGCTGGAGCAATGGTATTGGGATAAAGTACATTAGTGCAAAGTGCAAAGTCATGCACTCGCAGACTAATGAAAAAAGTTCCTCTTTCAATTGGAGGATTATCAGTTGAAAATAACAAAGGAATAAAAAGCATAACTGAGTTAATACAGGACAGAGAGCATATAGGCCATTATACAATGCATCTGTGAAAAAATGAACATCCTAATCTCAGGAAATAGAGTTTGAGGTATTTCTGAGAGAGATAAGGAAAACTCTACCTAGAATATCATGTGCAAATAAACCACTCCCGTTCAAGAAAGCACAATTTAAACTGCTTTAAAAAGGAGGAGATCTGTTGGTAGATAGCAAACCTATCTTACATGACCAAAAGAATTTAAGAAGTTCACCTTAGTAAGTGAAAGGTAAAAAGGAATGTGACTCATGTCCAGGAACAGAAAAAGCATTACATGTGTATAAGATAGTCAATATTTGATGGAAGCCTAAAATTAGAGCCATCAAAAGAATGACTTTCTAAAATATTCTTACAGAGTAAGAAATGTCATTAGCTTAAAAATACAGCATACACATAAGGGATTGAAAAGTCTTCATATCATAGAGATACTTCATATCATAGAGATACTTACAAGAGCAAGGGACTGGATGCAGTTAGCAGTACTTCGGATTTGTGTTGGTCGTGTATCAAGGAAAGGCTGGGAAATCATCTTACTAAGGTGAAACTGACTCTGAAAGAAACTGGAGTTGCTGAAATCCTGCACAGACAGACCATTTGTAAATATATATTAAAGGAATGTGCCTTTAAATTTACTCAGGGTTCTTACTTTCCAATATAAAATCAATAGGTCTTGATTACTGACTCTAGTTCCCTATGTAGGAGTATTCTAAATTTCTGAGAGTGTGATATCATTGAGTCATAAATGCAAAGGACCATTTGGGTTGGAAGGGACCTGTAAAGATCATCCAGTTCAATGCCTTTGCCATTGGCAGGGATATTTTTTACTATATCATGTCCCTTCATTTCAATAAAGCCATTCCAATAAGAGAAAGATCACAAGAGATCAATGACATTTTCTGAGGTGTAGAAAATGTGACCAAATTCAAGAATTTAATTTAGCTGTTCCAGAAAACAGAATACTGGCAAGAATCTAGCAAGTTTTCTTGAGATACAGAAAGAAGGGGGGAAAGATCTGGTCTTCATTTTCCATGTTGGTTAGCTTATGGTGATATCATTTTAAGTATTTCTTACAGGAGTTTAGAATGTAATTTCTAATGGTAAAAGTAGTTGAATAGTGGAAGTAATTTACCAAGAGTTTTGCAGAATCTCCATTACTGGTACATCTTTAAGAAGAGAAGCAAGCCCAACATCTGTCAGAAACAACACAGCTATAAAAAATACTGGGTTAGATAAGGAAATGGAAGGAAGCACAAATCCAAGCTTTTATGACTCTTCAGAACCAATATTACTTTCTTTAACTCTACTTTCAGACTTTAAGATATACTTTTTAAAAACATTTTAATGTTCTTACCCTGCAGAGTAGATATTCCCAAATAAGATTAAAAGAGATTTTCTGAAACTGATAATTTTCCATTGTGAAGCATTATTTGTCCTGTATTATGATAAGAACCAAACTAAAAATTAAATAAATATAAGATTATTATACCATCTTATTTTATATAAGATTATTTTGTACAGCTGGATGATACAATTGAAAATGGAAAACACTAAATTTGTAGAATGATTACAAAGAGACAGCAACAGCAGGCTGTCCTTGTCCATCTCATATAATTTCACTATCTCCTATCCTTCCTTCTGCTCATAATGTTATTTTTAATGTTTTTCACTTATACCCCAAATGTTGAAAATGTATATGAAAGGTACAAATAACTGAAGAGGTAATTACATGAGTTTCAAGTTGTTTACTTGACATTAATACAGGAATTTTCTACTGGAATAATAGTAGTTGCCTGAATTCCCTTTCAAGTGCCTCAGAATAAACACTGAATACATTAATTATTTTGTCTCTAGAGATAAAGTAATTTTCATCTTGCTTAACAAGAATTAAAATTATTTTGTTAATATTCAATGTAATCCTACTTTGTACTACAATTATCCAAGCTTTTTTTAAAAAAGAAATAAAAGTTGATGAATTAAAGTCAGGATTTATTAATGTACATGACACTAGTTAGATTTTCAGGAATGGTTTATTTTGTTTCTAAAAGTATACTAGTAAAACAAAACTTTCAATCAGTCAATCAATGCACTTACTCAATTATCCCTGAACTTCATTGGAAGAATAAAATGCAATCATGGAAGTTACAGGATGTGTCTGATGGTCTCAGCCTAGACTAAATCTTTGTTTCTTATTAATTTCAATGATGCTTTATACCTGAAATATATAACTTGGCATCTTTGGTTCATTATTCTTTATTATTCTAGTCCTCTGACTCCAGACAATAACATCTATTCTCCTATCTCTAAGAGGTTAATTTGTCCGTGTGTGCTTTTGGCAAAATACTCCTAAACAGATGAACACATTTTTGAAAGTGAGTTGTTAATTGATATTATATAACTGGGAATATCGTTTATCGGGTAAAAAGTCTGAAATGGCTTGTCTATTTGATATGTTAGGATCAAACTATACCAAAAGTGCTTATAGCTAATTAAAGTAGCACTTTTCCATTACAGAGATTTATCTACTTCTCTCAATTTATTATTTTTTTAAGTTGAGTGCATTGAAATGAATAGAAAGACTCCCATTGTTAGGAGGAAGATTGTTCACAGTCTTGTCAATTGATATAATCTTTTTCTTTCTCTTTCATCTTTTGAAGTGTCAGTCCATGCAGACTATTTAGCTGGAGTATTTAACTTTTCACTATTTAATTTTTCTATTTTTTATCACTCTTCGTATTTTTCTTTCACTTCTAGAATTGAAAGCTTCATTCATGTTAAAAAGCACCATACATATTTTGTAACTTCCAATCCAGTTTTCTAAATCTGTTTGTTTTATTTGGCTCCCAGTTCTGAGTCTCCTACCTATCTTCATATTGTTTTTTGGTGTGTTTTGTTTTGTAGGGTTTTTTTGTTTGTTCCCTTTTTTTAACCAAGGTTGTCTAACAGTCCAAATTAGACTGCAAAATCCCTAGTGTTGAAATCTTTCTTTTTTTGAAATATACTCTGCTTACCTGATGCTTGGTGCTGTATGGGGATTTGAAGAACCAGATATTAATGTTATAGTGTAACGCTAAATTGGATGCTTATTTTCTGTGAATGAAATTCATGTCAAGGGATGAGCATCTCCAGAACAATATATGAGAGGCAGAAAACTCTCTGAAGCCTTCATAAGGCAGCTGATGGGGTAGGTAAGCACTTACAAACTGCTTTTCTTTGGCATAAATCTCCTTTTTACCTACACGTTTCTAGAAATTATGTTTTTACTTTACCCTCAGCATAGATATATTGATATAAATAATTACAACTACAGCTTCAGTGTCAGCTTTCAGTGTCAGTGTAAAAGACAGATACACATCACAAAATTCCCTAAGATGTAGCAAGGAGAATTCATTTAACCTTTGATTACCTGTAAGATATTTCGATGCAGATTATGACTACAGCATATAGTAACTGTTTGTGTAGCACTCCAAGTCATAGTTTACCAAATAATTTCCAGTGTAAATGGTTCTAAATACAATAGTTAAAATGTGCAGTGAATAAATTACAAAGTCATAATGCTGTTATCTTATCTGTGGTTTTTATTTTCCTTTCAGCCTCATTTCAATAAATTATTACGCTTGCAACCCACCTTCGAGATATCTCTTTGAGTTAAACCTTACCATGTGGCAGATGATGCATGATGGAAACCCGTCTGGAGGATTAGTTCAATCAATCATGGAGCTAATGCAGAATGTGGGTTCTTCTCTTAGGAACAAGTGTGGTACACTGCCCACATATGCACAGGCGCTGTGTAATTTGCACAGAAAATCAGCAGGTTGGTCTGTACAATTAAGGACATTGTTTTTAACTTCAGTAATTCTAAATCATTCCCACATGTAAGAAAAGGATAGTACTGTCAACCCTTGTTTTTCTCTGAGAAGGTGATCTGAGTCATGAATTAATCACAGAATCAAGACACTTGGCCTTGATGAACTTCAGGAGGTTCACACAGTCCCACCTCTCAAGCCTGTCAAGGTTCCTCTGGATTCATCCCTTCTCTGTGTTGTAAACAGTACCATACAGCTTGGTGCCAAATAAAAACTTGCTAAGGGTGAGCTCAGTCCCACTGTCCATGTCAACGGCAAATACGTAAAAAAGCGTCTTTCCCAATACTGGTCCCTGAGGAATGCCACTTGTCACTGATCTCCACTTGGGCATGTTGGCTGCAACCCTTTGAGTGTGAACATCCAGCCCATTCCTTATCCATCCAGTCGTCCATCTATCAAGTCTGTGTGTCTCCAGTTTAGAAGCAAGATTACCATTTGGGACATACTCAAATACCTTATACAACTCCAGGTAGATAATGTTAGTCACTCTTCCCTGATTCATCACTTCTTTAATCATATCAGAAAAGGCCACTGAATTTGTCAGGCATAATTCTCCCTTTGTGCCGCCATGTTGGCTGTCCTCAGTCACCTGCTTATTTTACATGTGCCTTACCATAGCTTCTGGGAAGATCTGGTCCATGATGTTGTTAGGCACCAAGATGAGACTGATATGATGGATAATGGCTTAGCCCCTTCTTCTGCCAGTTCCCTCTGGACCTGTGAATGAATCTCATTAGGTCCCATGGACCTGTGTACATTCAGGTTCCTTAGGCAGCCTTGAACTTGGCCATGTTCTTCTGCCATGGGTCCAGAATTAAACAAGCAGAGTTCTGTCCTACTAAGCCAAGTTGGCATTTATGCTAATGTTGGTCACAGATTTTCCAATTAGCTCAAGGCAAGATTGTGCATGCCATGGGCTGCTGTTTACTATGTTGCACCAATATAATATTACCTGTGGGGTGACAGGTTCATTGGCAATCAACCATTTCAGCCACAAAAAAGATTGTTTTGTTTGGTTTTTTTACTAAATACAAAGCTGTGCAGTGGAAACATTGGGACTCGAAATTTGCTGAAGGAGAGGGAGTGTTACTGACCCTTCCTGTGGAAGGCAAATTTCTGGTTCTCTCTGCGAGCATTAGTACCTAAAGCAGAGTTAATTTTGTAGATATTTAGAGGCTGGCAAGTGCAGTGTTAAATGTGTAAGGGCTTTCACAGTTATCTTTAGGCTTGTTAAAAACAAGACTGCATTGTTAACCCAGAACTGAAAGCATGTCTTGAACTGACTAGGGCTCTGACTGTGGCTTACTTACATGAGAAATTACTGCACAGGAAGCACATTCCTCCATAGCAGGGTGGAGTGTGTGGGATGTAATTTGGAAAATCTATATTACTTTCCTGCTTTACATGAATACCCCAAAAATGTTGTCGGTCTCCACCAACTATAAAGTCTTAAGGAGACTGAAATGGAACAGCTGAGCACTGTTTTGTGAACAATCTTCTAGCTCCATCTGTGCACATCTTCAGCAGGGCAGACCTACTGGAGCAAGGGATACCACCCTGTGGTAAAGCTGAGCAGCCCAATTAGCACAAGACTAAGTCCAGACTCCCTGCAGCACAGTCAGAGCAGAGCCCCACACTGGGATGGCTGCAGTGTAGGAGTCAGAGCTAGTTGGTGCCTCGCTGGGGATGTGTGAGGGTGGCTGAACTCCAGGGTTGTTTGCTCATAACTCTATAGCCATGCCCTTCTTGCATGTCAGAAGTGTCTTCTCACAATGCCTTACATGGCAGGAACTTTATCACATAGTCAAATACAATTAACAAGAGATAGGAAAGGTGGATACTGAGCATATCCTGATAGTTGCTTTATCTTCAGAAACTGTGTGAGGGCAAAGGAGAAGAGAAAGGACTACTTGTTTGAATGATGTTCATGTTTTCTTGTCTAAAGTGTGTCACTAAATCACAGGATCACAGAATGGGCCAGGTTGGAAGGGACCACAGTCACCATCCGGTCCAACCTTCCTGCTCAAGCAAGGTCATCCCAGAGCACAAAGCAGAGGATTGTGTCTAGACACACATAAACACTGACAGTGAGGGAGACTCTACAACCTCATTATTTTTCTCCAAATATTTCCTTCTTTAAACTTTATTAAGAAAGTAATACTGCAGTACTTCTGCAAGTTCAGAGGTCATGAACTTGGAATACAACCATAATACTAATAATACTGAAAAGATTTACAAAACGACTTTTTATTCATGTACCTGTAACACACACACCATTTATAGCACTTTGATGGACTGCCTCAACATTAATTATACAAGATATTGCAGTACTGAGAGAAAAAGGTTGCTGTATTTACTGCTCTGTTTCTTAGGTGTATGTAGGGCAGAGGTGTAAGAAAGCAATTTGAAACTGAAGAATATAATTTTTTTTTATTTTATGCTTACTGAATATGCGGAATTTTGAACTCCAGTTGTTGTCAATCCAGTATCCCTTTCAATGGTTTTTTACTACTATGCATTTGTCATCCAGGAACCACACCAACTTGGTGGTAATTGATCACTGTTTTCCTTCTTTTAAAGGATATCTAAATTTTTAATAACAAGTTATTTTCCATTTTACAAAATCTGGTTATAACATGCAAAATTAATGCCAAAGGCCAACACTTAATTACAATGTGCTGCTAGCAGCATCTCTGATGTGGTACTAGAAACTAGTAATATTTTTTATGGTTTAGTTTCTTGTGGGTTTTTAGAATCAACTTTATTGTCAAAAAGTAGTTTAAGTGTTGTTAATATTTGTCAACTTCTGGCTAAAAAAATACTATTTTATTTAATGCTTTGTAAAGAATTGAATGTTGCATGTAGAAAATATGGATAATCTGTAGCTTTGATAATTCATTACTTTATGTTATCATATTTCCTACTTTTCTAAAATTTCACCTACACAAATCAGTGAAACACAACTGTCCTCACAACTTTCATTCCTGGATGCAATCCTTACCAAACAGTTAAGTGGATATGCTAAAAATGGGCTAGTCATCACAGTTTCAGAGAAAAGCTTAGTAAAATAATATTTACGAACATGGAATAGCATTAAAGGTAGAACCAATGCATTTAATTTAAAATAAATACAATGTACAATAACATTTTAATTTTAAACTGCGGTGTTTATTTTCCTTAATCTAATACTTTTGGCCACGTGATTAACAGTGTAGTATCTTTTAAAAGGTATAGAAATTGTAGAAATTTCATTTCAAATATTATTTCTGTTCAAATGGTTCTTTCTGGCATTAAAATCTTATCTCTTGCAGAGCTGCAGGGAAAATATCAGGACATCTTATATCATTAGAATATGCACTCTCATCTTCTCAGAGACACTCAGAATACTCTGCTTCCTGAAGAGACCAAAATTTAAAAATGTTAAAGTTATGAGTTATTATTTTTCAATGCAAAAACCAAAAAATGCCTATGTATAATACATTTGAAAGGTATGTGTTTTGCATGCATAGAAAACAAGTGCAAAGTTATAAAATTTTTATTGACACTTTTTGGGGAAGATTTGCATAGCTTGTAGCTTATCCACCTCAGAACTTCTGTTTGTAATCTTTTACTATATGCAGTGCTATCTTGTATTCTGTAGTCATGAATCATAAAAGGCATTGAAATAGAAGTGACAAATTTCTAAGTCACATGGAAACTATAGTCCTCATTTCTCTTGCTCACCTCATTTCCACTCCGCTACTATATCTATCTCAGGTTAAACTTTGAACATTTCACAGATCTCAAAAGCTTCAAACAGCTCCCACTTTTGACTCTCAGAGCAAGATGTTGTAGAGTAACAGCATTCCTCTTGAACAATTGTGGAATTTTTTTACTTACCTCTTCGTTCCAAAAGCTTTCCCAAAATCTAAGGTAGAGAGAGAGACCTTGTTCCAGGCACATTTTTTTTCACCGCTAATATAAAAACAGTTGAACTGAGGATACTTGTCATAGAAAATATCAGAAAGTTACCCATTTTTATCTTTTCCATGTAAGTATCTATGCAAATACAAATTACATATGAATGAAGGTAGAAAAATTAACTTAACTATGGCACTCAAGTCATTTCTATGCATCACACTTTGCATTGTGGCACAGCTGTTAGACTTGGTGTGAAAGAGTTATATTATGATGTTGCATTGCAAGAAACTCTCCAATGACTTATTCAGTCCTCCATTTTTCAAGTCATGAATTTTATGAAGATGCAGGATCCGGAATGACTGATTTTATAACCCGAAGGTAGAGATCTGATTCTTTTTATGGCAGAAGAACATCTAAAATGAGATGCTTTACAGACCTCTTGTTCTGTTTGTGTTGGAGACCGAGCTATTTGCTGTTTGTTCAAACTGTTTTGCCTTTTAACTAGCACAGTGTAATCATTGAAACACGAGGATTTAGATATATCTTAGCTTGTAAAGGGTTCCTCATATTTATTTCAGAGCAAACTATCAAGGTTTCAGAAAAATGACTTGTGTTCATCTTGAGAACCTTAGTACAGAGAAGACGATAAAATTTCAGTTAGTATTGCCACATTGAACTTTATAAATGGCACTTAGGTACATAAACTTGTTCTAAATCTTGTATGCAATAAAAGAAAAATTCAGCTTGAAAAAAAAAGGTAGTAATTTTTCTCCTGTGTAATCTTGTTTTCTTTATGAAAAATATGTTAACGTATTTGGAAAAATCAACATAAAACCGGTAGATTTATGTGGACTTTAGATTATATATAGACCTGTAACTTTCTATGCAGAAGTGAATTTCCCTCTGTGGTAAATAAATAGTATCTCCCATGTCAGCTTGATATGTGCCTAGCACAGCAGGGACTTGATTCTGATTAATGACTGCAATATTGTTTGTTTCATTTTGTTTTTGCTGCTAATCAAATCATATAAATATATTTTACTGTTCTCTTCCAAATCATAGAAGATGATCCACATCAAACAAAATTGTTTTATTTTCATAACCATTAAGTCAAATAGAATGGTAAAATCGTAAGCATTGTTGGTTAACAGGTGCTTTCAGACTATTCATTTAAACAAATAATATTTAGCTTAATATCCAAAATGTGTTGATATACTTTATCATCTAGTGAATGAAATAGAGTAGTTCAGGAAAGTTTATCTCTTTTCTAGGACATGCAGACATGTTCTCATGACTGTTTTTCTAGTATTCTTCCATCTTTGTGATATACTGAGTATGATCCTTTCAATAAACCTGCCTTAAAGAAAAAGAACCCACATTTAAAGAGGTAAGGCAGATGTGATACAGTGACTCCCACATTTTCTCCTCTAGCACTAGTACTATTCTCTCCCTTCACAATGAGGGCATGATCTTGGCACAGAGCTCCTGGCTGATTCATTAAGTCACTGGTGAGCTTGTAGGGCCCAGGCTGTGCTAACACAGTGTGTCCACACTATTTGGATAATTCCAAGCAATGAATGTTCAGGGTTTTTCTCTTCTGATGTCAGCCTTTCTGTAAAGACAAAGGAGAAGGTGAGATGATTCACAAGCATGTCTGAGGGAGAGGTTTCCAGTCTGCAGGAATGAGAGGGGAAAAGAAAACAAGGTGATGACAGTGAGAGCCTGAGAACCTTCAGCTCAAACAGAAGGGGAGGGGAAGAAAAGAGAGAGGAAGAAAAAAATCTAGAAAGGAACAAGAATCAGGTATCCTGACCATGGAGGCAGCAGAAGACAACAGGGAAATAAGTGTTTTGTCATAGCCCAAGATGTCTCTGAACCAGCCCAGACCAAGACTTTATGCCAAGGACATTCTTTCAAGGAAGAACTCAAGAAACTTTTTTATTGCTAGGCAGACAGTCATTCTAAATTTTGTCTCCCTTAAAGTTTATACGCCAGGGAAACCTACCTTTTCCAGTTTAAGAGCCAATATTAGAGCTTGTCTAGATGAGATCACATAAAAGACAGGTTCTGGACATTTCCAATTCAAAGTTTTGTCCAAGTCAATGTTCTATCGCATTCAACTAGCTTTGACTGGTCATACATATTAAGATATCAGAAACTGTCCAGTGCCATTAGTGTCCTACAACATTGAAGTTAATGAGAGGAACAGTGGATATGGTCATAGAGAGAATTTAGCAAAGCCCAGACTGTTGTCCTTTGGAATACAGGCTAAGTTGGATGTAGTTGGCTTGGATAGCTCTGTGCAGTTTTTCACTCCTATATACAATTATGAGCTTAGTAAATGGGCAAATTGTACAGGGTATACAGTCAGAAGGACCAAAAGAGCAAATCAAAGCATGCTGTGAAGTATAAGGTAAGACATTATGTCTTTACTGGTATCATTATTATATGTATAAGCAGTTTTACTTTGTTGCTTTAAGATCATCTATAGATTCTCTGTCCAGAAATATTCAGGGTTAAATACCTGACTTAAGTGGAGAGTAAAAGGATGCTAGTCTTTAAATAAAATCATTGGACTCAATATAAAGATGAAGCCAATGTAGCTGTGTAAGAACTTTCTCCCATTCCCTATATCTGTATACTCTCTTTGAAAACATCCATCATCTCCTGCAGTCTGAAGCACATGAACTCATTCACTATCTTATTTCTAGCCCTATTTCTAGCCCAAGGGAACTGAAACTAAAGGGCAAACTGGGTCCTATTGAAATGATCTTTATAAATTCCTAAAGGATGGTTGTTATCAAAGCATTTCCATTTTGCCATCCCTATAAAACATTTTATGTTTTGTATATGGATATCAGGCTTTTGTTTGTTGGTTTGTTTGCTCCTATTTTCCAGCTTCTTTAATTAGAATTTAAACCTACTGGTGTTTCCAAGTACTCTCATCAGGGTCATGGCACCAGTAACATTGGATATATAGGAAAAATAAATTTACTTATCAGAAAAGCTTTCAGGTAGAGATAAAAATTCAGTGCAGTTGAAGGAAAAAGGGAGATAACTGGATTCTGAAGTGTCTTGGGTTTAAAACAGATGCATACACATACATCCATAAAGATTTGGATGAGTGGAATTCTATCAGGCTGTTTGACCTTGTCTCAAAACAAGAGGTATATAAAGCATCTTTCCCTCACAGAGGCGAGACAGGGAAAAGCTCTGGGACTCCACCAGGCAAGGCGCATCTGCCTTGGGTCTGTTAAGTGACATAAAGGTGACTGTCACTGGGAGAGCTCCTAGGAAAGCCCCACACTCTACCAAGAGGCTGCCAGGGTGGCTTTCCCAATATGGGACACTCTGGATATCCAGAGGAACTTCCCTGTCTTCTTTTTCCCTTCAGCACGCCATTTTGACTTCCAAGATTTAAATTCTCTAGTGTTTCTTCTTGCCTCATCCTTTATATATGTTCCAAAATATTAATAACATCTAAGTTACTCAACAACCTTCTGTTTTCAGACAGTCTAACAAATACTTTATGAAAAATAGATCAGTGAGTCTTCCTGTAATTTATTCTTTCTCCTAAAGCATATGTAAAACTATCAAAAGGAATGTAAGCATTTAATTGCTTCAATTCTGTTGACATTGAATGAAATGCAAACAATCCCCAGATTCACCAATGATTTCTGACATGGAATTTCAGCTTCAAAATCATGTAGCTGTTTTTGAAAATGTTACCTTTTTTTCTTTCTAATAATTTTATCTGTAATTATGTTCTTTAGTTTTTCTAAGAAGGTATTTAAGTCTGATTAAATAGTAGAATCAAGACATTAAAGGTTTTGATTTTTTGAATTACACATGACAAAACCATGAAAATATGCTATTAAAAACCAAAAGTAATAGAAAAATATAAATACAAATGTGATTTATGGATATCTTTCAACCTTCTACTTAGAAAATTCAAATGTAGTCTGTAGGAAATATTGTTCCTTGAGTTAAAAAAGATAAAATTAGTTATTACTAGAATATAATTGAAAATATTTTAAATTAAAGGTTTTTATGTGGGATTAAGCAAAACTTGAAATGAACTAATGCATATGACTGGTAAAGCATCAAATTTTAAGTTATTTTGTGCCTGATATCTTCCTGATGGTGGGTCTGGCACATTGTGCCTTGCATGCATTCACACCAGTTTTGAAGATCAAAATGAAAGGCATGAACAGAAATCCCAGCTACCACATTGTTTTTGAGAAATGTGTCTTAGAGTCAAGCTTCTCCATGCATTTCATTAAATCTTAATAAATAGTGTTTCTTGCTGCTTCACACTTTTCTGGGAAAAAAAATCTTCTCAGTAATTCCACAAAGAAATCTAATTCTCAGTTCAGGAGGAGTAATTCTTGCCCTTCAAAAACTTTTCATATTTTATTATTTTTATCTTAGAACATAGGGCTAATCGTTTTTCACAGAAGGTTAGTGCTCATCCAATTTCATGGGGTTATTGGTTCATATCACAGATGTAAAAAATGCAAGTGTTGGTTATTTCATCTTTTCTAAAAATACAGACTGCTGCAGGACAGAATAATGGCATTTGGCTTATCTCTGAAGCACAAATATAACTTGGAGACCACTGGTGCATTTTAGGAAAGTAGTACCAATTCCTCATGTAAAACGCCAATCTCATTACAACATTCTCTCTACTGCAGTCCTCCTAAATAGAGTATTAGTACCAACTGCTAATATTCCTTCCTTTCAATAAATAGAATGTGTATGCAACATTACTGAAGTTTTTCTAGGAGGTCACCTGAGGCCAGCTCCTCATCTCTGAGCCCAGAGGAGACAATGTTGAGCACAAGAACAATTCTTAGATTTGAAAGATAGGAACAGGTAGAGGTCAAGTTTATCATGTCCAGGAGACATTCTGGGTTTTTTACATCAGGTGTTCAGATGGGGACTGAGGGACAGAATTATCTTTCTTTAATTTAAAGGTTTAAAAATGTGGTGCAAAGTCAACAAATCAATTGCTCTGGTTTCTTCTAACCACTGGAGAGGGACATTTGGGAATTTCAGACTGGCTTTAAAATGGAGCTCATTTTAACATGAGTCCTCATTATGTTAAAGGTGAATGGAAAACTAATTTTTAGGTCCAGATGCAAATGAATTCCTTTTTCAATGTTTAAGTTTCACTGATACTTCGGTAATTATAGCACACATATATAGAGCCATATAGCTAAAGATATCTAGAAATGAGTGCAGAGAATTTGGACTTTTCTGCTGTGAAATAGCCTTAAAAAAGCAACAGAGACTATAAAATAATTCAATAAATCTGTACAAAATATTGCTATGACACATGATATGTATGAGTTGGTTTATGAGTGACAGGCATACAGTGCATGTTTCTCTCAGTACACTGGCCTCAACAAAAAAATCCCTTATTTATATGAATTACAGAGTGGTTTTTCTGAGTGAGACTATAATGAGACCAGTGCATAACAGCAGACATTATCCAGAGCAATGCTTTCTGCCAGTCCTTGACAGTCTGTAGGGCAGACTAAAGACAAGGGCATGAACAAATATATGTCCCTGGATGCTGCTCCTGCCTAAGCAAGCTTAAAACAGCATTAGCAGGAGGTTAAAAAATAATCTTCCAATACATTAGTCTGATACTTATCAGAAATTCCAAATTAATTTAGAAATTTGGCTTATTTACAGAAGTCTACACTTTGTAAAAGTAACCCAGTTAATCCTGGGCTGTAGATTCACACCCACAGGGCATGTGAGTCCATTTCCATGGCTTTAGCTGCTGCTAACATTTCATTCAAATATTATGAGCAAAAGTGTCAATCCTCTCTCACACTGGTAGAAAGTCATTAGAGGTAAGTTTTTGTTTATGGATGTTTCTTTCCTTAGCAGATAGACTTCCTTTGGCTTTCCTGTTGCACTGCAGCCCTAAATATTACTGCTAAATGATTTTGCTTAACAATTATGCACATGTTCCACTTCTTTCTTATCTACCATGTGATACATTACTGGGAATGAAGAAAAATCAAGTTTTTTTTCAGTAGGTCATTTAGCTAAATATCACCTTCCACTTTGATAATATACAGCGATACCAAAGAGAAAAGATGACTGCAGCACTCTGAACTCTGTAGGATGATGTCACAGTTCAAAGGAACAAGAATATACAATTCTTTCAAACTGAATGTCTAGTCAAAATCTGTTGTCCTGTGAGTTATTTCGGTTAGGAGAAAAGATGATGATGAAGCCATGTTATTTTGATACAATGCCATTCATACTTATATGAGGCATGAGAAACACTGCTTTACCCTGCACTTTATGAAATCAAGCACTATAAAATCGTCAGCATTTACCTCAAAATTCTTTCATGAGTTCTCTCCCAGATCCTTCAAAAGGGTTGCTTTTGGTTTTGGTTTGTATTTGGTTTTGATTTTGGTTTGGTTCTCTTTTTTTGGGGTGGGGGTTTTTTCCCTGTCTTTTTACCCCACGTTTGTGTCTTTTGCTGTCATTTGTGTCTCAGATTTTCTCTTTTGTATATTTATTTGCACTAAAATAGTACCCTAAAAAGGACATCACTTCTGATTCTTAGATTAGCCAGACACTTTATGAAAGGAAACTCACTTGACTTGGCAAAGCACTAGTCAAGTCACCTTGCAAGTGTAATTGTAGTGCATTAACAACATTGCACTGATATGCATATAGGTATGCATACTCATATAATTTTTATATACTATATGAAATTTAACCCAGACATCAGTATCTGTTAATACTTTGAGCTGTCTTAAAAGGGCAGACTTCTAATTTTCATCCGATGCTTATATGAAGCAGGCCAAGCATAGTCTATAGAATCAGGACATCAGCACAAAATTGGAGTAAATATTCACACTAGACACAGTGGTAGAATGCAGATCTCATGACTTTCAACAAAAACTAGTGCTTGTAATAATATTATGTCAGTAAAGAATTTGAAATTGGTTGCAAATAGATAGAAATGCAACCAGCACAATAGTATAGCATCAAAATAAATATATAGTAGGATCAGTGTTGGTCCATTCATACTGCCAAAAAGTTAAAAATATGTGAAGTCAGAAGGAAGTGCTTCAATGAATATTATAGCAGCAGGTGCAAAAGCATTACTGCCATCTGCAAGAGATTCAGCAATGCACGTTAAAGGTGTTGTCTTGATTTGATTTGATTTGATTTGATTTGATTTGATTTGATTTGATTGATCTAGTGCTCATCCTCTTAGGCATGTATTCATTTTCATAGTACCCAGCAAGTAAGAGAAGTAACACAGAGAGATATTTGACAGCATAATATTAATAATAATTTAATGCTTATATGGAGCATGTTATATATTCAGAGAACTGTACAAATAGTAACTGACTAATAAAAACTAATGTTATTCCTTCTCTCTCTCATGATATTAATGAAGCATGTTACTTTTTCTCCATCTACTCTTTCATGTTTTTAGCTCTTTGCACTTGAGCATTTTATGGCAAACTCTAGAGATCAATTTGTACAGCTAACAAAGATGCATACATGCATAATACATTATGCAAGCTCCTCCTTAAATAGTGTCTGCTGCAGAATGTGGACAAGTCTTATAATGAAGTATGCCAGAAAGATTCTGCCTTTGTGATATTGTGAATTAGTTATTGATAGAACTTAAATGAGCTCAGGTAAAATTAGAGCTGGTCAGAATATTTCTGAGGCAAATTTACTCTCAGAGAATGATGGTGTCGCAAAAGTCCTTGAATGTATAGTCCAGCTGGTCTGTGGAAAGAAAGCCCTGGGACGGGGGGAAAAGGACACCCAGCTCTGAGTAGCCCCATAAATTTATGGGCCTAGTGTAGCAAATTCTCTGCACACCCAGTGATGGACCCGGAAAGATGCCTGTCTGACTTTCTCAGTATTGACCTGAAATCTTTTGATTCCTTGCAAAGTCTGAGGATTTATACTTTATTTTAGCCTCCAAGTGTGCTCATGAGCCACAGTCCCTTGACTGCTCACATTTCCTGCATGCTGAATCATGATTGGGCTTCTGAATCCAGGATAAGCCAGCTACATCTGCTGATGGGGAGGACTGGGGATAAAAGGACTGATAGAGAGTCCCTTGCACCTTTGGCACTACCCTGTAGTCAGAGACAGCAGCTTGTGAGCATTTGAAACTGAGTTCTGTTTCAGCACAGTTACCAACAGCACCAGTGAGGTTTTTTGACATCTGGACTTTGTTCTCTACAGGGACAACCAAAATATTTCTCCATCGCTACATTTCAGAAATCCTGGAGAAAAGGGACTGAAACAGGAACTTTAGAACATGGCCTCTTAGATGGAATTTCAGGTCTAAATGAGACATTTTATGTTAGATTTTGAAAGAAATATTTTTTCATTTGAGGAGTTAAGTTTGTCTGGAGATTTGAGATTTGGAGCTTTTCTCATGCTGAAGGACATAATTTGTGTCCAAAATTTCAGATTACTGAAAAAGAAGAACTCTAATTTCCAAGATTAAAGTAAAATCTTGTATGTTTTGTGGCAAAGAATTTTTCTGCCTTGTTTCAGCCTTTAGCCAATTTTTAAGGACAGCAATAGGGAGAAAAGTGGGTGTTTGAAGTGATACTATAGATCAGGTTGGTAAACCATTGTGTTGAGCAGTTGTGAAAAATTAATAATTGCTAGTTCATTGACTTTGTATTTTGAAGATGAAAATATGACAGGAATACTAAGTATGATTACTCCTATGCTTAATCTTTTATGTAAGGTTTCCAGTAGTTTGCATATTGGCATCAGTATCGTGGATACTTCCCAGCTTGCCTAAATAATTGCATTCTGCTTACTGGCATTTTTGTCTACAATTTTAACTGCTTATGTTATTTACCATTTCCTGTTGTGCTGTGCTACTATGGCCTACTAATTCTTTCATTTTGATTCAAAGTTTAAGTCATCCCTAGTAAGTGTTCGAGAGCAGGAAAAAGAAAAATGTGATTCTCTTTTGGAATTGCTAAGAAACTGAATTCAGATGAGGAGTAATAAAAGATGTTGAAAGATGTGAGGGGGTGGACATCCATTGTAGTGTGCTTAAATGGTTACTCAACTAAGAGCAGAGTAGGTTGTGTTGAAGAGTTTCATGGCTTATTTTGAAAATAAAACAAACAAATAAATGAAAATGTTTACACTTTCATCTCTTAAGAGTTCCTACTAGTTGTAGAAAACATGTGGAAGTATATGGATAATGGAGGTTTTACCTGACAAGCTAGCTCAAGCATAATAGTAGACAATAGGAAAATTCAGGCGTAGTCTTGACTAAAACAGTATTTCAGTGTTACTGATATGGGCAGATATGAAAGTCTGGGAATGAAAGATAAATATGAGAAGGTGACAGGGGAAACACCTCTTTACATAAAAAAAGATGAAAATATATATCTTTGTTTTTTCAAGAGTATTCTATGCCAATAAAATATGGCTATGTATTGAAATGCATTACGCTTTTCAAACTGCTTGCTCAAGAATACAATTTGGATTTAAGAATATTTAATAATATGGCATAGTAAGAATTAATTGATGTTGATGGAACATGGAAAATCAACTACATAACTGATGGATGTAACCCACGTGCATATAGAAAAGAGTAAGAATTTGCTGTGAACAATCATCAGTAAAAAATCTGGAGACAAGAAGGCTCTTTCAAGAGAAGAAAAATATCTGAAGAGGAGAAGTTAGAGGGGGACGGGAAAACCTGTATGACTTTGCTTCTTTTCCTAGGAAACTAAGGGGTTTAGCACTGATATTTTACCATGTGAATCTTTCATAGTTACTGTTTTGCCACTTTCTGCTCTAATTATGATAGTAAAAAAAATTTCTCATCTAAAAACACTCAGAAGTTTATTGTAGAAGAGTACGACTTCCTGCTTAGCAGGAGCAGTACAGGGCACTTGGTCTCTAAGCCCAAAGCCTTACATAGGCTGCCAGATCATTTCCCAATGCAATTGCAAGAATCATCTCTGCTTTGAAAAGTCATTTAGGATTTGGACTTGCTCTAGGCTATCACTCAAGTGCATCTGGAACAAGAGTGAAAATGTCCCTGCAAAATTTGTACCTCATGGTGAGATAACATTATGTTGAGTCTTTCTGTTCTCCACTTAATCCAATAGAAATCTGGATTCAATAACACTGAGAGCACATCAAAGATCTTTCCTCTTCATACTTGATTTTACCTAAATAGTGAGTTGAGCAGGTTCTTAGGGGAGACCATTCACTTTATGGCCTGTCTTGGAGAAAAGAGATGCCCTGTAAGTGTCACACAGACAAACATCTGAACATATTCCTCTCACATGTTATAATGTAATAAAATATCTTGAACTTTATGCTCCTCTGAGTCTTTTACTTACATTGTTTTCAAAACTGTATCTAAATTATACCTCTACTATCATGAGCAAATCAGCCTGTATTGTCAAAAATGGAAAATATATCAATTAATCTATATGTCGGCTATTATTGGCTTTCTAGGGGCACATTTGCATGCTTTCACCAAGTTAGTTGATTCCCTCAAGAAGCAGCAAGGGTGGGTTACTCCACCGAGGGAAGCGAGCTAGGTGCTGAGGGTGACAGCAGACTGGCATCTAGACAGAATCCTGCTATCCCCAAACCAGGAGGGCAGTTGGCTGCCTAGGCTGCCCAGGGGCTGGTGAGAGCCTAGGCATGCCCAGACAAATTTTTTGTAACCAGCTATGTCTAAGGAGAAGGCAGGAGGAGAAGCCAGTCAGTTCAGGGCCAGGACTGGACACGGGCACACCTGGATGGCTCAGGGAGCACCTGGGGCAGGGATTGAGCTGGGATAAACTCCCAAGCCAAAGGGCTGAGGGTGCCTGGTTGAGCCCCAGGTGAGGCTCCTCACAGCCCATTTTTGCAGGGCTCTTTGCACAGCTCTCCCCAAGGCTGTGCTGTGTATCCCAGCACTCACTGCAGCAGCTCCAGATGAACATCAGGAGCGAAGACACAACCTCTACAGAGTCTTGGTGCACTGTGGCCTGTGACAGATATGTGGTGGTCTGTTGTGTGACTACTGAGGTTTGTCTTACATGCTCTCTGCCTTGCTAGTTAATAACTGTTGAAAAGGGGAAGTAATTTCCTAGTAATTCCAAGAAAAACAAAACCAAGCCAAAAAAAAACCCCCCAAAACAACAAAAAACAAAACAGAAAGAAACCCAAACAAACAAACACCCAACAAAAACAACAACCCCCCAAAAAAACCAAACCAAAAAAAACCCCAACAGCAACAACAACAAAGCAACAAAAACCCTCAAACCCCACAAAATTCCTTAAAGTATTTCGAGGAAAAGCAATTTAATATGTAATTATTCCAAACACTGAGGTAGTGGTGGGTCACTGCAGCAACTGGGGCCATTCTCGAGCACATGAATATGTTGCAAAGTTTATAACACAGTTTTGACCCATTTCTTAATTTTTATTAAACAACAAGCCTCTTGAAGAAATTGATTTCGCGTATAGTATATCCATAAATTTTTTTGGCTTCTTCTTTCATTTTGTGACTATCCCAGTATCTATCATTATCCTCTTTAGCTTCACAGCCCTGATCCTCTGTTCTTGGCTTTGTCAGATGCTTTTAACCATGCTTCTATCTCTACTTCAACCATCCCCTAGGCCCATGACAACAATTTAACCCACTCCATATTGAATATGATTTCCAGCTCAGTCTTCGCTAGTTCTTGCTGTCTTACTGCTTCACTAAATGATCAGAAGGATCAAAGGAAAAACCCTAGTTTTTTACAGTGGTTGGCAAATCTACATGTACTTGAGAGAATGAGTTCTGAGATATGTGATGAAGTTCATGCTTATCTGAGCCCAAATTTTTTTTCAGCTGCCTTAGGAAACCTCACTTCACAAGGTAAAATGGAAAGGAGAAAATTATGCAGAGGAAAGGAACAGCTGGTACACTCCTACACATGTGCAAGAGCCCAGATGCACAAACATTTGGACCTGTAATTATAGAAGCTTGGCAGCTTTAGTTCCTTGCAAGATTTAGTGTGAATGAAGACTGGTGAGCCACATTGTCCTCAGAAACTTGTGTGCATTGCTTGTACCACCTCTAAAAATACTGATGGGTGGACGGGGGTGTAAATATTTTAATTGAAAATAAGAACACACATATATAGGTCAGTAAGCCAACAGTAGCTCTGAACACTTGGATTTAATGATAAATCCTTTGTCTGTCTTTGATTAACATAAGAAATTACAGATGCAAGAGGAACCAGGAAATCACAGCTGCTATTTCTGATCTTATGTTCAGCCACCTCTCAGAAGTATTGCAGCATCTTGGAATTACATACAATTTATACTGTTCTCTCTATAGCTTTTAAGTTCTTGGGGACTTGGACCTTCATAACAAGAGTTCTTATTGTGATCACAAGAGATGCTAAGAAATATGTATTTGTAATGGTTTAGGTGTTAAGGCTAAATAGGGATTTGCATTGTAGTATTGTGTCCTGGATCTCCACTGGTATATTTGAGTTGTCTTTTGATGGTGGGAAATAAATAAATTATTACAGGATGAATGAAAATATTCTCCTTATTGTCCCGCATCTGGGCTGGGTTCAGTGACTTTACAAATGTGCAGTTAAGCTAAATTACATACTACCCTCAATTTAAACTCTTTCTTGTTATTGCGTATATAAAGCTTAAAAGTTCTTACTTTTAACAAACCTGCAAAATATCTTTATGGTATGAATATATCCCAAATCAGAGAGACTCTCTTGTCACAGTTCTTTGATAACTATTTACTTGGAGGATCTGGCACTTTTTAGCTGAACTGATTTTTTTTTTTAAAATCTCTTTTTTCATCTAGGTTTGACTTATTTTTTAGTGTTTATTGTACAGGAAATAGCCTTGATGAGAATTCCAGAAACTTGAAGCTCTTAATTAGATTTATTGATTTTCAAGTTTTAACCCTCTAGAAAATATAGATCTTTGATAGCATATACAGCATTAATGCATATGATGCCAAAAATTGCAATTTAAAAAGTAACAATGGAAGGAGCTGCAATTTTTCCAGATACACTATGAAAATATCAGACAGCTTTTGGATAATATGCAAGAAATTTCTTCTATTAATTAAATCTAAATATACAATCATTAAGGAATCTAAGAAACCTTCTGTAATGAGTTTAAGTTTCAGAAGGGTTTGAAACATAAAAATCATATTAAAACAAAAGCATACATTTCTTAGAAACCAGTCACAACATCTGCTTTAATAATTTATTTATATGTGAATATTATATTTTCTTACAAGGAATCTAAAAAATGTCTGTATTGCTATTTCATATATGAAAATCCTTTTTGAAGTAAGAATATTTAAAATGTAGACACTCAACAAATATCCAGATTTTCTCCCTGTTTAACTGTCCTTCTAAAGCTGGATCTTACCATGCTACCATTTGATTTCTTTCTTCTGCGTATGCTGATACTATCAGCCTGTAACACACAGAAGAAGAAAGTTCCTTTTCCAGCTCCAGGGAAGAGTGATCATGAATTCAATATGCCAGCAGAGAAATTCAAACACAGGTCAAGTATCCTGTATCCTATTAGTACTGTTGGACTGCTATAAGTCATCTGGGGCTCTTTTTGGGTCATCTCAGTTCAACTTTAGGAGAGCTTTCAGACACATCTGTTTTTTGGTTTAAACTTAAAAAAAAGACAATTTCAAAAAAAGGGATATGATTTTATGAATCACCCATGGTAACATCCAGCTTCGAGGAAAACCAGGCTAGCAAAATTCTATCCATACAGAGATAAGATGCAAATCTCAGATATCTTCAGAAGAGTGGAAGTTTTACCAGATTAATCCAGTAACAAAATTTAGCTTGGAACAGGACAATACATTCCAACTTTGAAATCGCTAAGAAAGTGTTCTTTTAAAGATACTGAAATCCATGGAGAATTTAATTAATTAGCATGGAACCAAGGCATCATTTTTGCTCTTTGCAATAGTTGATGTTTTAAAAAAAGAAGTTACATCAAAATAGGAACAGAGAACTGGGGAATCATCTATATAGTCATCACATGAAGTTTCCAAGGAGTTGAATGCTACGTCTTATTTTCTGACATGAACTAGCCTATTTCTTTGTAGAGCAAGTCCTTAAGCATGTTGATGTAATAAAACAAAGAATCGATCTCACTGTTTAGATTCACATCGCAAAACTGTAAAAAGTTCAAATCAATGTATTTTTTCTTTTCTGAATTAGCTGTGTAGTCTTATAGCAAGCACTTATAGCACTTGCTATAAAGTTAACTATATTGTTACAGAAAATGTGTTGTCTGTAGAATTGCTAGGATGGAACACAACAGTCTTCTCTTTCTATTTAAAGCAACAATAGCATTCTTTGCATAACCTAAAACCATCACATTAGATGTAGGTTTCTTTCAGTAGATCCTTACTGAAAAAGACATTTTCTAGAAAGATTTTAACGCTGAATGAAACAATTCACAATTTGCTTCAAAGGCAGCATACCTTTCTATGTTTTTTAGCTACACATTTCATTGGAAATTTGAAGGAAAATAAGGTGGAGGCTGAAGAAAATCTTCTACTGGCCTTTTTCCTACCATATACTGCACTTTACTTCTAACTACATTGAGATTTGTATTAACTATTCATTCATTGGGCCCTAGATGTGATCTGACCAAAACAAAAATATAGGTAAACAGAAGTAGGGGGACAACAAAGGCAAGAAACAGGCAACATTTCCCCTGACACGTGGATTGTTCTTCTAATTGTGCTCTCCAAACACATTTTATGCTTAGATGGAAATAAACACTATTGATAGGCCTTGCTTCATATCTGTGCTCTGTATGACTGGCCTTCCTGTGCTTGATAAATAATAGAGAGCATTTTAACCTTGAAAGAGGCTGGGAAAACTTCAGGAAGATAAACTTCAGGAAGATAAACTTCCATCAGTGAAAAGTGTCTGTTAGGTAGTCTGTACCACGGCAATGATTGATTTCCAGATGAATGACCTTGAAATTTACTTTTCAAATCTATTTGCCTGATAGAAATCTTGGTGACTTCAGAAAGCTTTGTTTTTCTTGTATATATTTACATATTTTCATTTGCATCC
This sequence comes from Cyanoderma ruficeps, assembly GCA_008694505.1. NCBI lineage: Eukaryota > Metazoa > Chordata > Aves > Passeriformes > Timaliidae > Cyanoderma > Cyanoderma ruficeps. The sequence continues at coordinate 4,752,143 of VZDJ01000346.1, forward strand.
TCTTCACTTATGGCTCAACCTACCACTTCGCTCAGAGCATTATTTTAATATTTTAATATTTTGACCTGTAGCTGTATGCTGCACTTATTAAAAATTACTAGCATTTATGTTAAAGAAAGTTGTGTCTGCATGGTTGTAAATATGACTTGACATGATAGCCCTAGGAGAGAAATAAATTTATTTAACTTTCATAAGGTCATCAGGATATACCATTCCTGACTTAGCCCAGTACAGACCAAAATGCAGCAGCTTTACTTCAGCAGATGGTGATGTAGACAAAATAATATTCTGCATTTTAAACTTTCTTCAAATCCCCCCTCTACACACTGAAATTTTACAATAGAGCTGTTTTATCAGTGAATCAAAATGGGACTGTTGTAGAATATTTCGTGTCTTCAAAGTAAGTGACCAGTAGTACTTCCGATGCTAGCAAATGTTTTCTGGTTTTCCACCAACATACGCAATAAACCACAGGAAAGAAAAAAAAAAACTACACAACAGGAATATAATAAACTCACTCTTTGACAATGGCAACTTGAATGAATAATCAGAACTTTCCAGATAATTCATGTTTAATGTTAAAGCAGTAGATTGATAAGTTTGTCACGTATAAAAGACACCCTTAAATCAACTTCAGTTCAAATAAATTGTTTTTAGAGACAATGAGATTTATGAATTACAGGCCAATTGTCTCATAGGCACATGAAGTCAGTTCACAGTCTATTTGAATATGTTATTTCTGTGGAAAGTTTTATGTTTAAATCTGTTTTCCTAGAAGAAAAGTATCACTAGTATGTAATAGAAAGCACCATTACAAGGTTGTGCACAAGTAGGAGTTAATTAGCTAACTGCCACATAAATATCTGTTCAATTTGATCTTGAAAATCTTCTTTCAGTTACATCCAAGTCCTGAATGAAACACCTATGTTTTTGACATTATCTTTCTTGAGAGGCCCTGAACTAGAGCTTTCTAGAGGGAGATAATCTTTACTGCCCTTACTGCACCTAGCAGGCCAGCATTTTGCTGTGCTTCATTTTCTGTGCTCCACAGATCTTGCCTGGGAAGTTTGAGCTGCTAAACCAAAATTTATTAACTTGAGAGGTCTGCGGATGTGTCACTCATGACATGGAAGAGGGTGCTCTGGTGAAGGGCTGTAATGCCATCCCCCCAAAATGAAGAGATAAACAACGTCCTGACTGTAAACAAAACAAATAAAGGTGACCTTGAAAACAAAGGCAATGTGACTCTCAGAAATTTAGCATTATTTTATTTGCTTTTAATGAATATTATTATGAAAGACGTGCCTGAAATAGCCTGTAGATATCTTGGAAGGAAGGGGTAAAGCTGTCCACAGCCTGTAAGTTATTGGTACTGATGCTTCTCAGTGACAGATTTATCAGAAAGCAAATACAAGTGCACTCATGGACTACATTTTTGACAGTAAATCTCGCCTTTACATAATACAATAAAGAAAACAAAAAACTAATAAAAAAACCTTAATCTTTTAATTTTAGTATTATTAGAAGAATACCTTTCTTGACACAATGTTAATTGATGCCATTCATGTAGTGTAAATATGAGGCGTAAGCTTTAAAGAAAGGTAAGCTATAGTCTTTACTTGAAGCCACATTAGCCCCTCCAGTGAAGTCAATGACATTGGTGTTTTAATTTCACAAAGGCCACAAATTCAACCCAACACCACAAAAATCTCTACTAGCACGGGAAAATATTTTATGGCTCTAAAAGCAATTTTAGTATTAATATTGAGATCCAGTGCATTCCAGATCAATTGTTGAGGTCTTTATTCTTTTTTACCTTAAGACACAGATTTTCAGTAAGTTATAGTCAATTTCAGAGATTGGCTAGAGTCTGATTTTATTGGAGCATGGTTGTTTGGGGTTTTTTTAACATATTATTACAGCATTTAAAATTTTGTATTTAAAAATAAACATGCATTTTTGACTTTCATCAAAAATTTGTAGTTGGAGGGTTGAAGTTTTTATCATACTATAATAAAAAATTATATGATTTGCTGAAATATTGAACTAAAAGCATGTCCTATCTCTCTGGAAGGCAACCAATGGGTTAAAGATCTAAGAAGGAAACCTGCGGTGGTGGTCGGGGTGCCCTGCTTCGCCTGGCCAGCCCTGACACCAGCTGCAGTGAGAGGTACGGTCCAGTGTCCGGGGATGCCTTCCCGATCCTGTGGGGCCTTTGCTGCCGCACAAATGTGAGCAGAGACAAGGAAGAGAAGGGAGGACTCTGATGGGTGAACAGCAGCTGGGGTTTATTGATGTCCACAAGAGACCACCTCACCACCAGAGAGCCTGCCCAACGGCACATCCCTGTGCAGCACCTTAAATGCAGGGGAGGGGCAAGGGGCAGGACACAGTGTGAGACCAACCAGGGTCTGTACATAAAGAACAAACAGTTGAACAAACCAAGGAGGCAAGGGAGGGAATAACAGGGATCCTATCCAACCACTTGACGTCCTCACTGGAATTTTCTAGACACAGGGTGAGGCCTCGAAGCGATGGACAGGACTCAGGAATTACAGAACTGATGATTGACTGACAACAGTAACCAGCGTAAACCTCGAAGGGGTAAACATGGGGGTACAAGTAACAAACCACTACAAGTTATATAAAACAGTATAAAAGCAAGGAACAAATACATACATAGAACTGACAAAACTAAAAACACACCACTACAGAGAGTAGGGATTTTTTGTCAACTATAATTCCCTCTTTTTCTTACTACAAATAACTTTCCTCCTGTTTTATATTTAACATAAATCTTCACAGTTTTGACTTGTCAATTTAAATCAATATATAAAAACACACACGGATTTAATAAGATAGGGATCAGTTCCAGAATACTTAATTCTTCATTAGCTTTCACAGGATGTAGCATGAACATTTATAATTCTGTCCTAAACTATTTTTAAGTCTGGCTTTCTGCTTCAAACACTGAGGAAAAGAAAATCCACACCAAACCCATTTTAAATTAGTTGACAAATACACATTGAGATAAAAGTTGCCACAACTGGGGATGTACAGGATGTAAAGTGAGTTGCACTGAACCACCTACTTGTAATAAAAATTACCTAATCTCTAGGACACTAAATCCTTCAATTACCCAGCAAAAGCCTCAGCTTGGATGTCAGTTATAATAATCTATCTGCTTTTTGTGAGGAAACCCTGCCAGAAGAATATTTTTTTACTTTGGAGATATGAAACCCAGGCCTTAGACATATAGGGATGCAGTTTCTTTTCAGACCTGCAAACTGAAATTTCTGTCACTTCTGGAAGGTCACTTCTGCAAATGTTCTTTGCTCTGGGAAAGGGTTTGAAAAGGATTTTAACAATTCTGAAGCTGCATAATGGGGGTGGGGGAATACCCCTTCTCCAGAGAATGTTATATTTTCATAGATTGTGGCCAAATGCCAAAGGGCTTGGAAGTAATATTCTGAGTCTCCAAATGATTTCTAGGGATTAAGTGCAAAATAATTGCTTTGAACAGATCATTTCACCCTGCAGCTAATTTTCCCATGAGACATGAAACAGGACACTGAAGTCTTCCTTTCTCATTCTGGGGAAATATAATTGCAATACCTCAATGTGCTGTTTCACAGGGGTTTTTGATACTGCAGTGTTTCCCTGAAATCTCCAAGATAATTCATACTTCATATTTTATTATTGTTTAGAACCAATCTAATCCTATTCTTTATTTCATTATTTTGCTGCACGAAGAGATTGCTGAAGCTCTCTATTTGGGGTCACAGTTTTGGGTGAGCTGGACACAGTCCAGCAACTATTTTGGGGAGGACCTCATCAGTCTGTCATCACAATGGAACTGAATTTCTCTGCCAATGTGGCCATCTACAGTAGATATAGGCATGGCAGTCACCACTCACAGGAAAATGTGGGTGTAGAGACCTTAGGAGACCTTTTTTCCCAAGGTCTGACATAGATTTTGTGGTTATGCTCATCCTGACAAATGATACAGGATGGGGCCGTGGGCTTGATGCTCAGCATCACCCTTACCATTCAAGTGTTGATATACACCTTTCTCAGCATTTTGGCCTAGACAAGGTGGTAGGGTCCCACACAACAAGGGAGCTTTTTCGGGGGCCAGAATGGCCTCCAGACTGGTCTGACTATGCCATCCTCCTTGGGAAGGAAGTGTTTAGCTGTATGAGAAGTGCCACTTGTCTGAGAGAATGGGTTTGAAGGCAAAGTGAGCTTAGATTTCTCATTATCCTACTTTCATTAACTGATAATAAATTATTTTCCCCAAGTCAAGTTTTTCTTGTCTGTAATTGTAACTGGGTGATATCACCCTGTCCTTGACCCACGAGTCCTTGTCACTTTTTCTCTCTCTGTCCTGTTGAGAAGGGGAACCCATAGAGCAGCTTGGTGGGCACCTGACAGCCAACCAGGGTAAAGCACCACAGGTGTTTACAGGTAGATATTTGGAACATTACTAGAAGACAATAGTTATTAATCAATATCTAGAAAGTAATAATAGAAGATAATGATCACAGCTTTTGCCAGTAGTCATCGGTCTTCTCTTGAGCTATTATTCTTGAACAGTGCAGTGGATTGCTGTGTCCCTTTAACAATTTTCCTGGTCTTTTGGCTTCTTGTCTTTGAAAGCTTGATGGTACCAGCAGCTGTTGTATGATTGAATACCTACTCAGGCTCAGCTGGACAACAGGTAATAGAGTTGATTTAGACCTGCAATTTTGAATACTAGGAGCTATCTGGAGCTCCAGTTTGGCATATTAACTGCCCAGAAATTAAACTTCATAAAATTGTTTATGGACAATCTACTGTAACAAAACAAACAAACAAGTTAACATTAGGTTCTTTCTTTCTTCAGTTTACAGTAGAATTTATAAAATGTGCTTTTTTTTTAACCCTTAGGAAAACCAAACCAAAAAATTGTCTTCTAGAGAAAATTTTAAATGTTACTGCAAAATGTTCTAATTCATCTCCTGAAATTCAAAAATAGATTTACACAAAATTAATTCCTTTCTTAACAGTCAATTTGCCATATTTTCTAGATCCTTTGATGATCAGTAGGATAGTAAATGGTGACGTACACAATGATTGCAAAAGATTTTATAAAAAAATACAAACAAATCATAAACTAACAATCCAAACAGGCTGGTAAACAGGGAAGGCAAATTATAAAAATGAAAATAATGAATGAACAGGAATAAACTGATTGTAAATGAATGTATGTGGCAACACTCTAAAAGCAATGCTCAGATTTTTTGCAGAAAGGTTAAGTGGCCCTTAAATTTAAAAAGATTGAGAAACACTTCTCTGAGATGGACTGTTGAGAGTACAAAGACCCTTTCCTAGTGATTAATGGCTCTCTTTCAAAGTGTAACTACCTGATTCACAAACTGCATTTCACAGAGATGTCAAGTTCCGTTTCCTTTTAGCCTTATTTTGATTCTTTTTAAGCAATTTTTAGGTTTTTGAGAGTCATTAGGTAATGGCAGATCTCTGCATCTTCTGTCATTCACATGTACAAGGAGGAGTGAAAAGAGGAAGATTATTCAAAGAAAACAATTATGTGGAATAAGTTTTCTGAAAGATTGATTTGATTATCTATTCCTAGACCGGTCAGGTTTCAGAGAAGTGACTTTTTTTTCAGCTAGGGAACAAAGTGGTGGGAGGAGACAAAAAACATAAAAGGCTTTGGCAGCTTGTGGTGAATGGCTCCTAGGAGTAGCTAAAGTCCAGATTCAGTAAGCTGAACAGATTCTGCAGAGAGATTTTAGAAAGGGTTGACTCCAATGAAGCATTCAGCAGTTTATTTGCTCTGCATTACAAGCTGGAAAAGATTTAACTTCTTCACTTTCCTATCTCCAATTTGTTATATGGTTTAAATTGGTGATTCTAATAGCTATTTGCAGTTTAGGAAGAAGGCAGAATTATACTGATTTCTATCAAAAACTCAGCATTTGGAAATGTCAATAAATAATGATATTTGAGATAAAATGTTTCTCAGTCCTTAGAGTAGGAAGAAAAAACACTCTGATACAGTAATTGTTGGTAAATGATGATTTTTTTTTTTAAGATAGTAATCACAATGGCCACTAATTATGAAATAATAGAGTTGCCACACTGTTTTATTTGCTCCAGGAAAAACTTAATTATATACAGTCATTTACTCTTTATGAGGCTATACGAACTACCCTGCTATCACTAGCTGATTAGTGTCAAAAATGAGCTGTATTTCCAGTCCTTTTCTTCTGAAGAACTGAAAAGAAATATAGTTGAAACCATTTTTTTCGTGATGTGGTGAATGTTGAAAAGTTTTTCATTTTAATTATCCATTTCCCAAGAGGCAGCCTGTTTTACAACGTGTGAGTGGGCAGGACCTTCTCAGCCCTGCAGCTTGTAATGGGATCTGCCTTTAAAAGCAGCTTCCTTGGCTCCTCGCTGATTTTTTTTTTTTTTTGTGTATGATGATGAACTTGAATAACAATTTTAATCACAATTGTCTGACCCTGAGGATTTCTGGGACTTTGGCAACACCTTATCAGAGCTACTCTAATGCAAGATGTCTGCCATTAGTTTTACTAATGCTTTTGTAAAACCTTTACCCTTAAAAGCAACACTCTCCAGACATCTTTCTTGTCTTTCTGTTAAGTTATTCTGACATAAAATTGCAGTAAGATGAAGGTGTCTGGTATTTGTTACTGGTATTGCATAGTAATGTAACTATACTATGCTACTCTCTTCATTATCCGTAATCCAAATCATTCAAAAGAAGACTTGTTTTCAATTTTTATTTATCTTGAAAGAAGTTGATAAGGGGACAGTATTACCCATTCTAGGGGTAACAGTAAAATGGAGGAGTAGGAATCTGCAACCTGATTTTAAGGATATTAAAGAAATAAAATTTAAAAGAGTTTGTAATTTAATTTGCTTCACTCAAGGCAGCCAGCTTATAGAAAATCATCATATACATATCAATATTTGTATTCTTCAAAAACTAATTTTGTGTTATAAAGGAAGATTTCCATTATGCATTTTCTTTCTGTAAATGATTTTGAATTCTTTCTCAATTGTATGGGACCTATTTGGAAGTCCTGCCATGAGCAAAATCTGACTGTGAGGCAAATGGAGCAAAGGTGCAGAGAGAAGCTCTGTGTCTGAATAATCTTGTTGAAGAACAGTTGTAAGAACAAGATTTGTTCACTGAATACCAGGCTACAGCATCACACCTTTCCTAGTACATGTATTTTATAGGTTTGGCTCAAACAAGACAGACTATATTATAATCAGCTGTACAAACAATGAAGTGGAATATAAATGGAACCAATACACATTGATTTAAACCATTATTGCTCTCACAGTATTGTATTGACTTCATATGTTGGGCCCTATGGACACAGTGTGGATTTGTGGTCATTTAGTGGAACATTTTTAATGCAATGTAGAGTATAAACTCAGGTCTTGGTAGCATTAATGATTTTTATACATAGCTCTCTCATAGGCAGCTTTAAGAGACTGTTCCTCTTGTTATGTGATACAGCTGGATAGAAGCAACAAGCCAAGTACCCATAATTCTCCATGGCATTCAAATTTCTTAACCTCACCTGAGACTCAGGGGAGTTCTGTTACTTAAGATTTTTTTTATGTTCTGTTGGATACTTTATCCTTTGGCCAGGAAATATCAAAACATATTATTAAAAAAAATATTTACTATTACCTGTTTATTTCCCACAGCAGTGATAATATAACCTCCTTTTCACCTACCTCATCTTGAACAAATTTCATTCTGGCCATCAAGGGACACATGCAAGGATGCTTATTCTTGAAAACTTTTTATAGTTGGAGCATTTCTGCAAGATTTCTCTCTGCCTTTGGCCTTGTCATTGCCCATTTATAGTACATGGCAAGCCAGTTATCTCTCTGCCACCCCCAGAAAACTCTTTAGATATATGTTCTACTTTTACTGAATTTGAGAGCCCATTTCTCACCATTGTGGTATAATGTCACTGTAAAATGATGTTTAGCAAGGCCTGTCAAATAAAAATGGCTCATGTTATATTTATTGAAATATGGTTTTGATAAGTACTTTTTGCTACTGACTCAGAAAATGATCTACCAATAATTGCGCATAGAAGATATCTTTCTAACAGCAAATTATTAGTATTAGTAGCATAACTTTAAGAAAGAGGGAGGTTTCCTCTATATCTCAACAAAGTAAAGTTATGCACTGGTTTGAGAGGGACACAGAAAAAAAAAAAAATCTCTTTTGCATCAGTTCTCCATTTGTCATGACATGGCAAGACCAGCAATAATAAAGAGCCACTCTCCATTTCACTCTCCCACGATTCTCTTCCCACACCACTGCCTCAGAATGGAGGTGAAAAAAAAAAAGACCCTCATTGATGGCTCTTCAGACAGAAGGAGAGTTTTAAAGGGCTCAGTTCCACTGAACATGAAGCACCATCAACTGAGGTTAAATAGCTTCTTGTAGGGTAATACTTGAGTGTATTTTAAGGTGGAAGAGATCAGAATTGTCCTCATGAAATTATTTTCCAGGGATTTTTCATGCCTGTATTTACAAGGCACAGAAATTATAACCTCTAATCCCCAAGCATGTCTTTCTGCAGCTGAGTCTTAATTTAATGGCAAAAATAGAGGTAACCACCCAGTTCCTTGCCTTTTCTGCTCAAGTACCATTTTGCCTTTGCTCAATTAATTCAACTTCCTTATTATTGTGTGCTGCTTCTTTTGTTTAAGGTTCCTGTCACAGACTTCCCCGCAGGTTTTGCCACACTTTTTGTTATACTTTCGATTGCATCAGCTTGTGGCTTTATGATCTGATTGAGTGATTTTAGGGGAGACAGGAATGATTTCAGATTAGACAAAAAAAGAGAAATATGGGTAGCAAGGTGAGTAGAGCAAGCTGCAATAAAAGAAACAGAAAATACATTTCTCTGAGGACTTAGTTCACATCTGTTAAAGGGAACACTTTTTAAAATGGGAAGTTCATAATATTTTTTTTTCTTTTAACATACAGCTCCCTCACGTAATTGTTACCATAGATACACTGTTGACCAATTTATAATCTTAAAGGAGGTTAATTAGAATAAGATTTTTTTTTTAAATGGCTCTTTTCAATGAAAAGACAGAGTTATTTTCCTTGGAAAAACATATTCTCTTTTTTCATTTGAGGGTCATTTATATATATATATATAATATATATATGCATGCGTGTGTGTGTGTATATATATATATAACCAAATCAAATGAGAATTTATTTTTCATACCAAAACAAAAAGGTTCAGCACAAACTGAACCAAAACCATCTCTGTTTAATTTTTTGCTTTAACTGCCTGAAAAATAAAATCCTATGAAACAATAATAGGCCTCTTGTGACCTGCTGCTGAGATGATAATGGTATCTGAAGTATTATTTTCATGAACAGAGCTTTCCTAGACAATGCAGCACTGGGTCATTGTAATTTCATCATATGTTATAAATTCAGCTCCCTGGGGACCCTCAGGCACAGCATGGTCACGTAACACAAATCAACTTTTTATATGCAATTATGCTGTACAAAGATAAACACTAAACCACACATAAATCTGCTTCATTATAGCAATTGGTTTTCATTAGAGTAATTTTAAGATATCATCCCAAATTCTTACTCTATGTACCTTTGCTTTAAAATGACCATGGTGTGCCATTTAATGTTGCTGAAAGGATGCCATATAAAGCAAAAATACTGGGAAAACAACAATGTCCTGCAGCTTTTCCATGTCCCTAGATAGCACTGTGACTTCTGTTAGGTCAGGGCTATGTGTCTCTGGGGATAACAACTGTGGGTAAGGTGTGAAATTTTGGGTTTACTCCTTCTTGTGGCATTGTTTAGTTGGCTTTTAATACAAACCAACAATACACTGTTTAGGAGTAAAAAAGCTGCAGAGACCTAAACAGTAACTGTTATGTCTGATGTGAGTCCTTTTCCTCATATACACTGAACTAAATAATCTCATTCCCTCCCCACCAGTTTTAAATGGTAAAGCAGCCGCCCTTTCTAAGGAATAGACACATGCCTTTCCTTTCTGCACAAAGAAGATATTCTTCAGTGGGAATTCATGGAGTTATTTAGTTCCTGTGCAGAGAATATCTGCTTAAATGTAATGTAATAAAAAGTACGTTAGCTCTGTAAGAGCAGACAGGCTGTCTGTGGTAGACATTAAAACAAGTGTGTCTCAGCAGTCTAACAGGTCCTTCTGGGTATGAACAAGCCAGATACAAAAATCTTTCTCCTTCTGCTTGAGATAGAATCTATAAAGATAGATATTTACAGAGTCGGCAGCTAATATCAAGGTGCTGCAAGTCCTGTAGGCAGAGGGCACTTTGGAGAGGAACAGCAAATAAGTTAACAAGACATCTGGACAATGTGAAGTCTGGGCTTTGTTTACAGATGGCTCCTTCTGGAAGGGGTGACAGAATGCAGCTATGGGAGGTTACATTACTGAGTGTAGTGGTTTTGGTTTGCTTATACGAGTCACAGCACCATTTATGTGGTGGTTTCATGTTTGTCGGATTTTGTTTGCCAACTCGGAGATAGGATTTTGGGAGAAAAAGGCAAAAACAGACTCAACTTAGAAGTAAAAACAGACATATTTTATTAACATACACTAAGAGAAGAAAATAAGAAAAAGAAAAAAAAACCCACAAATGAATTTTCTAAAACCAACTCTTTCTCCCACTACAAACTGTTCATTTTCTACAAACAATGAAAAGAGGCAAAACTCAGAACTCCAGGTCAGTACCACTGATAAAACAGTCTTTCATTCAGTCTTTGAGAGAGAGAAGTCTCTCCTGTTCTTTGGTAACTCTCCACAAGAGAAACAGTCTGCTTGTGGCTTCCAGCTCACACAAAAGCAGCCTGCCCAGGAGATTCTGCAGTTGTGGAACTTCCCATATCACGTAGCCTTTCCCATGACTGCATAAGGGCTGTAAACTCACAAAACTGGGGTGGTACCTTTTAAAAATGAGCTGTGTCAAAAAGCAAAGGATCTTTTTCGACTCAGGGAACAGAGATGTCTTCTCACTTCTTCACTGGTAGAGGGCTTCTTCTCATCTCTGTTCAACCTCTCATGGGGCTCACAAAAATCACAGCTGCTAATTCAATATTCACTCAGTTCATCACAGATACCTTTGCTCAAATCCACAAATCATCTCCCTAATTTATATTGTCCATGATCTAAAAGATTATCCTAGTATAATACATCCTGTTACCATAATCCATAGGAGATTTTCAGCCTAGAACCAAGACAACTCGTCATCTCTATCACTTAAAAGTCACTCTTCCTGTACTGACTTTGAGATCTCCATATTGTCCCTTTACATGTCTCCAATTTGGCCTTTTCTCTCATCTCTGAGAGGGGTTAGAGTCTTAAAGTCTCAATCTGTGTCAGGAAAGAGTTAAAGCTTACCTAGGCCCGCGGTGGTTGTGTGACCTCTGCGGGGCAGCTGCAAATGTTTCAAAGCCATGCCAAGTTGGAGGGGAGGGGGGCGGAGGCTGATGGATACCTTGTCTTCTACCCCTTGGTCTCATGGCACGAGCCCCTCGCAGCTGCTCTGTAAGGCTCAGCGTAGGGTGAGGGGGGGAGAGATCCCATCCTCCCGGGCCAGGGGTGCCGGCAGCCAGGAGATCGGGGCATGGCCCTGCCTCCTCTGCGGGCAGCGGCACTCGGAACCCTGGCCACCCTGGGGGCAGCCGGGGCCTAAGCCGGGCTCTAAACCGGACTCTAAGCCGGGCTCTAAGCCGGGCTCTAAGCTGCCCCACGATGCAACCACGATGTAGCCAGACAGGGAGAAAGAGGAAGTCTCCAACCCAGCTTCGGCTTCTATATGGGTATTACCAGAAGTCACCTTCCGTTTCCTAAATGGTCAGAATTCCATGTCAATCCAAAATCTGCCAATAAATCCCTGTCCCTTCCAGAGAATTTTAAGGTCTTAGCAGAGCATCAACCCATGACACTGAGTGTCTGCAAACACAGAGATGTCCCCAAGAAAGCCTACAGTCTGTATTGTTTAAGGAAGAGTATTCTACGGATTAAAAAGAGAAAATGTTGGGATAGCAGGATTTAATCTGAGCAGAATTTCTGATCACAGCCACCTCTATTATATTTTGCATCTGGGCTACTCATGGAAGAGTATTCAACTTCAAGTTTCATCTGATTTCATGACATGTTACTGATAGCTGTTGAATTTCTAGCATGGGCAAATCTAGGATAACAAATGAAGGTGTGTGAGAGCTGGATGTTTGTTTGCCTACATGAGTTTTCAATATGAATCCCTGCAGACTCACACACTCTTGATTGTCAAATTATATTTTTAGAATGAATTACAACAAAAATGGCAATATAACAATATACACTAACAAGTATATAATATAGCAGATGAAATGGATAAAATGGAATAATGTATATGATGTATTCAGATTTACCACACTGTTTTATATCACACTTCCTCTTTTATAAAAATGCTACAATGTTGTTTGATATCAGAAGATGAAACAAAAGGTGCTGTAAAGCTGTGTTCTCACATTATGTCTCTTGGCAAATAACAAGCCATGCCTTTTCCATATCATTTGTCTCTTTTGTTGGTTTTATTTTGTAATGCACAATTTAAGACACCAAACTAGTGGAATATACAAAGCTGATGATGAAAGGGTTTCCTCTTGTATGTGTAAGGTAGGACAGATTCAGATATTATAATGTCAGAAAAAAATGTTTCAGCTTCTTGTAATGCACACCATATCACGATATTGAATGAATTCTCACTTGATGCAAGACAAACTTTTGTAAAGCACTGAGTTTCCACTATTCAGTCACTCACCGTATCACTTCAGAAAGCTGTTCTGGTGATAATTATGCTGTTGAGCAAAACAAACAAACAAGCAAAACAAGAACAGATGCCCTGTGTCTGCATTTATCTGCCTTTGTATTTCTGCCACCAGAAGTTATATTTTTTCTGAATGATTGCAGAAATATGTCAAGTATTTCTTCATTAAATAGGTATTTTCAGGCTCTAAACCACCCCTTATCCTTTTCTTTGTTAAACTAGCACTTGTTGAACTAAAGATTATGTACAAAATCTCAATTCAAGTTGTGTTTCTGAGCAGCCCTGCTGCTGAAATATATGTATGAAATATTGAGAGACATTTGTCCTGGCTACATCCAATCTGGCACCTCCTCACTACCCTGAGTTGTCTAACAGCAACACCTACCCTGAGATAATTCATGTGCTCAAAATATATGCAGATTAAATTATCTCACTATTTCTGAATTGGTTTGGATATCAAAGGCACATTATATTCCATAATGCTATAATTATACTGAGCTCCCTAATGTTATTGCACTTTTTTAACAAAACAAGTAAAATTTTGAAGATATACATCAAAAAAGTCTCATATCACCTATACTACACCATTTGTTTTCTAGTTTAGTTCTTATTACAACTCCTTTAACATCCTGTCAAAAGATTTATATTTTTGTACCCAATGTAACATCATTTTCTCCATTTAAGAAATGAGGTTGAAATATGTAGCAAGCCACTGTCAAACAGATATTTACTGCCATCTTTTTATGTCCCTGTTCTTTGTCATAATTGTTCTCAATCTTGTGAAACCAATGCTTTTAAACAGCAAATGTGTGCCAGTATGTGAGCAAGTTTGTCTGAAGAATAAATATGCACATTTTCTCTCTCCCCAGATGTGAAATGTGAGCAAGTCATGATCATTCAAACTTAATAATTTTTCAGCTCTCTGATCTTTTCGTCTGTCTCTGCCAAGAGGGTGGCTAATGCTTTTTCTTATTGGACCAAGTGTGTTCAGCAATATTTAGGAATTGTACCTTCAGTACATCCTCTTCAGTAGCTATAAAAGGGTCAGATAAAGCCAAAGAAAGTATCTTCAGTTCAGCTGTGACTGTTCTCTGCATTTCATCTTATGCTAGCAATATTGTAATGAGATATGTCAATTAGTGGTCAAGGTAATCACAGAATGGGACAAAAAGGTAAAAGGAAGGACAGTGAGAACCAACAGTCAGCCTCATTTTCTATGCCCAGTGGGAAGTTGGAGCACATCCTGCTAGAAGGCATGTCTAAATGCATGAAGGACAGAGAGGTGATTAGAGAGAGTCAACAAGGCGTCAACAAGGGCAAATCATAGCTGACTAATTCCATGGCCTTCTACAGTGGAGTGACTGCATCAACAGAAAAAGAAAAACCTATGGATGTCATCTACCTACACTTCTGATTCGGGGCCCCACAGCATTCTGACCACTAAATTGGAGAGAAATGCATCTGACAGGTGGATGATTATCTGGATAAGGAATTGGCTGGATGGATGCACACAAAGTATTATAGTAAATGGTTCAATGTCCAAGTGGAAATAAATAACAAGTAGTGATCTTCAAGGGTATGTACTGCGATGAATACTATTTAATACCTTCATCAATGACATAAAAAGTGGGATGCAGTGCATCCTCAGCAAGTTTGAAGGCAACAAAGTTTGCAGCAACTTTGAAGCTGATTTCCTAGAGGGAAAGGACATCATCCAGAAAGCTCTTGACAGGTTTAAAGACTGATCCCGTGTAAACTCCATGAGTTTCAACAAGACCAAGTGTAAAGTCCTGCTCCTGGGTAAGGGCAATCTCCAGTATCAATACAGGCTGAAGGATTAATTACTTGAGAGGAGGCCTGCAGAGGACTTGGGGGTGTTGGTGAATGAAAGATTAGACAGGACCTAAAAATGTACACTCACAGTCTAGAAAGCCAACCATACCCTGGGCTATATCAAAAGCAGTGTGGCCAGCAGAGTGAGGGAGCTGATTCTCCTCCTCTCCTCTGCACTTGTGAAACCCCACCTGGACTACTGCATTTACATCTGGGGCCCACAGCAAAGGAAAGACATGCACCTGTAAGAGTGGGTCCAGAGGCTGACACAAAAATGGTCAGAAACCTAGAACCCTTCTTCTATGAGGAAAGGCTGAGAGAAGTGAGGTTTTTCAGTCTGGAGAAGACAAGGCTCTCTAAGACTCTTTTGCAGCCTTAAAATGTGTGCAGGGGTTTCAAACAAAGAGAAAGAAAGAATTAGGCCTCTTACCAAGGCCTGTAGTGACCACACAAAATACATTGGGTTTTACATGAGGGACAATAACTTTAGATTGAACATGAAGAATACATTTTTTTAGAATGAGGGTGAGGTTGCATGGAAACAGGTTGCCCAGAGAAGGTGCTGATGCCCCACCATTGAAGGTGCTCAAGGCCAAATGGGATGGTGTTTGGAATAATGTGCTCTCGTGGAATATATCCCTGCTTACTGCACTGCAGCTTGGACTAGATGATTTTTAAATGTCTCTTTCGACCCAAGCCATTTTATGATTTCGTGAAGATACCTAGACAGCGTTAATTATCTACTGGTATATCAGCCTTTGCCAGTCTCTGTCTGCAGTAAACCATTCATTTTTGTTCGATAAATAGGTATGCAAGTCATACTGCCTTTTGAACTTCATTCAGAATAAATCTATTCTTCAAATACATATGTTCTCATGTGTTAAAATATTGGTGTAGAGCAAAACAAATATTCTATTTCTTCAGGCAGAGAAATATTGGATTTTTCTTTCAATCATATCTCAGCTTTAGGAAAAAAAAGCTGTTTTATTGAAATATGCTTCATTGCTTCTGTAAAAATGGAGTCAGTGTTAACAGAGGACAACAAAACATAGAAATAACATCACTACCATACTGTGAAACTATAGCTAACTTCAAGCAAATTTCTAATGTCCAATGATTCTGATCATTAGCAAGCTGCTGTCTGTATTTCCATTGAATTGTCTTTCTACATCAAAACTACGTGATTTATTTTCCAGTATATTTCAGGACATGCTGAATTATCATATTTATCAGGGCAGGACTGTACACTCTCATTGGACACATTGAACAAGACCATCAGGACAAGCCAGTGATGGTGTAAAGTAATTTCCATAAAACTTTATCAACTCACACCAGCTGAGGTTTGGCCCTTGTATATTGTTATCAGCAGGTCCCAACTCTCCAAGAGCTCTTTTGGTAACCTAAAAAGTTAAGGATTCCTTCTGATATAGAACAGACACCTAGATACACTTAGGTACTTCATGGAACTAGGTTTATACATCTAAATAGGACTGGTTTGTATTGCTTCTATGTGGGTGAGACTATATGGTCTAACTCACATTTTATTTACTTCTTTGGATTCATAATTTGTCAGACTAGGAGCAAAGAGGTCGGTGGTTGCTCCTCAGATTCCAGAATTTCAAGGAAAGTGTTAGTAAGACAGATAGTTACAGGCACATCATTCTCAGAGGAGATCACTCTGAAAATATTGTCCAGCTCTGAATTTCTTTTCCCATCTCATCTCCAGAGACATGTGTGAAGGAAGTTTTGTGTTGTTTTTTTTTTTAAATGTAGTTCAAACAAAATTAATTCTCAACATCCTTTCTCCCACGGTTTCCTTAGGGACTTCCTGGGAAGAGTGAGCACAATTTTCTTCAGTTGTGAGATGGATAAAATGGATGAAATTTATTTCCTCTTGGTACAACTTGATATCAAGGAATTTTGGAGACTTTAGATGTAAAATCTACTCCCCAAATATTATAAATTTGCACAACAAAGTTTATGAATACCATGATTCAAAGCAGTACCCAAAAAATAAACTTGAAACAAACTCCAAAACCTTTTCAAATTCTCTACAATATGCTTAATTGAAAATAGAAAGGAAGGCACACATACGCTGGACATGGAAGCCTTGAACTTCAGTTATGATTTTTTTGCTTTATTTTGGTTTTAGACTGTGTGTGTGTGTTTTGCTTGCATTTTTTTAATCACAGATGAAAAGACTGTGTTATTTCTAAAAGCACCAATCCTTCTGTAACTGTCAGGGAAAAAAAAAAACCAAATGACAAAACATATCTTTCAAGACTTTCTCCTTGACATTTTCATAAAAATTTCAAGTAAGTTCAAAGTAGTTTAAATGGTTAGTCAAATGGAACTAATTTTAAGATATTACAATGTTTGACTACCACTAATTAGGGCAGCATTTTCTTTTAAACTTTAAGAAAAATTTTTATATAAGATAGATTACTCAAGAGAAGTTAGTACTGAACTTCTTTCCTTGTTTAAACATCAATATTGCTTATACTATATTACAATACAATGAATTAATCACAGCATCATAGAATGTCTTGGATTGAAAGGGACCTTAAAGTTAACTAGTTCCAAACTCCCAATTTGCATTACGTTTGCACATAAGTTACATGCATTTGCAGTACATATTTCCTGATACTTCATTTTCCTTCAAAATTCCAATGAATATTTTACTGGGAAGTAAAACCACATTTTTATATGAAATGTAATGTAAAAACCTAGTTTTAAAATTAAACCTCTTTTGATTTTTTGCTTTGGAAATAATTATTTGAAATATATGAGAAAGAACAACATCAGGGAATACAAAAAATGGGAATCCTTACTGCAGGGAATTTTTGCCACTTGTTTCTATTCTAAATAAAGATGAAAAACAGAAGTTTCTCAAAATTGTTTTCTGAAACATCTTATTGCATTGCTTCCTATAAAGACTAATTCAGCAATTTAGGAATGGAAATGATAGTTTTGGTTGTTTAATTGTCTGCCAGAACTTAAGCAAAAGTTATTTTAGGTTCATTTAGGTTCATTTATCATTTAACTCTTCTCCAATAAATTTTTTGTTTCCTCAACAGTTGTTCTCCCATAAAATCTATGGCACCTAATTCTCCCATGACCTTTCAAACACCACATCAGCTGAGCACAAGGGAAGAGGGAGGCACTTGGCAAAGGATGTGGCCAGACCTGCAATGGAGAGATGAACCACCCAAACCACAAGTGACCAGCCAGTCAGTCAAGAAGAAATTGTCCGTGAACTCAGAGGGGATGTTGTAATTGGGTTTAAGAAAAGAAAACCAAATTAGTTTTATTTGCATTTAAACATCCTCCAGTGCAGTATTTTAGTTTTTCAAAGAATAATTTGTGCAAAATCATGAATTGCCTGAGGTAATTCTGAGCTCTGTGCAAATTGTACAGTCTCTTTAGACAATATTGGATAAAAATTTCCCATATCAGTTTAAACCATTTTAAAATTGATTTTATAAAATAATAGATTAACCAAGATTTTTCTTTTGCCATGTGATATTTTTCAGTTTGCTCAGAGAGTACTCTCAGCATTTACTTACTTACAGGCATAGGCTAGAGGCACTACGTTTTATATTTTTGAGGACAGATTTCCAAAGCTTGTATTTTAGTTTCCTTTGCTTTCACACTGTAAGAGTAGTGCTTAAAAGAAACCTACTCTAAACTGCAGGAGCTATATAAGAATTTTGAACAAGAAACCCAATGTTTTTATAGCTGTGAGGAAGACAGTGGTCATAGGGTACTACATGAAAGGCATCTGTCATTGAAAAGCTGAAACAAGATATTTTAAGAGATTTAGCATGTGTTTCTGTGTACGTGTGGGAGGGAGAGGACACGGTGTGTATCAGCAAGTGTGTAGATAATTAATGGATGATGATAACACAAGAGTGAAAAAACCATGTTACTTAATACCCTCAGGCTTACATGAAACCCAATAGATGCAGATTGCTTGAGGTAAACAGAAGAAAAATTGCTGTGCATGAAGTAATAATTGAAAGCTACATTCATGTGGGCATATTGGTTTTAATTATTAATTGCAAGAAAACCTGTGGATGAAACACATGCTAATTTTTAATGTGACAAACCCTCAGGCCCATAAGACCTATTGAGGATGTAAAGAGATTAATAAAATGGGAGATGGAATCAAGGAGGATGTATAAATTGTCCTAAGTGTTTTTAGCAGTATAAATTTTGTAGAGATTCCATAAATTAGCCTAAATAATTCAGTTTCATTTAGCTGGTACTTCTGCATATTTTAAAGTGATACAGAACAATAATAAAAGACATTCCAAACTATTAAAAACCTCAATAATAATTTCTCGACCCTTTTTGTCTTCATCAGTTATCTTTCTGTGGAAGAAAGATGACAGATACTTAGTCTGAAATCATTCTTAAGAGAGATCCCACATAACAAATCTTCTAATTTTTAACAAAAGCTACAATCTCAGTGGTTGACATAATGACAAAACTTACTTCCCTAATGAACATCCCAAACCCATACAGAAAAATAATGAGGCAAATGAACAAGTAAAAATGGAAGAGGGAAAAAGAAAGAAATGAAAAAAAATCTGAAGTTTTTAAAGAGGTTTTTGTATATGGTTGAAAAATTTTGGGTTTTGTTTTGCCCCCCATTCAGATATTTTTCACACTTCACACGACAAAGCAGATCTAAATTATCTTGATATTTCATTCAATTTCATTCAATCTGAAGATGAAGCATGGAGATATCTATAGTCCTGAATATTACAAGAGGACATTTACTATTTTTGAAACAAATCCATTGAGAAAATTGAAATTAAATGTTGTCTGTTTTGATTAAGGGGTGGACAAGGCCTGTTCTGCTCTAAATTCCTGGTTGCTGCGTGATTCCCAAAGCTGTTTCCATGTTAGTCTGATCAGAAACAAAATTTAAACAAAGTCCTATGTTTTTGCAAAGTGTTAGAGAAAAACTTTATAGCTCTAAGGGCTAATGCTTCTCCAACAAAATTGTGACCAGCCCCACTTAGCCTTTCTGGCTGTTAGTGCTTCCAGAGAACAAAATAATAGGAATGAGGATCTGGCTGGGTATCTAATCCTGCAGGGACCTGAATAAATCTCTTTAGCTTCTTTCAAGTCTTCAGAGGCCAGCAATCATTAGCATACAAATAATTACAGAACCAATACCATCTTAGGTTTTAAAAAGTCCTTTGACTTTCGTCTGCCATGCAGTACTTCAGGTATTTCATGTATATTCACTGGAGTCAGCAAAATGTATGACTTACATGGCTCATATTTGTCATTCTGCAGAATATAGATTAGCAAAACAGATGTGCAAAGCCTGGGAGAAGTCTGGCTGTGCTGAATTTTACCATGAGCAAAAAGAAATCTGCATCTTGCTATGATTAAACTCAGCAGGAAGAGTCACAATAAATTGTGTTAAATCAAGCATGACTCTACAAAGTCTTAATACAGATCAAACAAATTTAGAAATGATTTTTCATGGTTAGGCATACAAAATACAGAATGGACAGAAATGCAGGAAGAAAAACAAAAAACCAAACTACAATGACCCGTAGAGGGTGTCATTATTTGTGTTACTAAACTTGTATTAACAAAGTAGTATATTAAAGTCATTCTATTTGTTTCTCTAAACAATTCTAGAGATTTTCCCCTGCTGAGTCAATGGCATTGGAAATATTTAAATCTGTTATTTTTTACAGCCTGGAGACATGCTTAACTTCTCAGTTAAGCAATAAAACTAGAAATGATAAGGTAGAGAAGGTGTGAAAGGGCACAAATACTGCATTCTTCTCTGACATTACTTGCTAGCATTGCAATATTCCTGTTGTCTCCTGTGTGCTCATGACAGATTGCTGCTCTAGGTGTGGAAGATAAAGAGCATGCACCCTGGCACACCTCACCTATGATATAGATACCCAGGTATGCAGTGCAGGACAGGAAAGAAATAGCTGAGCATACCCAGCAGTCATTTTTCAAGCTCCTGAAATTTTTTTGAAAGCAAAAATGTTACTTTCTGAATCTAAATTGGTACCAAAAAGAGTGTAAGGCAAAAAAAGGAATTTAAAAAGTGTGTCTTGAAATTTTTTAGAATAGTAATGATTTGGTATGTCTTGGGCAGGTATAACACAATGTCTGTAAATTTAGTGGTCATTCTATCAGAGAATTTTACTTGATGTGTTGCAGAAAAAAATGATTAAAGGTCTGACCACATATACAGCCTATTATTAATTGTGTTTTCTCTTTTGCTGACCCTATTAAATGAAAAATGCAGAGGAATACAATTAAATCTCACTTAAAGGAAAAAGTGGGAATTAGTGTGTGAAGTTTCTCACGTGTTTTATTGATGTTGGGTGCTAAGTGTTTACAAATCTACAGAACAGAATCCAGAGGTTTAGATTTGGTCTGGACTTTGCAAACATTTATCAATATTTCTCATGTTGGAAGTTCTGTTCCCATTGATGGACTGTAGAAACATCATAATTTACACCTATGTTGCTTAATGTTAGCTGAGCTATCAAAAAGAGATGTGGGTCTTCAGGTGTGGAATTGCATTTATTTAAATCCCTGCCACAGTCATTTATTCATTTTTCTGTTGGTTATAAGCAATTTTTTTTTTTTACTTACTTGTTTGGTACTTACAATATGTACATGAAATGTCTTGGTTTGGAAGAAGTATTTACTGACTATATTGTATTGCAGTTTTCATTGAAAGTCTTAAGCTATATTTAAATCCTAGGACTTTTCATGTGCCCCACTGTGAAAGCTTGTCTTTCTGAGTACTGGCATTAAACAGACAAAACTGAGGGACAGCATATGAGACTACTTCACATCACCTCTGCAAATAGCTTAGGATCTTGTGTCTCTGTATTTTTGAAAAGTACCATGGCATTATAGCTCTGCTGGAAATCATGAATGTAAATTACTTTATATATAAAAATGTGATCTATTATTTAGTATATTTTCAAATAGCTTACTTCAAAGTAGAGAACATTAATAAACATCAAGGAATTTAAAGCAGTGGTGGTAGGAGAATGCAGAGAAGACATGCCTACAGCTGAAATAAAATTTTATTTCTCCTCTGCTAACTAGTCTGCCAATGAAATGCCAGGGCATTGCTGCCTCCCAATTGATAGCAAGTGTGGAAAACTAGTTTGAATTATGGCACAGAAAAAGCAGGGATCATAATCCTAAAATAAAAATTACGAACAACAAGAAGACCCTTTTTCCTAATTCTGGGTTTACTCAGTTGTTTTATGGAGGTAAAGTGTTGCAACACATTCCTCATACAGCACCAAAAAAAAAAAAAATTGATAATTAAAGATCTTGCCTTTATTCTTAATTTAGCAATGCAAACCATATTCTAGCTTCCAGTTTGGTGGGAAATTTGTTGCTGGTTCTTAATGCTTGCCTTTTTAAGTGTAAAATATCAGGCATCAATAAACAGGTGTTAGTCAACAGGGCAAACCCTCTGCAATCTGCTTATACATGATTTTTTCCCTCCTCTGCAGCATTCCACCTCTACATATCTCTTGACTTCATCATTTCTGCATTCTGAATCCAAGACTTCACTTTCCTCCATGGCTTCACAACCAAATCCCTGACCGTTCACATCTGTGTTTTCTCCTTTCTGGTGCTAGGGCTTTGCAAGCCCCTTCCATCACAAATGTCAGTTTAAACTGACCCTCTTCAATCAGCTTTTCAAACAGGCCACCTTGGGGGACTTGCAACCTCTGATAGCATGACCTTCTGGCTCATCAAACTCCAGCTTCAGCTCCTCTTCAAGGTTTAAAGTCCTCTCATTGGGTTGGTTCTTTTTTTCAGAAGAAATATAAAACTACAGCAGGACCCAGCAGAGTCAGAAAATCGACCCAAAAACTGTTTTGGGGGGAGACTGGAGAGAACTTCTAATTCACAGCTGTGCAATATGAGCAATTTTTTCTTATAAATGTGAGCTATCAAAAGTCAGACCTACATTTTTGCTCTTTCTTTCCAGCCGTCTCTTCGTTGTCAGTTTTTAGAAATATCTTTCTTATAATTTTCAATTTTTTTGAGTAGTCTTTTTGAACTCTCTTGCCAGCCTGTTGCAATTACCATTAGCATAAGTGCAGCCAGGCTGGCCAAAGCCACGGCATGAGCCTGTCCCCCTCTACAAGCAGGTGATGAGCAGTGCCCGTGCCAATCTGCTCCAGGAATTCATGCTTTCCTGAGGAAGATCTTTGGTGGCTGCTGGCAGTGCACCATCCAGGACTGCTGTGGTAAGTAAAAGTGTACTGTTCATCATCGTGACAAGTCCATTCCCTCTGTCAGCAGAATCACCTGACTTGGGAAACAAAACCATGGAATTGTCAGAAGCAGAAGCATTGCAGATATCCAGATCTAGCAAGACTGGCAAGTGGATTACATTAGCTAGAAAATTTGTAAAATCTCCTAAAAAAAAAAAATTACAAAAATGTGACTCTGCCAGCCCACAATCTGTAGCTGTTTTCAGATCCTGTCTTAAAAGCCATTGAGCCACAGTGTAAAAGGAGATGGTTGTGCTGGTTTTTGCATGAAAAGTAAAAGGGCAAATGTCCTAAGGGAAAATATGTCCTACCCATGCATGTGCTGAGCAGCTTGGTTCATCAAGGGGGTGGGTTTGCTCCCTTCAGACTGATCCCTGCCTTAATATTGCCCTGGCTGGGAGTCAGGTCACATCGTCCAAGCCATGCACGAGGGAACACTGGGTCAGTACAGCACTTAGGTCAACAGGTGTTTCCCTACAAAGAGGATCCACATGCATCAGGACACAGGGTGAAGTTCTCCCATACTGTGCTCTTACAGATATGGAAAATCATGCAACAATGATGAAAATGCTCAAGTAAGATCCATACTCCAAAAGAAGTTTCCTTTGTACTTACTACTGACATTTGGGACAAAGGTCTTGGGATGAAATGGCTGTCTTTGCTTCAAAGAAATTCCCATTCTTGTGATACTTCTGAAAACAAGAAGTCTGATTAGGAAACCACTTCCTTCCATAAATAAATGTCTCAGTGTCTGAATGGTTACTTGGCAAGAAAGATAATTGTTGCTAAGTGTATGTAAGTATGGATATTATTAGGTATATACATAAACCTAATTACGTTGTAAGTTTATGTATATATCTAATATTATACTTATAAATTGGAAATCCACAGAGGTGCTTTGTTTATTCAGAACTTCTCAGATTGCAGAAATACAAATTACCCTTCTAACAGGAAACTCGACTGTTTGGAATTCTCTAGGACAATATAAAAATAGTAAATAGTAGTTGAGATATCTAACTATTGACAGATTATTTTTCCCCTTCTTCCTATTTTCACAGCTTAAAACATTGACAGAGGAAGGTTTCAAAATAAGGAAGGTAATTATATTTCAGTCCAAATGCAGTAGCCTTACATGAAAGATAATTTTGTATTGGACAGCTATGTAATGACTTCTCTAAACCACTGTTGGACCTAAAATGAAGTGCCCCACTTTCTCTTTGGTCTCCTGTGAATTCATTAAGATAGCAAAATGGTATTTAGAGAATGTTCCAATGACTTCTAGACTATGTTCGTCCTTCACGTACTCACTGTTCAGGACAAAAAACCCAACCAAACAAAAAGCTTTAAAACAGTTTTGCAAACAAGGTGCAATGCAGTGCTTCCTTCTGTTTTGCCTTCCAAATGTGTAAGTGATACTATAATTTCCAAAGTAATTGAGCCTCATTATAATGACTTTTAATATTGTGGACTTTGGTAATACAGAAAATATTTACCTATAACTAATAAATTGATGTGTTAAGAGAGAATTATTTAAAACAAACCAAGAAAATTGAATTGCTTTGGAGATCAGAGCCAAAGAATCACGGTATATTTGGATCTTGTATTAGAGGAGGTGAGTGTTAATAAAATATTAAAGTATTTAGAGGTATATTTTACATTTAAGCCTGATGGCATAAAAAATATGAAATAAAATGTACCTTAGTGAAGACTTCCATCTACCTTCATAAAATACAATATTATTTTTAATATTTTTATATAAAAGTCCTGCCAATCTTTGCTGTCCAAGTAAAACCAACATCAAATCTCTCTGCCTAAATAAGTTAATGCAGATGGTAAATATTTTCTCTGAGTGCAAAAATGGTCAAACAATCCATAACTTCTTCCTCATTGGGAAGTACTTCTGATTCATAGAGTAATGATCTCACAATGCAGCAGGATTTTCCTGTGTTGAGAAGCGGAATGAAAAACCCAGTGCAGAAACATGTTAGATGATGTGGTGGAAATTTCAAGTATCTGTGACTTGCCCTCAGACTACTACCTCTGCAGAAATGCACAGAGCAGCTCTGAGAGATCTGTGAGTTTTTAGAGCTGCATCACCTTGACCTTCCCTCCTAAATCTGAGGTGCAATCTGACAGAGCAAAGAGAATTAATTCACTTTCTCTTTAAAGAACACTTTTTTCCGTCTTCCTGGGAGTAAAAATACTTATTAAATTTCACTGAATGAGACTATGCAGGAACATTCTGAAAAAGAGAGTAGGGTTTACTCTCTTTGTAATAAAAGTCATTTCTACAACCAAAATGACAGTAAATTTAAAAAAAAGTACCCTCTTTCATTGTTGTTTTTGAAAACCTTATGAATATTGTTTTATTTTTTTTGCTTATGTCTATAAAAATAAAACTTTTTACCTTTTATGTGTTCTTCTGCTACAAAAATCCCATGTTTATCATCTGACTTCCTAGACTACCAATTCTACAAGCTGGGCTTCTTTTTTGTTTGCTATAAAATCTGTTTTTTCTTTTTATTTGTCCAGAAAAATCTAAGTCAACAATTCATTTTCACTGTTCATTTTAATACCTTGTGCAAATTCATGCAGGGACAGGTGGGCTGGTCTCCTACTATGGACAGCCCAAGTAAGATCTTATTTATGCAGAAATTCATTTTCAAGCAGGCTGAAAATCCACTGGTGACTTCGGAGAACAACAGGTAAGAGGAGACATTTTGGAGATCTCGTCCCTCTGAAAAGTTTGAAAGAGTTACAGTTGCTGGATTAGGAAAGAAAAGGGCAATAGAAGTCTGCTGCAAAGTTAATAGTCTTTGCTCTTTATCTGTCAGTAACGGGGAAAGAAAGCTAAACCAGGAAACAGAATATATGTCAGGAAAAACAGTTTCTCTGTAAAGACAAAGGCCTGGCTTAGATTGCCAAGACAGTTGGTGGGGATGATCTTAGACAACATGAACAGAAAATCAGAGCTAACATGGAAATAACTCAGCTAGGGCTGTGACCTATGTGAAGTCCCTGTCAGATTAATTTTATAGGGAAAACACATCTGGCTGTACTATTTTCTTAGTCTATGTCATTGAATTGGCTCCATAACTCCCTTGTATGAAAAGAAAGATCAAAACCTGAGCAAATTCAATAATGAATAGACAAACCAGGACTGGGCTTGCAGCTCCATATACATTTAATTTCCCTCAAAGTAAATTTCCTAAATTCTATTGAACTATTGTAGACACCTTCAACCATATTGACCTATGTCACTTGGATGATCAGTTTTCCATGGCAAATGTTACAGTAATTAAATAAAAAATTGTAGTGCCAATTTTCATACTCATTTAAAATAAATTTATTTTGAGGTTCCTTTCCTTTGACTGCAGATGATCAGGTTTGCAGCTCTACAACATTCAATTTGCACAGTTACAAGTGATTCTTCAAAGGTTTAGCAGTACTTTGTAGATGATGTGTCCCGGGAGTGAAAAAAAAATGAAATACTCAATATTTAAATGCTATTTCTGTCATTTTCTTTCAATTACTCTTTGACCAGAAGTGGTTTTTCTTATGCTCTATGTACCTCATGGGTCTTTTTTTTTTTTTTTTCAGATAAATATAATAATATGCCTAAATCAGAAGACATTTGAGAAGCTCATTAGTCTACAATGACAAAATGATAGAATTATATCATGGTTCCGGTTGGAAGGTCCCATAAAGATCATCTAATTCCTATCTCACTGCCACGGAAGGAACATCTTCCACTAAAACAGGTTGTTCATGGATTCATCCTTTAACACTTCCAGGCATGAGGCACTCACAGTTTCTCTGGGCAACCTAATTTTAGTGTTTCACCACCCTCACAGTAAGGAATTTCTTCCTAATATCTAATATTTCAGTTTAACTGCCCTCTTTCAGTTTAAAGCCATTCCCACTTTTCTTATCACCACATGCTCTTGTCAACAGCCCCTCTCCAACTTTCCTGTAGGTATCTTTGAAGGCTGCTACATGGTCTCTCTAGAACTTTCTCTTCTTAGGGTGGAACGACCACAAATTTCTCATCTTCATGGAAAACGTGTTCCAGGCAGAAAAAATAGTTTCAAAATAATTAAGTACTGAGTACTTCTCAATAATTGAGTACTTCTGAAAATATGTATTTTGTATTTATGTGCATTATGTTTGTTATTTTGTTAATTGTTAACCTGTATACTTGAAAGTTTCTGTTTCAGGAAGCCATTTTGGCATCCTCAAAATGTGTATTTCATGGATTGAAATTAAATTTTCACCAATAACATAGCTCTGATGGCTTTTATGGAAACCTGACATCTGAATCATGCTACGAGTTGTTAGGTTTTTTTGTTTGTGTTTGGGGGTTTTTTGTTATTAATACAATGAAAATATCTCAGCCTCAGGTTCTCTATTTTCAAAATTAATTGTTTGAGAGATCTGTCTTGGTTAAAATTAACCTCAAATTTCTTTAAATTATACTTATACTCTTTGGAAACCTTAAAGGCTCTGCAAACTAACAATGTGAAATCTGTGCTTTGCCTACCTCTGTCCTTTTCCTAAGAGGTCTATAAAGCATCCACAAGATGGCATTATGTAATACTATTTTTCAGCACTATTTGATAGATCTTCACATTGTGACTTCTTGGTTGAAATAATAACTCGCTTGGATTACAGTGTTATTTGTATTTGGTCTAGTGGACAGTCTTCTAATGATCAAATATCCTTTTCTTTTAAATAGAACATTAAACCATTAAAACTCAGTTTTAGGAGTTTTGCTCATGTTAATGGCTCTGTGTTTATTTTCCAAATAAGTCTGAATGAATTTCCATTATCATCTGTTGCAGTATGTCCATGAGTTTGAAATAGCATTACATACAGCCATAAAGAAATATTAGATAAGAGTGTAGAGATTGTAACTAAGGAAGAACTCATTCTTTCAAAAATTCAGCTAATTTTGTTATCTCTTCTTAAAAAAAATGTACAGACACATTTGAAGTATGAATGTGCTCAAGGGGAAACATCTTACTTGTTTTACTTTCTTTCTCTTAACTTGCACAGTATTTTGTTACTGAGTTTATGTATTACCTGAATCCCCCTTCCTTGACAGAGGATGAAAAAAAATATTTTCAGGTAACCATTAGGCTGAAATAGAAGACCCATTCTTGCACCTTCCCCTCACAGACTGTTGGCCATTAAGAATATTTCTGGCTTTGATTTAAGCCAAATATTGAGGAATGATCTGATCCTGACCTGGTCTCTAGCATGGGATGAGCAAACATCTATACCTTAGTTACTGTTGTGGAAACATAAATACTTACTATAATAATTAAACTGAATGTCAAAATTCATGACAAAAAAATTTCTTTTCAGATAGTGTCAGAAAGTGTAAAGACTTGCCAAATAAAAATTGTGTTTTAAAATTCGCTGTTACTATGAGGTTTGAGAAAAGTTTTCAAATGAAAAATTGATGTTTAAGTTTTCATTTACCTGAGAGGATTTCCTGCTAAATATGTTTTCTTTGTAATTTTCCTCAATGAATGAAAAAAAAAAATCCTATTAAGTATTTTAATACAAAACTAGAGTAAAAATTAATTTTTCATCTGTTTTCTTTGGCAGTTCTCAGTGTGGATATATTCCAACACCAAAAATAAAAATAAATGAAAGACAGTTTTGCCTGATTTTATCTTTTCAAGGAGGACAAATACATTGGAGGAAAGTTTCTAAAACTGTGGAGCAAAAGTACTGGAGATACAACTGGTGGTAGACAAATGCTACAGTCTCCAGATTCCAAGTCTGCTTCTGGTCTGTTAGCAGTAAATAACTTGTAATTCAGTGCTTTTTTTATGCTAAGACTTTTAACAAATTTTGAAGATTAAAACCATCCTTCATTTATTTTTATTTTCAATGTTGAAATATATCTCACTGTAAAAATCCTACCAAGCAATTTTAAAATTAATTTCTATTTGTTTGAAATCTTATGATTTTTGATACCTTTTTTTTTTTTGAGACTTAATTAATTACTTAAATGTTTGGCATCAGCACACTAAGGACTGCCAAAGACAAAAGAGGAAGGTAATATACTTTCAAAAGACCCACCTGAAAGTAAATCAATTGCTACAACAAATAGGTGAGTATCTGGACTTTGGAAAGAAAAGGGACATAATCACAAAATAACCTAATGTAGACATGCTGTAACTAACTCAAGATTACATGATCCTGGACATAGCCCTTATCAATCTAACCTAACTTTAATCTTCTTTTTAGCAGGGGACTGAATTGCTGAAGCCCTTTCCAACCTCAATTGTATGATTCATTGCTTTATACTAATGAAATAATAAACGCAATTACTCTTTTTCTACAAATAATTTAAAATTCTTTACTATCAAGTAAGCTGTGATGTTTTCACTTCCAGTGCTTATTATAATTCTCACATTTTTCACTCAAGCCATACATTAATCTTGCCCAACACTAGCACCAAAAGCATTAATATTTAACAGCACTATGTCTTTGGTGAAACTATAAAGTAAATATTACTTTAACAAACAGAATTAAATATAGTAAATGCATTTTGTGCCAAAGCAATAACTGGAAAAATAGTTTCTCCTCTTTCTAAACATTCTTTTCAACTGTTAAAATAATAACTTTTTATTAGCAGTTGTAAATTGTAGTAATTTAGTCCAGTAGTCTAGAATATATTTAGTGTATGCAATTATGTTTGTTGACAATGAATTTACATTTTATCCCTAGTTCTCTTGATTTCTTCCTTGTTTCTACATAACCGGAGTAAAATCTTTGACTCTAAAACCCAATAAAGGATCAGATTTTTTAAGTAACTTTCTCAAGTGTTAGCAATAAAAACTTAGATGTGTTTATGAAGCAAAAGGGAACAATATACAGCTTCTGAATATGTAGACACTGGAGGTGCATGGAGGTGCCTAGTAAAAAAAAATAGATTTTAAAATCGTTTATTAAGGAGAAGAAACACCAAAAGATTGCTCATACAGGGGACTGGAGGAACTGGCAATGGTATTCTCAGCTGAAATAATCAGTAGTTTAAATCCATTAAATATTGTATGAAGTAATGTTAGACATGCAACTAAATGCAAGAAAGTAAGACTAGAAAAAGAACATGAAAAGGAGTGTATGGCTAAAAATAGCCAATGGCCAACAAGCTTTGTAGCTCACAAAGGATTCAAGACAATGAGAAAGTCTAGCAAGTCTCCAGTGATTAAGAATAAATTATATTGAATATAAATGGGTTTATATTAGAAAAATTAATATTAGAAAACATTGAATCTTAATACAAAGATAAAATTATTATTAACATGATTGACCTATTTATGAAAGAGAGTTTAGAACACTTCAAGAAAATGAAACACAGTAATTTCTGACTATGTTCAGTAACTATGTATTATGCCAGAGGAATGGAATCTTGTGATACCTGGCAATAACTTAAAAGACAAAAAAAATGAAACAAAAAGTTTGCAAAATTTGGTAGGTATGTTCCATTTAGACATTGCATTTTGCACCCAAATTCAGAGGTAAAACCATTGAAAAGTACCACTTCAAGACTGTTGAAATTTGAAGCTCAATGTATTTGTGTCTCATGAGGAAGAATGCTTAGGACTACATGCTTTTATTGTACTTGTCTAACTGGAAAAAAAAAAAAAAAAGCCCACATAGGGAAAGGGACTTGGAAGTTATGAATATGGAAATAGGCTCCAAAAACTGTAAAATTCAGCATTATTCTAGGGTTTGCAATGAAAAAACAGGCTAAAATATATTTTAATACAGGTTATATGCAATAAATTTATTTCCACCCCTGAAGTCAAATGTGGCTTCAGTAGGGGATTTGCCATAAACTCTGGCTTTAAAAGAATCCTTTCCTATAGGCAGATACCATGGATGAAATAAATCATATTACTGACATTACATTATTCACTTTTACTAATGATTTTACAATATGTAAGGATGTGATAACATGAAAGTCATCTATGACACCTGAGAATGCACTTTAGCTTTGCATCTAGACTATGACACAAAATAAAGGAAGAAATTTTGGCCACAAGTCATTTGGCAGAGACTGTCCCCTGGCCCCTCTGCCAGGGGCTAATCCCCATATTAACATAATAACCATTGCCTGCAGCATTGTGTTTGTCTCTGGGTGTCATGTCATGTTTTAACCCCAGCTTTCAGCTGAATATCACACTGCTGCTCACTTATTTAGCCCCTGTACAATGGGGAAGACAATCAGGAGCATAAAAGTGAGAAAACTCATGGGCTGAGAAAAAGACAATAGGTGAAGCAACAGCTGCATGTGCTAGGAAAATAGGACAAAGATTTCATTCCCCTCTTCCCATGGGCAGGCAGGGGTTCAGCCATCTTCAGGAAAGCAGGGCTCCACCATGTGGAATGGTGACTTGGGAAGGCAAATGTCCTGACTCTAAACATCCCTCCCCCTCTTCCTTCTTACCCCAGGTTTATTTGCTGAACATGATCCCACATGCTGTGCAATACCCCTTTGGTCAGCTGGGGTCAGCTGTCCTGCCTGTGTCCCCCCTGAAGCCCCTGTGCATCCCCAGCCTTCTCACTGGCAGGGCAGTATGAGAAGCAGAAAAGGCCTTACCCATGTGTAAGCACGACCCAAGGGTAATGAAAACATCCCTGTGTAATCAACACTGTTTTCAGAACAAAGGCAAAACACAGCACCATGCTAACCACTTTGGAGAAAATTAACACTATTTCATCCAAAACTAGCACAGCATCCTGGGCAGGGATACCCTGTAAGACTAGGAGATAAGTATTATTTCCCAGGTTTGGTGTTGTTTCATCCATGTGACATATATCAGGAAACAATTGCCTGTTCTTGGGGCTTGTTTTTGAAAGATCTAGTGAGAGTGGTCCAAAATACATCTAATGAGTGTGCTGGGAACCTCAACATATGGGTCATGCAGGTTTCAGTGTTCAGACATGCTTGTTTACTCTCTTTTGTCCAAATGCTAATTAAGAGAGTCAGTTTATCACAAAAGTGACCATTTGAGTTTAGAAGACCAAAGAAATGTAAATACCATAGGTCAATAAATGCATGTGATGACATTCCCATTCAAGGCCTCTTGGTTCTGAACAGTTTAAGAAGAAAATATCAATCTTCTGGAATAAAAACATGCCAATATCTCAACACACTGAATGGTAAGTTAAGAAGTAGCAAGTGATTCTGTACGCATCTGTAACAACAGTGTAGCCATTAATGGTTTTATTTTAAGCATTCTGTGTTAAGGAGAAAAGAAAGAAAAAATAAGTTCTCTAACAGTTGCTCTAAAATGTTGCATACAGGTAGACAACAACACTGTGCACATCCTTCAGATCTTTGAGTAACATAACTGTATATTGATTTTACAGTTATAAAAGACTGAATGAAGGAGCAGTGCATGAAACAGGATATTGTAGACCCCTTAGAGGTCAATTGGACAATTAACTGTAAAATAACTGAGTGTTAAAATAAAAGGCTATAAAAGTTGCTGTTATTTGGTAGTCTATACCATAAAACAAGATTTATTAGGAATTAGAAAACAAAAGTTTACTATGTGGAAAAAAAACCCTAACATTCAAACCTACAGATGAGGCTCACTAGGGACAAAGATAGTTTTGAGCTGACAATGAGTTTCAGACTTTAAGAGAGTATTACAGACAATTTAAAAGAAAGTTCTTTCATTTATCATTTGCAAGGTAATGCTTGCAATTAAGAATCTAAGAGCTTTTGTCTGGCTGTATGTTAATTTTTTATGTTGCCTAAAATAACGATAAAATGTGAAGTATATTTGTGAAAATTACTTGGCAATGACCTTCCAAGGCACATAAAAGCAATCTTCATGGAGTAGTAAAGACTTGCTGTGATACTGTTTTATATGTACACATATATTTCACCTCTCTATCTCCTTACTGCTCTCTCAGAAATGCGTCTTCCAAACACAGATAGAATAAAGTGGTAATGACGTTTTATGTGAGTTCTTTGAGAGGCAGAAATTAACCACTTTCTGACTTGGATATCTCAAGATCTAGAATCCTGGGAGGTGACGCATGAGATATTGACGTAAGGGTGACTTTGAGAATAGATTGGCTGGAAAACATCTCCAAGAAAAGCATATGAAACTCCTGGTGGACACGTTCTTGTTTTGCTACTGAGCATTAGTCAAAAATGCATGTTTGTACTGATTGTGCTTACTGTGTAGTGGACCGCATCAGCAAAATCATAGCTGTCAGGTCAACCAAAGTGGTTATTCCTCTTAGCTCAGTCCTTGTAGGGCCACATCTGGAATAAATCGTCCAATTTTTTCCTCTAGTGTAATATCTGTATCAATAATCACAAGAGAATTCAGAGAAGGACTATTATGATCAGCAGGGAGATGGAACCTTGGTGAGACCAAGAGAAGGTTTATTGAGCCTGCAAAAATGAAAGCAAAGGAGAAACCTCATTAGTCTTCTTCTCCTAAGAGAAGGTTTGTAGACAATGGACCCAGAGATTTGTCTAAGGTACACAGAAATAACACAAGAAGCAACAGACAAAAGTTGCAACAGAGAATTCCAGTCGGCTATAAATTAAAATCTCTTTACGTGAGGATGAGAAAATACAGTAACTGCTTGACCCAAGAGGTTTTGGAGTCTCCATTCATGAAATTTTACAGAAGTCATTTGAATATGACTTTGAACAGTCAGATCTGCCAAAAGCTGTACCTGCTTTGAGACATAGGTTGGACTAAATGATTGTCAGAGTTTCCTTCAGACTGAATTGCCCTGTGAGTTCACCGTTCTGATTCTATTTCTCTATAATGTTTGCAAAATAAGCAAAATTCATTGACAAGAGGTTACTGTGCACTATCACTAACCCTCATCATTCTCATTTTTAGCATCCTGCATTCAAAATTCTATTTAAATCCTTAAATTTTGAGAGGTAGATTTAATTTCCATCACATTTTCCATCACACAGACACAATGGACTCAGCACTAAAAAAAGCAATCGCAGACTTGCTGGAAGTGTCTTGGGGTAGTAGCTCACTAACAGACAAACACCCCACAATCTCTCTGCAGGATTTGATCTCCCTATCAATTCAGAAAGAAACCTGGAAGCTGATGGCTTGTAATGACAAGCGAAGACAATATTTAAGAAATGTGTTTCTCATTAGCTTAAGCTAAAAAATACTTTATTTGACACTTTACTCACTACCTCTCACTATGCTTCTCTAATTTACTATCAAAATAACAAATGAAGCCCCTTATTGTTTTGCAATTTGCAGATTGTTAAGATTATGGTGATTTTTTTTTTAAACCAGACATCTGATATGCCAGGGTAATGTTTTCTATTCAAGAGCAATAAAATCCCATATTTTTTAGATTGATTAAACTAGATAAAAGCCTTTAAATGCTTGCAGGCTAAACTTTCTGACAAGTAGAGGAAAGAAATCATGGAGGAGTAGCTGTTCCTTATTACATCACTGACTATTGCTGTGAGTCATGAAAGGGAATTACTCCACACCATATCAAGAATTTCTGATGCCAAATCCACGTAAATATTTTCATTTTCCTGAATCTCATCCTCCAAAATGTTCTTTCAGTTCTCATTTATTTTTTTCATCCAGATTGAAATCCATTCAAGTTCATCCAGAAGGGCAGTGAAATAGAGTTGTCACAAAATAAGGATTTAAAGTCCACTCACTTTTCATCATGTTAGTCTTTCATGAATTCTTGAGTTATTACAAGGAAACTGTATCATAGTGTAGTATACTAACATGTGTTTTCTACTTTCTATGATACCAAAGTTCTTTTACTATTCTGAATGTTCTTAACACATACAAATATTTTAATACAATGGAAATGAAGATAACCATTTTATCATTTAATACTTTATAATATGCAGCCTTGTGCCTTGGAAACATCAGAGTAATTCTCTGCTTGCTTTACGTAGAAATTGTTATATATAATACATATGAATAGAAGGAAAAACAAATAACGATATCAATTTTTGAGTCATGTTAATTGCCTGCATAATGTTGTCTGTAACATGGGTGAATCCACTTTGGAAGTGCTAAGGACAATTCTCATGTAAAGAATTACATCAGCATGAAAACATGACAAGAAATCAGAATTCCTCTTGTTATTTATGTGGAAGTGCTGTGGAAGAAAGTGATTTTTAAACTTTCTTTCAGAGATAAAACTAGAGAACGTGGCTTTCATCCTGCAGTGATCTCTGAGCATTTTGTCAGAGAAAAAAAATGAAACTCAAACTAAAAAAAGCTAATAAAAAGTTGATCTTACTGTTAGCATTCAGAAACATATAATCACACGGAGGCAATCATATGTCAGTGCTTTATTGGAGAGCACTCAGAACACAGGGGCAGCAGAAGGTCCAAATCATGTGTTCTCTGGACATACAGAGGCTCGTGCTTTTATGTTCTTACATTAAACACATTAATGATTTGTTTGAATCAACATCTCCCCTAACTACCAACCACAAAAATCACACTCATCCCCCCTCCCCTGATTTATTACCCAGGCAAAGTCATGCTTGATTTGGTTAAGACAATAGCATGAAAGTATCGTCCTGGCTACAGTAAAGCTAACATTCCGTTCCCAAGGCCTCGCTGTCCTGCAGGTCCAGGCCTCACCTTTCTAACCACCTCCACCACCTCCCCAGTTACCCGATTACAATTCTTACAATTTTAAAGATCATTTTAACCCTATACTATCATTACTTCTTATAGGCTCTAGACAGTTTTTAACTACTTTTTTATGATGTTAGGTTGCATTCTGCTATTAAAATCATAAGAGTATGACTGTACTGGCAATTCAGAATGGAATGAGTGTTTTTTATATAATTAACATATTTACCTCTGCAGCATTACCTCCATCGTGAAAGAGACAGCAAGAGCTCAGCATCTATTGCTTTGCCCATGATTATACTTTAATTATGATGGAAGTTTGCTTGCATAAATATAGTAAAATGAGGTTGTATAAAAATAATATTTTGGATAGTTTGTGGGATGAACTTTGATCTCAGAGGTCAATTCTTCATTCTACTACTACGTTTATGACATGTCAGATATCTACCACATTTCTAGGTTCATCTGTTAAAAAAACATAGATAATAATGTTGACTTCTTTCCAAAATGCCAAGGAGTCAGGTCAGATTTATTATATAGAGTTTGGTTTGATTTTGTGGTTATTTTTTTAGCATAATTTATTTACAAGTGTGAAATTTGTACCCAATCTCACTACCCACCTAGGAGGCATTTTTTATTATGTTGATCTTCTAAATGGACAAATTCTGATGTATAGAGATGTTAATGTTGGCATTTCCACAAGCTCAGGCAGATAGAGCAATGAGCTCTGAAAGGGCACAGCATATTCATGGTCCCTATGGGTGCTTTCAAAACAACATTTTCCAAAATACCAAGTTCCTGGATTCCTGGAGTACCTGAGAGAAGCACTGTATATTTATGGATGTTTATATTTTATTTAATATTTATTATATTTATTATTATATATTTTTCAAATAATAATTAAAGGGACAAATTATGTCATTGATAAATTCATACAATTAATCCTTCTGATGTTGAATTTTCCTGGTGAAATAAAGTTACTATGCAAGTTAGCCTAATGCTGAGGGTCAAATTTGCTGCCAGTGAAAATGTACAGAGAAAGACAAAAGCTTCTCCAGCTCCCCCCCAGATGAATGATGCCAATGCTACTTCCCTCCTCTGCTCCAGGGTCTTTGCAGCTCCTGCACAGTGGAAATGAGTGAGACTCGTGGCTCCTGGGCAGTGCATAAAGCCTGATGGAAGATGAGCAGGCAGCCTTGGAGGCTGAAGGAAGACTGAGGCTCCTGAGAAGTAACAGAGACTCACTGGAGAGGCAAAAAAACAAGAAAAATGAGCAGGAACCAAGGTGTGTTGAAAATGGACATATAAACAAGACAAATTTTGGGTGAGGAAGCATCATTTCCAAGAATATAGGTGGAACATGAGAAGCCAGAGAGAGGAAAGGTGAGAAATTGATCAAATCTCCCATATTTGACAGAACAAGTTACTGGGGATTAAAGGAAAATAGTGTATGCTAGGCAAGGGAAAAAAGGCTGGGTTTGTTTCAGATGTTCTGGACCCATTAAGATTCTCCTTCACAGGCTTAAGTTTATCTTCTCCTTGATTTTACTTGCCTTTACTTCTAACAAGTTCTTTCTTTAGGAAATATAAACAGCAAAGTTAATATGACTAATGTGAACAATTAGGTTTTTTTTAAGGTACATCTGTTACTATTTAATGTCTTAAATATCATTAAAGCTTTAGATGGTGAGCTCAGTGTATTGATTTCTTCACTGAGGGTATTTTGCTAACAAAAATAACTCATCTCACACACTGGAGGTATTTTCAGGATGGAAAAAACTTGTTGCTACTAAATGTCAAGGGGGAAAAAATCAATAGTCAGGTTTTTTCCTTAAAACTACTATGTAGGTCATAGTACAGATGTTGTGCCAAAATATTTGTTTACATTAATATACAGTTTTTTAACATTCAGATGGTAGGAAGGCATTTTGGTTAATGTTTGACTAAATACTGTGAGTTTTTCCTTTCCTCACAAGAGTTAACACTTCTACATCCTTCTTACTCTTGATGGAATTAGTAGAGTTTTGAGAACTAATTCCCTCATTTTTCCCTGGAAAGCCAGCCATACTCTACCAACTGTGCATAAGGAAAAAAATGACCACAATTGCATGCTAGTAAATTTTTGGAACCTTCAAGATGTATTGCTTCTTAATGGTAGACAAATACTCTATAAATGTTTTAGATAAATGGCTTTACCAATCCGTGGCTTTCTAATTCTGTAAGAACTTAAGGGGAGCATACACCAAGCAGCATGGTGGAATGCCCTTCTTAAAAACTATGAAAGCCTGGTGAGTAGGTACCACAGAGAAAACAAAAGATAGGAAGACTGTCAGGTCAAAGGATAATCTAAACAATGCATATTCTGGGAGCCCTGTCTCACAAAAAGATAATAGATTTATGTTTTTAGACACCCACCCCCACCCCCCCATGGCTTTTAAAAATTAGACTTTTAAAGTTGAGTAAATAGTTTTAAATTACTAATTTACTCACTATATAATCAATAAATAGTTATTATTTCTGCTTTCAATACAGTTGCATGCAGGTCAGTATTTTCTTGAAAGTATTCATCATTTTAATTGATTCAATGAATTGTTTTCCATTCTGTGTTTGGTTGGGTTTTTTTGGTTTTTTTTCCTCTGTGGTTGAACACAAAATTCTCCTATAAATATGCAAGGTGAAAATCTCAAATTGGATCTACCAAGAGCTTTTGGTTATTCACAAATACTTTGCACACACATATGTGCACACATACTTATTGTTTCTTATTTCTTTTTCTTTTCTAGATGATGGTCAAGCTAATGTTTTTCAAAAGCTTATGGACAAGCTAGCACTTTGTCACCTAGAGGGGGAAAAGGGATCAGTGCAGCAAATCAATCAGCAAGCTGTAAGATGTACTGGTTTGATACAGACTGTATCAAATTTCCTGACACAAATTCACACAAATCTAATGTAACTGTGTAATTCCACAATGTAATATGTCCTAAGATCCATCTTGGGCCCCAGACATGTCATTTAATCAAAGCTCTATGAGGATACAAGAAAACTTGCACAGAGAAAGGAAATCAGGCTCAGGGGTGCATAATTAGAGGAACTGAACTGCAGACCAAAGGATGTGATTATTTCAATTTAATTTACAATTGTTAGACTACAGTGGAAAGCTATGTCCAGTTTTGATTATACAGCTGAAGAGAGAAACTAGTAAGTTGAACAGAATCCAGCAGAGGATCACCAAGATGATGAAGGAGTTAGACAACTGACATATAAAGAATGGTGGAAGAAATTCTGTTTATTCACCATAGAGAAGAGTTGTGTCCAGAGGAATCGAATTACAACCTTTCAGTACTTTGTAGAGAATCCAGATGTAGTCTTTTCGCAAGGACACACACTGGAAGGATAGGTAACAAGCAGAAGTTGTTTTGGGGGAAATTCTGTCTTGATATTTTAACAGACCTCCTCACCATGAGAACAGGTGAACATTGAAATAGGTTTCTCAAAGAAGAGATAAAATCTCTCCCACTGGATATTTTCAAGACCCCATTTTACAGGGTCCTTGATAACCTCATTTGAAGCCGGGCCTTCAAGAAAAGGTTCATCTAGATTATCTCCAGGGGTTCCTTCTAAATTAGGTTTTTCCATTATTACTTGATAACATTATGCTTAAATATGTAATATCCTGTCCAAAAAAAATGCTACTACCTTACCATTTCAATTGATCATATTACCACAAAAAGAGTGCCATTTTTGGGACAAATTTGCCTTAGCTATTATCATCCAGCATTGGAAATTATGTTAATGAAGAAAATGTGTTCACAGCAACATAAACCAATTTTATGTTACTATATTTTAATGTCTGGCATTCCTGCATTTCATGCCTCTAAATACCGCATGCCCAGCACCATCAAACAAGAATCCAGAGAAAGCTTATTGCTGACACTTCTAAATAATTTTCCCAAATTAACAAAAAAGATGCAAAGGGTTTAAAATGTGGTTACAAAACAGTATACAACCAGGTTTAACAGATAGTTGGTTGCAGTAATATCTAATGTTGTATTGTGAGCATTAAGAAGGTCTCTAAACAGTCTGTGACCATCCATTCATAGTTTCATAAATTTTAAGGACAGGTGGTATCAAAGGAAGCTGTTAACCTCATCTCTTTGCAAATAACTTGGCCCCCTTGAACACAGCTCTACAGTGATATAATCCTTCTGAATAGTTACATGGATGGAGATAACATGATATACCTTTGCAAGTAATTCTGTTTCACATTTGATTTCTACCGATGCATTTCTGAAGGAAATTTGTTTAGTTTAGGAGAGGTGGGGTCATAAAATTACACAGGTGAAATCCATATCTGGCCTTTGAGCAGCTAATCACTAACTGCCAAATCAAATAACTGCTAAAATTCACAATGAAAAGTCAGTTTTCTCCCTAAGTTTGGCTCATTAGTATAGGAAAATATTGAAGCCTGAAACTTGTGACACAGGCAGAGTGTAATGTTCTCCTTTCACACAACTGGAAAAAGGGGCAGGAGAGAGGACTTGCCAGTCCTGAAAAAGTTGCAACGCATTGAAAGAAGTTTCCCTTATCGTAAAATGACATTTTTGAAATCCTAATTGTAGCAGCAATATCATCCTAATCCCATACATTGTGTCAGAGCAGAGAGTAAATCATGTAATCATATGCAGGATTCACCTACATATGATTTCAGTAGATTTGCTTCTTGCAAACTTTATTCTGGGAAAAGTTTCTGCAGATTGAATGAAAATTAATAAGAATCCTGGTATGAATTTGTCACTAAAGATATTCCATCTAGTTCAGCTGCCTCATCACAACAGAAATGCTAGGAAACTTGAGTTGACTTCTGGTGATCTCTTTGGAAACACAAAAATATTACATGAATATTCCTTTTACTTCCCAATACACACAGCTTATTTTTGCAACATTTTTCAAAACAGACATGGGACTCTAAAAGTTAGTTTGCCAACTATGGAGAGAAAATTCACTGTGCAACTATTAGGTACTGGAGAAAATCTGGTCAAGATAACATCAGACCCCTTGGTTTTTCACAAAGGTCTGCTGTAAAATGGGTATCTGGACTCTAATCAAAATCCCACAGTGCAAAAATTCAATTTGCTTTATTATAGTCAGGTAGCAAGTCCAGCTATCAAATCCAAGCCTTTGGAGGTCTGCCTGACAATATAGTCATGCTTTGGACACATCAGCCTGTTGCGACTGAAATTAGGAACTTCAAGAAACTGAACTCTTCAGATAAACCAACTTCAGAAAAAAAACTTCAGACAAAACTGCAGAATTTCAATTGCTTTTCAGAATCAGAGAATGTTCTGAGTTGGAAGGGATCCACAACAATCATCTAATCCAACTCCCATCCCTTCACAGGACCATCCCCAAGACTCACACCGTGTGCCTGAGAGCATTGACCAAATGCTTCCTGAACTCTGTCAGGCTTGGTGCTGTGACCACTCTTCTGGGGAGCCTGTTCCAGTGCTCAGCCACCCACATTTTTCTAATATCCAACCAAAACCTTCCCTGGCACAGCTTCATGCCATTCCCTCAGGTCTTGTCACTGGTCACTAGAGAGAAGAGATCAGTGCCTTCCCCTTCTCTTCACCTCCCAAGCAAGTTGGAGACTGCAATGAGGTCTCCCCTCAGTCTCCTCCAGGCCAAGGGACTTCAGCTGTTCCTCATTTGGCTTCCTCTCAAGGCCCTTCATCATCCTCATGGCCCTCCTCTAAAAGCTTTGTATCTTTCTTATACTGCAGTGACCAAAACTGCACACAATATTCAAGGCAGAAGACCAAAGATCAGAAACTGCATTCACTTAGGAATTAACATATAAAAGGTTTCCCACTTTCCACTTGGACCATTCTTTCAAGTTTCTGCAAGAACTTCTGTAGGAGAAACAGAACAGGAAAAAAAAAGCTAAATGTTGGTCATCTCAGAGGCTATAATTCTAATTAAAAATGTCTTTAGTTAGCAGCCAATTTACAAAGATGTTGCAGTGGTACTGCACATGGAGTCTGTGTTAGAAACTGCCCTCTGATACTCCTTCAAGTCCTTCATTCCTGACAGTATGTAAGTCTCCCACCAATTTCTCCACAGTCTACTTAAAAGACCTGTAGTTATTAGGGTGTTATCAGAGATTTATCAGTTTCACATCAATTCTCATCCACCTCCAAATCCGACATTTGCCAGCCATGGTTATGCCAGGAGCTTACATTAGAACTGCAGACAGGTGGCAATGGCAGCATCTGTCCATACCTACATCAGACACATACTGGTATGGCCACAATTGTCAAGGTCCTATTCAGTTACTGCCAAAAATTAGGTGCCTCTCTTAGGGAAAAAAGAAAACTAGGTTTTAAAAATGCAAGTTAAAAATATTCAGCCAGACATTCATCCTAATGGATCTAACTTTTTACCAGAGCATGAAGGCCAGCAGCTTCCTTTTTGGTGTCAAATGAAGATTGTTAGACAATCAAAACCAAAAAGTTTTGTGTCTTTAGAGAGGCATCAGATACAAAGACCTGGGACAGGGCATCAAAGACTGAAAACCATGCAGTTAGAGTAATTACTCTAACTAGTCT
Organism: Cyanoderma ruficeps; assembly: GCA_008694505.1. Lineage (NCBI taxonomy): Eukaryota > Metazoa > Chordata > Aves > Passeriformes > Timaliidae > Cyanoderma > Cyanoderma ruficeps. Next base: position 4,794,440 of record VZDJ01000346.1, read on the forward strand.
AAGTGCTTAAAACACAGTCATTTCTAAGTAGCTGCTTGAACTTAAGCTTATAGGTGTTAAAATCAGCTATTCTCTACTCTGATCTAGTACAACAGCTCACATTTCATAAGACAGCATAAAATTTAAAGTCCATTATCCCAGTTCTCATCTCCATATCTTAGAGAACCAAATGTATTTTTATTTAAAATAAAGCCTCTTTTATTATATTGTAACTATCTGGTTTCTGGAGGTATTTATAATTGAATTACCAACCATTTGATTTGGTATGCTTAGCTTCTTTTTGCTCTCATTTACCTGTCAGCTGTAATGCTCATGAGGCATCTTATACTTCAATATTTTGCATTTTATGGACATAAAGAAATATATATCTGAAAAATATTTTATGAACATTGTGATATCATAACGTATGGTTCATTACAAGTTTTCTTTTAAATTTTATAATAGAATTATTAAAAAATTGCCTCTCATTCATTTTTTACTATCTGCATAGCACATACCTCCTAAACATATCAGTTGAAATTTATCCTTACTGTAAAGCCATTGAGGTCAGCAGAGTTTTACCCAGGATTCGTTTGTTCCATTCAAACTTGTTATTCAGAGTGTAGTTCCAGGTTGCTATGGCTATATGGGACAGTAGTGTTTTGAATAGAATTACTTATTTTCTATGAAAGGCTTTTCCATGCGCTCAAACTCAATGAAAATAATCAGTCTGTTCTCTTTATTAATAGATCATGTTCCAAGACCTCTTTCAGTTTAAGACATTTTAGTTTAACATATACTTCATATATTGATAACCTTGAGGAAGACTGTTTAAGTAGGTTTCCATGATCTTGCTTAGATAAAATTCTTCTCAACTTTTATGGCTAAGAATTCAGAATTGACTGCCTATATCTTTCTGTTTGTTTTGGATAGTTATCATATTTTAATTTTGCTGGCTCCTGCAGAGCTGAACCCTCTTTTATTGTTTCTCACATAGATAAATGGAATAATAATGAATAGTTAATGGTAACACATTGGCTGCCTGATTTAATAAAGTCTCATTTTTTGTCTCCAATGACATAAGGTGCTTTTGCACAGAAAGACATGTAACTTGGCCTGGTTAGTTATGGGGTAAGACATGAACTCATTTGTTACTAAATTGAATCTCAGGAGCCAGTTCAGAGAGCTATGGTAACACAATTATTACATCACGAATAACATGAAATTCCTTCACAGTACATTAAAACCAGTATCACTTAATGTTTTCTCAGAGCAGGCACTGTTCTAAGTAGATAGATTTCAGATGCTTAAGAAGGGATGAAGGGGCCAAATTCTACAGGAGGATAAATAAGCAGAATTAAGCTTATTTATGGTTAAATGAGGGTTGAATACCCTCATTTGAGGAACCAGAGACAGAGAATGTCTTGGGTTGAAAGGGACCTTAAAGATCATCCAGTTCCAACCTCCTTGCCATGGGCAGGGACACCTTCCACTAGACCAGGTTACTCAGAACACCATCCTACCTGGTGCCAAACACTTCCAGGGACAGGATAGCCACAACTTTTCTGGGCAACCAGTTCCAATGCCTCACCATCCTCACAGTAAAGAATTTCTCCCTAATAGCTGTATCTACATCTACCTTCTTTCAGTTTGAAATCATCATCCTTTGTCCTGCATGTGCTTGTCAAAAATCTGCTTTTCTAGTATCCATTTAGGTACTAGAAGGTGCTTTAAGGTCACCCCAAAGCCTTCTTTTCTCCAGGCTGAACAGCCCTAACTCTCTCAGCCTTTCCTCACAGAAGAGGTGCTCCAGCCCTCAGATCACCTTCATGGTTTTCCTTTGGACTTGCTTCAGCAGGCCCACCTCCTTCCTGTGCTGAAGGCTCCAGAGCCAGACACAGCATTCAGGTGGGGTAGATCCTGCCTCAGCCTGCTGCCGGACTTCTCTTGATGCAGCCCAGGACACAGTTTACTTTCTGCATTGCAAGCACACCTTGTCAGCTCATGACCAGCCTTTCATCCACCACCTGCCCTAAGTTCATCTCCTCAGGCCTGCTCTCATATCTGAGATTGCCCCTACCCAGGTGCAGCATCTGACACTTGGCTTTCTCAAGCTTGTCCAGGTCCCTCTGGATGGCATTACATTCTTCAGGTGTCTCAACTGCATCACCCAGCTTGGTGTTCAAATTTACTGAGGGTACACTCAATCCCTTCATCTATGTAATTAATTAAGATATTGAATAGCACTTGTCTGAAGGATATGGCTTATCACTGATTTTCACTGGAACCCTGCCATTGACCACCACCTTCTGGATGTGACCATCCCACAGATTCCTTATCCACCAAACTGCCCATCCATCAAATCCATCTCTTTCCAATTTAGACAGAAAAGTATTGTGATGCCTTACAGAAGCCCAGATAGATGACTCCTGTAGCCATTTCCTTGTCCACTGATGTAGTCCATCCATCATAGAAGGCCACTGGTTTGGTCAGGCAAGTCTTTCCCCTGGTGAAGCTGTGCTGGCTGTCCCAAATCATCTCTTTGTTCTCCATGTGCCTCAGCACAGCTTCTAGGGGGATCTGTCCCATTATCCTCCCAGGCACAGAGATGCACCCAACATATTGATTGTTTCAAGGATTCTCCTTTCTACTCTTTAAAAATGGGTGCAATATTTTTCCTTTTCCCAATTCCATGGACTACACCCAATTGCTATAGATTTTCAAATATCATGGAAAATGACTTACAACTGCATCAGACAATTCCCTCAGGATTCTGGGATGTATCACACTCAGTCCCATAGACTTATGTATATTCAGGTTCCTAAGATGGTAAAGAAACTCTGCAGATTTCTGTCTTGAAGAATAATCCAGATGCGAGTTATTGGTCTTGCAAGAAAAGATGCAAAAAGATGTATAAAGATGTAAAAGATGTATCTGTAAAAAGATGGTATACTTGTGAAACTTCATTAAAATGCATCCTCTGGGGTACTTCAATGGAAGTAGCAAAACCTTGGGTTTCTCTTCCAAAGGACTAAAAAAATTGCTGAAAATGATAATGTTCATATACATATACTACCATATACAGGGAAAATAGACAAGACACTAGCTCTTCTTCCACAGTGGAAAGATAATTAATTATAAGAAAATATATAATAATAATACATAGTAATCATATGAGATAATCATAATAATTATAATAATATAAGATGATATATATTTAAATCTACCTCAAAACCTATTCTGTTTTCATAGACCCTTCCTCTATTTTATTTCTCTCTCTGTGCTAGTGAAATGCTTTCACAAATGGCTGTTCTTCCTTCTTTCTCTTAAACTTTGAAATCTTCAATGGAACAAACCCAGGACTATGTGAGTTATCTCCTTAGATCTCTTTGAGCTTACTCTAGAGCTGCAGCAGGTCATTGTTTAAGAAGGCTGCTCTTTGAAGACCTGGTTGGGACCCATTGTGTCTTGTGAGCATGCAGTGATGTTCAGGAGGGGCAATGATGTACAGTGTGTTCCTTTCCTGCTCTCTCCTGACTGGCAGGCAGCAACTCAGCATAAAAAAAAGTGACGCTTAAGGTACACTGTATTTCACTACCCCACATATCTTGAGTGGAGGTGGAGAAAGACTAAGAAACTACCTTAGACTTGCTTCCACATTTTCGCTAGCACAGGCAGTGTGGTTTCATTGGCACCTGAGGATGCAGGCTGAGAAATGCGCGGCTCTGGCAAAGGGTCACATCAGAGTAAAAGCAGGAAAAAATTGCACTTCTTGGAAGAAAAACTTTCTTTCCAGCCTAATCCAAGGCAGTTCAGCTATGTGCCACCCAAAGGTTTGTGACAAAGCCACTTTTACCTTTGCAATTAGCTGTGCTGACAGCAAGCTCAGCTGAAAGCCTTGGCTCGTGCTTGATAAGGTCAGCTTAAATACAGACACAACAAAAATGTGAAAGCTGCCTTGGCTGTGTACACTGATATCCTGAGACTTCAGCAGAAAGCCAGGACTTTCCATTACAGATAGCCCAAGACATTCTCTCTTCTCTTATGCTATGTTATGATCTAGTAGCTTTGTGATTCCTTTACATTGAATCACTTTCAGTTGTACTTAGAGCCCTTGATACACTTTTTTCCCCCTTTAAAAGTTTGTCTGCTCACAAATTTAATAAAAATTGTGCTCTTTAAAATAGAATTGAGTGAATATTAAATGCTTATTCCTGGAAAATATGGTTGCTCATTAAATTTGACAGTCATTGCTTATGTGGTAAATGCTGTCAGTGCCAAGAATCTTTTGGCAGTTTCTGCCAGCTATGGGTCCATTATTTTAATTGCCTTTAACCGATAATCAATATTTGCTGCTTTCAATACAACCAGATGCATAGCTAAGCAATATGGAGGAGAAATATATAGTCTATTGCACCTTATATTCTGCTTTAATGTGCATGAGATGCAGCAAAATGCATCATCACAATAATCTTTCCATCATCAAAACTATTCCAGCTTCTTAGGCAATATGTCAAAGAGGAAACCAAGCATCTGTCTCTTACTCCAAAAAACTTGATGTGCATTTTTAGGTCAAATTTTGTTGCATCAGTGTGAATTTATAATGATTAATTGGTAGCTAGGGAATTTAAGTTATTTGCAAATAATAAGGGGGTACTGCACACAGGACTGGATTTCTTTCATTAACTGTTGTAAAACTTTTCATAACGGAGGTTCCAGAGGAGTTACTGTGTATAAATGTGTATAAATGTGTACAATGTGTATAAAGGCAACTTTTCTCTTTTCTGGGGATCAACTATAAGTTGCTGTGTCTGACAACTGGGCAAAATGAAAGACTGGGGAATACCATGCATTTAGAGAACGGCCCACCTTGTGGGAGTCATTCTTAGTGCATCAAAGAAACCACACCTTTAGTCACATAATTTTGGACTTCTGATGGTTATTAATTTCTCTTTTCCTTTTCTATTTTTTTTCTTTTTAAAAAATAAAGGAACTAAAAATTAATATGGAAATTAAGTAGGCAGTTTTCATCCAAAATGTATAATAGTCTTTGCACCAGTTATATTCAAAAGGTATGACTTGAAATTGTGAATTATCAACCCATACTTAGTCAAGCGTAACTTCCATTACTTCTATACAGATTATGTCTAAAGATGACATTTAGATCAGGGCCATTCATCTCCTGAATGATGATCTATGAACTTTCAACAGCTCTTATCTCAGTTCATCAGAGCATGGTGCTAATGGTGCTAACACCAAACTTGTGGGTTCAGTCCCTGTATGGGCTATTTCCATTGGAGTTGGACTCCATGGCCCTTGTGGGTCCCCTCCACCTCAGAATATCCTGTGAATCTGTAAGCTCATGCTACTGAAAGGAAATAGTTCTTGGTAAAGTCTCAACTTCATCACAACTAGAACAAGCAATCCAACTGACTTCATTTGGGGCAGAATGTCATCCTTAGGGTCCAGTGTGTTTCTTTGGAGAAATTGCATAAGCAGTGCACAATTTAGACTAGTTTCATGCATAGAGCACTGTAAAAGCACAGTACATTTCTCAGTGCTCAATTGCATCAAGGAAAAGAGGCTAGTAAAGTAAGTAAATACATAAAACTCTTTAGATGGCAGAAAGGGAAAAGACAAGTCAAGGACACAGAGACACAAACACGGAAAAGATTGGTTTGTGTTCATTTCACTCCCATTAATAAGGAATTACTATTACTAGGTTGTCTTCTTTAAATTTCTCAAAAGTAAGCATAACCTTTTTTTCATGCTCTGCTCCCCATGTACACTGGGAGCTTGCAAGCACACAGAGTCCTCTGCCTCCTGCTTGCTCCCCAGCCTGGCACAGGTATCTCTGCTCTCAGCTGACACAATATTGCTGTTTGGCCAGCTGGCAGAGCACGTTTCTACATAGGACCACAGCCCCTCGAAGGACCCTGAGCCCATCTTTAGACTGTGGTTGCACTAGTAAGCCAACTCAATAATTTATGTTTATTAATAATGCATCTCAATGAATCATTACTCCTTTAAATTTTAAAACAGTTGGTTTAGCATTCTTAATGTTTATGTGCCATTGATGAATGACTCTCTTATTTATTCCAGCCACAGACATACTGGATTATAATAACAAAGATTCTGGCTCCTAGTGGAGAAGAGCAAGATTCTGAGGGGAGGTCAGACTGGTAATTAGCTAGAGGAAAAGGCAGTGGAATAGAGCTGCACATAATCATTGTAAAAGCTGGAATTTGCAAAATGAAACAAGATACTTTCTCCTGTTGATACCAACCCCCCATGCCAATATTAATGCAGTTCCTCAAACTTTGAAAAACTAAGATATTTGTAAGACAAAGAAATTAGATCTGTTATGTTATAACATTATGCCAAAGGTAATGACAATAGTACATGTGGTCAGCAGCTGGCTGAACCACAACACTTCTGAACTCTCCTTACAAGCACCACACGAGTTACAAAGCCATTGTATCGACAGGAGTACACCATAGGACACTGAGTCGTGTATGTTAAACAGTGAAACTCATAAATTAGCCATATGAAAACCCAAAGCTCTTAGCTGCTATACCATAACTAATACAAACAGCTGCTTCCTCTGAGGTAATAGTTTTTAAATTCTACCCCTTGGTGACAATTTTGAGATCCAGTGAAACAATCTTTTACACAGGCCCAGTGCATGAAAACAAAGGAGCAAGTCATTTGTAGAGCAGAGCAGACACATAAGCTGAAAATGTCACATATAGGAAGCTCACAGTATGGTAATTGTCAAGCCAACTACCCTGTAATTAAAGCTTCTGGAGAGCAGTATGCATGTCTCAAAATTATCTCTCAGCAGTTCTGGACAAAGACAGACAAACCTAAAAATGCACCCTGTTTGAAATATGTCTGTTTGACTCACTAGGAAAATAAATTCTAATTTTCCAGAAGCATAACTGATTATTAAAGATATGAGGGGTCATAGACAAATATTGGACTATATGTCAAGGATGGCATGTGCAAATACTTCAGGCAGACTATAGACCTACTATAAGTGTTTTTAGCAATCAAACTACAGGTTCCAAGTTTCTACATCAGCCCAAAAGCCTATATACAATGATTTCTAATAATCTTTGCAAGTCCAGCATATTATAGTCTCCCTATCACAATTCCTCAATTCAAGCTTGTCCCCTAGTCCCTGTATCTGTAGCATCCAACCGAGCATCCAGACAATCTGAATCATAAAAAAGCATCCTTCCCAAAATGCTGTAAGGCCTATCCCTGGAATAAAGTGACAGCACAATAATCTTTGTGCTCATAAAAATGTGACAGAATAGCTCTTGCACCAAGCTATTTCTCTCCTGCCTTACTCTACTGAGGCACATGTCTGAAGGAACAGTCATGACCCCTACATTCTAAAATTTATTCTCCTTCCTTAGGCCAAGCTTTTAGTTTAAAGTTCATCCATTTCCTTAGATTCGGTAAGGAAAGAAAAGTTTTGTTTAGCTAGGCAGAACTCAGTATTTTGTAGTTATGGTACTTATGCATTTTTCTCTTCAGGTTCAACTTTTTTTTATTAAAACCCCCAACAAACAAACAAATAAACCCACAAACAGTCAAACAACAAACAAAACAAACAAACAACCCCAAAACAAAAACACCAACAAATAAACCTGTAGAAAAATCTTGCTTCGAATGTTTCTGTTAGCTGACAAAACCTAAAATCTTACAGTAACATTACAATGTCTGTCTTCCTAAAAACTCTGCTCAAATGCTCTTTTACCTATCAATATTCTTCTAAAAGACAAATTGTTAATCCTAGTCCAAGCAACTTTTTATAATTATCTAACTCAATCTTTCTGAATGTGTGATCCTGCACCTCTGGCCTATTACTTTCATAATACTTTAACAATCTCTGATGGTGCAGTAAGTCTGTGGGGAGAAAAGGAATCAGGAAAGGCACTTGGCCAGACAACATGACTTCCAGCTGAGACCCACAGCATCTCTCTGGGAGCCTTATGATAGCAGCTTTTGGAGCCACAGAATACATTTGAATGTAGAATTTTATTTGTATGCAAATGTTAAAGTTGTTTGAAACAATTGTTTTATATATTTGAATATATGGCCAGGGAGCTTTTTGTTATTCCCCAGGAATAATGATAACTGTTTTACTCAATGCACAGATCTCAGTGGAGCAAGGGGTTGTAAATCAGTTTAGAGGTTGAATAGACATCATAAACCACAGAATTCCAATTCAGCTAATTACTAAATCACAATAGATCTTGAATTGAATTGAATTAAATTAAGGTTGTGCTATCTAATAAGAATCCAGATTATTATATGTTTATATTCTGCAAATGCATCCCCAGTTATATCACACTGAGTACTGGGTGAAAAAAAAAGAAGCCTAAGTTTTATTGGTAAGTACCAATAAAAGCTGAAAATTTAATAAAGTATTATTTGCTCCATAAAGAAGAGAGAAGTAGACAAACAGGATTTAGTCTGAATCACAACAAAGACAATATATAAGATACCATATGAACTAAATAGAAAGAAAATCTCCATTAGGTTGGAAAACCTGTGTCCTTTTTTGTTATTTAATAATCCAGCACCATTTCAGAAAGCTAAATGCTGAGCCCAAGATGGCTGGAGACTACTTGTTCTAGATTGACTGAGAATCACTTTCTGATGTCAGGTTCAGGTCTCTGCTAGACATATGTCTGTGCCTCTGACAGTCATTTTCAGACAGAAGTCTTTCAGAGGCAGCAAGGAAAGGTGTAGAGTCTGCCCAGGTGTATTATAATTGTATGCATTTGAAAACACTAAACTTGTAAAAAAGCATATATTTCATGAAAGGTACAAAAAGGAAATGGAAAAATAGTATAGCATGAGGCTTTAAATGATGTTACACAAATCCTGGCATGTGGGAAAAGTAAGTTCCTACTGGCTACATGAAAATTGTGCCTCAGGTTCAGTCACTGGGTGCACATCATGTCAGGCTGCTCCATGTAAGCAATAAGCACCCTACAGACTTTCAGCTCCTCCAATTACCTTGGATCTTAATCTTATTTTTATGCTATCTTGCTCTCCTAAAAACAGGCTTAACAGTTCCAGCAGCTACCCAGAGCCAGGTGGGCACTTTAATAATGTTGAATTAAAAAAAAAAAATCAGTCTGGTGCAATGATTAGATTAGTCTCATTATTTCTTTGGAACCTCTGAAACCCTCATACATGTACTGTCCTGCCCAATGTGCTAGAGTGGAGCATGATAATGTGCAACACCTCAGACATTTTTGTTTCTTGGAAGGCCAAACATTCTCCATTTCAGTTCAAAAATGAACTCTAAGAGTTGTCAAAACACTAAACACCCTTCCATAATCTTCTTGGGATCTTTTCCATTTCCTCTTATTTTTTTGTTCTGTTACATGTACATGAGTCCTGACTCCACTGGGCTTTGTGTTCCTTAGGTAAAACTGATCTGAGTCAAGCAAGCAGTGTGTTTGTATTCTTCAGCTGTATTCTGGATGTTATGGTAGTTAAATCATCTGTTATTGATATTCATGCACTCAGGTTTTTTATGGCCCCAAAAGAATTTATTTACATTACAATGACTGCTGTAATAAGTATCCAGCCCAAAAGACCAAATGTCTCATGGCTGTGTCTTGCATATAGAATATAATTTCAGTATGGATTTTCTATAGCATGTCCATTAATTAACAGTAAATTACAATACAGTGCCTATATAAAAGGTGTTGAATATCCCACAAATACATTTTTATTACTGTTATTACACTGAATGTTAAATGAATTTAGAAATATAGGACCTTTTAAGTGTCAGCAGATGTCTTTGATCAGTGTTTATCCTGTTTGGTACAATTTAATGAGAGATCATATGTTAATATGCAGCTGGAGAAAACTACCTTTCAGACACAACAAGCCTGAGAAGAGTTTCCAGCTGCCATTGCATATATACCAGAACTGTAATTACCAATCACCACAGAATAAATTTTAAAAAGCAAGCCACTTAAACTAGAATATATGCAAAGTGACTGTAGGCTTAAACTTAACACAGTGAGATGAATCTGTTCTTTTTTAATTGCAACTGATGTGCTCTTTTTAGTCTGCTACTAACCAAAGTTATTCCCCCCCAGCTGATTGTGCTCAATCTTTTCAGCAATACATTTCAAAAGAATCCCTCTGAGTCCCAAATATATAATTTTTAAAACTTCCTCCTGATCCTCCATATGGACAATAAAATATTACTCTCTAAGAAAGTTTGCAAAGACTTTCCAAAATCTATTAGTCCTCCATTATCTCAATTAAGTAAGGACTCTGATGAGTCTCCCTGAAGGAATGTTTTTGCAATTCTGATTTCTGTGCATGGGATGTTGATTGATTCTGAGTGGTTGCAGATAATTGCTTGTGTTGTCAATTTGAATCACTGGAGTCTAGTGTGATGCCAAGATGCTTTTTTGCCTTTTTATGTATACAATTTATATACCTTTTATGTATCCTCAGTGCTCTTAGCTTGCATGCTTGTAATTCCTTAAGTCTGATAACTTAGCACAGTCCTAGTATTCTGCTAGGCCAGGAGACCAAACATCCTAGAGGCCTCATAGTTGGAGGCCAGAAAGCCCTACGCAATCTTAGAAAGCAAAGGTCTTCTCTAAAATGCTTCCTGAAAACTAAAGGTTTGGCCCATCCAGGGGGGAATTCCTCAGGATGGGAAGAAATCACACTATTCATTCAAGCCTCTTATGGGGGCATCTTTGTTAGATATGCTAATTTGTAAGGTCTATAAAATTGTACACGCAATCTGTCATGTCTGTTCATTTTGGTGCATTCCACCTTGGTGAAGTGGTGCACCATAAAGATCCTTATTAAATACCAAGGTAAAAACCCTTTATCCCTTTACCATGTCTTGCTCTTAATTTTTAAGACCAGGAGAAGGTATGAAGTGCCATATTGTACTTGTGAGAAGACCTATGGCATCATCTTTGGACTGTACCTATACCAATCAAACTCTACAAATTACATATGGGTTTTATAAGCTGCAGTAACTTATTATCAGCTGATAATTGTATGCACATACTCAAGGAGACTGTGAAAATTAAATTCTTGCCGATAATTAAAAAAAAAGTTTCTCTCTAAAGAATACCTGAGTCAATTCAGAGAACAAAACATTTTACATGCCAGGCCCTTGATATCCCTGTAATACATGAAGCCCATTTATAAGCCACTATATTTCACTCAGACTCCTCTTTTTCCCCATTTACTGTGTGTATTTTTACCTTTGAAGTGAAGATGTGTGTCTGTGTTAGTCATGAAGGTCTGAATTTTTCTTAGGCACAGTTTTCTGTGAATTGACATAATCGTCATTCTTTGATATCTGTTACCACTCAAGAGCACTACCTATTTTCTCAAATTTTCTTCTTAATTTCTGAATTTTAGTTGATTGGTTGCAAGGATCAGCATGTAATGCATAGCTATTTCTTTATCTATTTTGGGCCAGTATTAAAACAATTCACAGAGTAATGAGCCACTCTTTGTATCATTTTTTGAGGCAAGTATCCTTTGTCAAAATGGCTCTTTTGCTGCTTTATCCAGGTTGATGGCAAAGAACTTCAATAGACGGATTTCTTTAAGACTAACCTGAGTAAAACAGATTTCTTTCACTCCTGGGAATACAATTTGTATGATTTGTTGCCTCCATTTTCCACCTTTAAAGTCTTTTACTACCAAGTGGGCTGATTTCATAAAGAAGGAAAGGGTTTTGGGTTGTCCATAATGTTCTCGAAATACTCTCAGACCCTTGTTAGAAGCAAAATCAGAACAGGAGAGCTGAGTCTGTGAGAAAAAATATCTTGAAAATCTAGACAGGTGGTTGAATCCCACATGACACATTAATTATTTTCTGCAAAGATTTGTTCTGAGTAAAGAACAGACCTTGCCAGTGAAGGAAACATGTATATGAATATTAATCTTAAGTAAAACAAGCAAATTTTCTTTTATTAAATATCTCTGGATAATGATTTAATACNAGGAAGGAAGGAAGGAAGGAAGGAAGGAAGGAAGGAAGGAAGGGTGTGAATGCTACTCAGGAACTTTGATACCAACTTATAGCAAGTAGTAGCTTTTTGAAAGGTAAAGGACAATAATTAATTACAACATATTCCATTGAAAGAGATGAAAATACTGAAACCCCTTTACCAGTGGAGGAAAATGTACAGCCTGAGTAGTACAAGTTTAATCCATTCCCAAAGTAGCTTGAACTGTACTGCAATGCACTTGGATATTGAACACCAAACAGGATTTTTCCTGGTATTGGAAGTGACAACAGAAAGATATACCTGCATTTATTCAAGTGTCACTGGAACTGATAGTCAAAGGAGCAGGTGGTATATATACACAATCATTTTAGATGACTGACTTTTCAGCCCTGAGGTATATGGACTGCTTCTAGACAGTCAATGAAAGGTCACTCTAACTTTCTGAGACAATTTTGCTATACTAGGGTTCATTGTTTTTCCTGGAAAATATTTAAAGGTCTATAAATAATATTTTAAAAAAGCCCTAGAAATAGGTGCTTTGGATTTTTTTTCTCTCTCTGGGAACATAAAAATGCAATCACTGGGGGCAGTTCAAGAAAAAAAAATTAAAGATCAAATTATAGAAGAAAAAAATTGGAGTGCAAAATCAGCAAACTAAGTTTTAGAAATAACTCTGAAGAGTGTGAAAAAAGGACTTAAAGCACAATTTCCAGGTAGAAAAAGGAAAACAAATGTCACAGGTAAAGCTGAAGGTGAGTTTGTTTTCTTTGATCTTCACTAGAAAGGTTAACTGTGACCAGAATTTTAAAAATTAATTTTAATGAAGGGTAGACATTCAAGCCCAAAGAAGGGAAGAACAAGTTAAATAACATTCAAATAAGATCAATATGTTCAAGTTAACAAGGCTTTACCAAATCCATCTGAGAACTAGCCAAAGAAATTTCTGAGCCATAGCCTATCATATTTGAAAATGTGTGGAAGACCAGTAAGATCCCAGATGAGCAGAATAAATGTAGAATCTATCCTTTAAAAGGTAAAGTGAAAACTCAGAGAACTATTGACGAGTCAACATAACTTTTGTCCACTGAAATATTTTTTAAAAAAAATTTTACAGTCAGACACCTAGAAGATAGCATGGCAATATAAAGAGCTAACATGGTTTTAACACAACAGACATATCTAAATTCCTTCCCTGAAATGGAAAATGGACTAGCCTGTAGAGAGAAACATGATTTAGCATATCTAATAATTTATCATGATTTTTGGTACACAATATTTTCCTGCAATATTTTCCTAATCAAGAGGAGAATTTTGGGTTAGGTGTTATTGCCATTAATGGGAACAGAGATGGTTGGAAGATTATTCTTTAAAGTGCTGTTGGTATTTCACTATCATATTATGGGCATGTCAAAGAAGAATCCTCCAGGAATTTATCCCAAACTTGACTACAGCCAGGAGCCAAGGCCACTATTTTCAGTAATGGAAGTAGAGCTGGGCAATACACTTGCAAAATATGCAACTGTTGTAGAAATGTGGAAGACTGAAAAGGTGTTCTAAGAATACCAGAGTATCTTAACACACTAGAGTCTGATAGTGACAAAATTTTCATTGAGGTAAATGACATTATGGAAGGGGGACACAATGGACAATGCATTCACCCATTCAAGCAATAGTGCTACAGGACATGATCTGAAGTATTCTCATGGTTTTGTCAGGAAAAAAAGAGACAGCTGATAAGATAACTGAGTAGTGTGCCCAGTCACTGTGAGATAAGCACTGTGGGATTCCTTAGGGATGTACTGTATAAGTGATTCTTGTATTTTATTGCATCCTTGGAAGAATTCTGCACTAGTGATATTTCAGATAGAATTTTGAGTTTTGTTTTCATTACCTCGATCTGTAACAAAAATAATGAAATAAAGGAGAATCTGAAAAAGAGAGAGAATGCTAAAACACTTAGTAAATGTGGCATATTGGAAAGTTGTTGATAGGATTGAGTGTATTTCATCTAGACAAACAGATCCATCAGTTCTATATAAATTATGAAAATTTCTTGCTAAGAGGATGGTAATCAATCTCTGTCCATAAAAGATGAACAATAAGAAAACTGCTCAATAAAGTAACAGCAATCAAGAGTGAAGTTGTACTTTATAAGAGTCTTTCAAAAAGTAACTCTGGAAGTGGCTGTCTAGGTATATTGGGCAACATCTACAAGAACTCCTACTCTTTGTGACTTAAAAGTAGTAAACCTCTGAAAGAACTGGATTCTCAGTTCTCCAGGACTAGTACAAGCAGAATTGAGTGTGATGTCATTCATTCAGTCAGAGAAAAACGAGTCCAGACCTAGGTGGTTCTCTGTGAATTGCCCTGTAAAAGGCATTTGAAAAGCACACAAATAGTTTTTGGATCTTCTTTGATGTAAATATTCTCCATTGGGGTTCTTAGAAAGTGAAATAGTGTTGACTCAATTAAACAATCTCCTGTTTCAAGAGACCTAAGTGGTTTCCAAATTACTGAGTATGATCTTACTTTGCTGCTATAAATAGACAAAAATCCATTAGAGATGGTTTTCCTTCTGTTTATTTTTCCTCATTAGATGAGTTCCACTCTAAATACTTCATAATTCATCAAAGGTGAATTTTTATCTGCTGCAAATATGTTACTATCTGCGTGAGACAAAAAGCAAATTACAGTTCATATAGTTCACTCCTAATCAACATAATCAGGATAACCTTCAAAAGAAGGTAAATTGTGACAATTCTACTCTGAGAAGCAATTCTTCTCAAACTGTTTACAGTACCAAATGCCAGTTTCTGATGGGCAGTTAGCTATTACTGCCAGGATTTGATTTTCCTGGGAATTCTTTTGAGTGTTTTGCATCAGATGTTGAAAGCACACAATTTTAAATACAGCAAGGTACATGCTAAGTAGTTTCTTTAACCTACATTGCACTGTGAACCAGCCATGACAGATGCTGAACCTTTCCAGTGGAGTCATAAGAAGAGACCTGTGAAGAAATTCTAAGCATATAGTAGAGTGGAAGGGAAGCAGTGACTGGCTGAGAGTGATGCTGATATAGAAGCTATGGTGGATATTAAATGCATGTACAAGTGTATATTTATGTCTCTTTTAAATTCCACAAGAAGTACTAGCTTGGAACAATTGCAGTTATGAAGATTTTTCTTAGCCTGAACAGTAGCTGGTCAGTGCAGGCAGCTGAAGAAGTTGTACAATGGAGAGAAAATGTTTTGGAAATAAATTTTGTACCTTTAACGGAATTCAAGAGCAAGGGATAAGAAAACCAGAAATTATCTAGGGGACAGAGTTAAAAGTTGTTTCACTCAGTTTATACTGGCACAAACTGTAAAGCTATCAAATAATAAGTACTTCTATTTATTAATTCTGAGTGAGGTTTGATATTACACCAAGTGTTGTAGGAAGCACACTTCCTAAAAGCCTTCATAGAATCTGCCAATTTTCCTTCCACCCCCTCCTGAAAAAGGGCACTGAAATCTCACGGCTTGAAGCCTTCCCAAGACCCCAGGAAATCACTGAGACAGTTACCTGATACTTATGTCCATCTCCAGTTACAATGAGTACCTCTCAAAAGAGGTAGTGAATTTCTGAATGGAGTTTGCAGTAGTTATCCTTCCTCCAGCAGAATATGCATTAGGAAGCCTGCTTAGCTGGAGAGTAGTTATTTCCTGCTAATGATTATTGCACATGCTCCTGTTTTGACAGTGCAAGATCACCCATTTCTGACAAGTAAACTTAAATGTCAATGTGCAATTTCCTATGCTAAGCTCTTGCCTTAGGGCAATTCTTAATACCCCAAACTTGCTGAAGAAACAAGGAGGACCTGTGCAAATTGCCAGCAGAGCCCTGCAGCTGTTCTTGTCTGATTATTCTACTTCGGCATCAGCCCACTGTGTAGCAGATTTTTTGGGAGAAAGAGGGCATGATAAGTATTTAGAATAAGACAGTGAACTACCCAGCTGAGGCCCACCTGGCTGAGGCCTGGCCCTGAGGCCTTGAAGCTGTTGCGCAGTTAAAATTACTTGTGGCGCAGCAGAAATTAGATGTTAAGGTATTTATGTGAGATAGTGGGTTTTTTAGAGGTCACCAAGTGTACTTGTCAGTGGTCAGGCTTTAGCCACCTTAAGAATAAGTTAAACAGTGTGTGTTTGCATTTTTCTCTGTGCTGTATGCCAATGAAAGTGTCACTCTAACTATAAACTATATGGAACTGTACATAATCTGCCATTTTAGGCAGAATAAACAGAGAACGTGTGATTAACCATATTGGTCGGACCTGTTTTGCTCTCGGCTCAACCTCTCACTATTTTTGGGAGTTTCCTTGTTACACCATTGTTACATATTTCTAACCTCCTGTGATGGGCAGTCTACTGTGGAGATCCAGCTATTCTTCAATGGCCAGTCTGAGCAGAAAATGACCAACCTATAGCTCACATTGTTCTCCAAATCTCTAGAAGTCAGGCTGTGCCTGATTTATTCTGGATGCCACTGTATTTCAAGACATGCTATAATAGCTTTTCCAGCAGAAATGCGGCACATTCCTAATGAATTCCACAGTGTTTATCTCACAATAACTGGACACATTGCTCAGTTATCTGATCAGCAAACCCCAAGTACAGCGGTTAATTCTGAACAAAAGAGATCCAAAATAAAGAGAGGTATATTCTGTCTTCTTAACTCCATGGAAAGATAGCACACTTGAATGATAGTTTTAATTAAATTACATGAGTTTAATAAGACTAGGAAGTTTCAGGAAAGAAAAAGCATTCCTTAAAGCTTTTAAAATGCTTTCATTCCTTTTTTTTTTTTCCTTGAAGAATGTCTTTAGCTGTGCTACATCCTAAAGTAACCTACTTTCTAAAGCCATCAATCTAATAAGGGGTTTTTTTGCCATTAATAATATGGCATTTGATTGAAGCACGTGGTAATCAAATCATTCATGTAAATGAAATACAATTTTATTTTTTAACTTTAAAAATTAAAATCTGGCAGCAGTTATGTAGCATGTATCTCTGGATACTATTTTACCTATACTACTGCTAATATTCTTTCCTGCAAATAGTTGTCTTTTACATGACAAACTTAAAAGAAAAAGTAAGGAACGAACTACACGGGGAAAAAAAAGTTTGTTAAAGTTTTGATTCCAAAAAGCAAAAAAGCAGGAAATGTTAATTTGTGTTTTATTTTCACACAGGTAAGAATTATTGAGAAGAAAATTAACAAATTGGACAAAAGCCATGAAGATGATTAAGGGCCTAGAACATTTTTCATAGGAGAGCCTGGGATATCTGGCACTGTTCAGGATAAAGAAGAGAAGGATTTGGGAGAACTTATCAATGTGTGCACATATCTGATTGCAAGGAATGAAGAGCCAGCCAATGGTATCCAGAGACAAGACTAAAGGCAACAGCAACAGTTTAGAAAATATGAAAATCCATCTGAATACAAGGAAAAAAAATAATTGTGAGGGTGTAAAATGTTAACAGTAAAAATTGTTGGAACTGGTTTCCCAGAGAGCTTATGGAGTCTCTGTTCGTGAGGATATTCAAATCCAACTGAATATGGCCCTGAATAGCCAGAATTAGGTGGCCCTACTTGAGCAGTGATGAGTTGTACCACAAGATCTCAAGACATTTCTTCCAATCTAAAGAGAACTGTGATTCTGTGATTCAAGTACAAGTCATAAAAACTGCAGGAAAAGGGATTCATGGCTGTTTCGTGGGAAGACTGGATGACTGCTGCAGAAGACATCCTACTGACATACTACAAAGTGACAAGGAAGTGATTAAACAGAAATATCAGAGTCAAGAAAGAGAAGTAATTGCTTCAATGTTCTTGAGGAATCTGGCAGTTCTAGCAGTATGGGAATTCCAAAAACAGGAGCAGATAAACACTGTTTCAGTCAAGTCAAAAAATGTGCTTTAGAATCACAGAATCATTAATGTTAGAAAAGACCTCCAGGATCATCAAGTACAACTGTTGATGGAATACCACCATGTTCACTAAACTGTATGACAAAGTGCCACATCTAGTCATTTTTTGCACACTTCCATGGATGGTGGCTCTATCACTTCCCTGGGAAGGCCGTCCCAATGTTTAACCACTCTTTCAATGGAAAGAAATGTTTGCCTGATATCCAACTTGAACCTCCATGGTGCGACTTGAGGGCATTTTTCTTTGTTCTATTGCTAGTTGCCTGGGAGAAGATTGCCTTTAGATGACAGCATCTGTAGATCTGACCTGTAAGAGTTCATCTAATGTTAAGGAATTAAAAATTATTAAGGTCCCGCTAACTCAAATTTTGAAGGCTTTTCTTCTGCATGCAGAAACCTTCTTACTTTAAAGTCAATGGGTAGGGAAATATTTCAGGTCTAATTGCAAGCAGAAAGAGTAAAACTCATACAATATTCACTAATACTTATTATTGAGATGTATTCTGCATAAAATGGATATATTTGCAGTTTGTAAGGTGTTGGTTAGCTTTATAGATCATGGATATATTTGCAGTTTGCATGCTATTGATTAGCTTTATAGATCACACAATTAAGAGAGAGAGAAAATACTGCATTGTGCAACCATGTGCTAGCTGAGCTAAAGACAGATCACTAACCATCTAAACAGGAAGTATTATATTAATGAGAAAAACTGCAGTAGTTTTAAAACAAAAAATGATTGAAGTTTAGAAAACTTTTATAGATATGATGGCCAAAAGGACTTTCTCTGACCTTATAATAACAGAGAGATAAAAATAAAATCAGAAGAATGAAAATAATAAGGTGGAGGAAATTTGTGCTGAAGCACAAATGAACATATTTAAAGAACAAGATTGGTAAATTCTCTTGATAAATTCAAGGTTTTATGGATTTCAAACTTAAAATATTCTACTCCACTAAGACTCTTCTACTGAAAATTTACATTTTTTTTCCAAATAGGCTAACAATGTTCATCATACTGAAGTCATGAAAACAGTATGTAAAAAGCACAAGGAAATTTGACAAAGAAAATGGTTCTGCTGCCAGGGACAAAAAGAAGACAATTAAATTTGCTATATCAGACCAACCAGGATGCTCATCTGAAAACACAGAGAACTTAAAGTAAATAAAGAAATAGAGAAGGGGTATGTTGGGAATATATGCTGGCTTTACAGATAAGATTTTTTTTTCTCTTGGTAGTTTGCACTGCCTGTTTGCCCTTCCTCTCACTATAATAGAATTATATATTTGGGAATATCTTTAAAGTCAAGGGCAATAATGGGGCTTCAGTGGCATGGAGAAACTGTCTGGTAAAGACCTCAGTATGTGCTACAATAATTATCTCCATTAGACTTTTATTTAATCATGAGAACTGATGTTATCTCCATAAAGGTAATCAAATTCAGTCTTACAGCAGAAATATTAACCAGAAAACAATGTCCATTTTAATTACTCAGGTTTCTTCCATGCTTCTTCCTGTCTGATTACCTTTTGTGGAAAAACAATATTTTGTAAAATGCCTACATATTATATTTTATTTATACTGTATTTTAACTTCCAAGTGCCCAATTTTATGGACTTTTGGAATGGGGCTGTAGGCTTTGTAATTTTAGATGCATTGTAGCAAAGTAGGATGGTGTTTGCCAACAGAAGAAACATGACACTTGTCAAAGGAGCTAATTGTAATTAGGATAAATGGAAGCTGGCCTAATAACAGTAAAGGATGTGTAGGATATACACATCTTATTATACAAAATTTTCTGTGTGAGCCAAAAAATATGTGGACAGGGCAGGGTATTCATAGATTACTACTTGACATTTTTTTATCTGTCGAAATTCAGAATAGATTATCAAAATTTGCATTGAGTCAATAGAGTAGATAATAGTTTTTTTTTATCCTTTCATGATTTCTATGAAGATAGAGATTGATGAGACAAGTTAGATGTTCACATTCCCTCTCTGCTGCTACAGCACTGCGTTGTGTGCTGTGCTGCAGGTACTTTCTCCCATACCTGAGCTTCAGATGAAGCTTGATATGGGCTTTCCAAGGGACAGCATTCCTGGGAATTCCAATTTTGAGCGTGACTTCAAGAACATCAGATGAAAGATGAACACGTGCTGAAGTTAACACATGCTCATGTTAATACACATCATGTCAGAGTGCTATGTGGGGTAGGGTCTCCCTGGGAACTAACAGCTGCAGGGTGGCAGGGCAGGGCCAAGTAGCCCATTCCATTCCACTGCTCCAGCCAAGGT
The DNA here is from genome assembly GCA_008694505.1 of Cyanoderma ruficeps. Taxonomy (NCBI): domain Eukaryota; kingdom Metazoa; phylum Chordata; class Aves; order Passeriformes; family Timaliidae; genus Cyanoderma; species Cyanoderma ruficeps. The sequence goes on from VZDJ01000346.1 coordinate 4,814,718, forward strand.
GCAGGACAACCAGGGAGCAGCCCCAGGGATCAGGCGCCTCCCTGGGGACAGAGGTGTGACAGCGCTTGCCTGGGTTGTTAGTTTATATGGAGTGACAGAAGCTTGAGATTACCTGAAGCTGCAATTGTCTGAATTACATATGCCTTTAATTACAGAAATATTTTTGTCAATTAACTGATAAATAATTATAATCATGCTATTTATAGATTTTTTTCTGAAAATTATTGTAGGAGGTAAATCAAAACTGGATGGGACAAACAAAAGAGAAAATTACTTCTTGGAAAGCTTCCTTTCTGCCAAGAGCCCATCTACTGTTATGGCAAACATCCATTAGCAGACATTGGTTTAATAAAATGCATAATATGCATGCTGCATCAATAATTTCTTAGTAAACAAATTGAGGTAAAGAAATCAATTTTAGTGAATATGACATTTTCCCATCTATAGTTATATATAATGTACATTGGCTGACCAATGCTTCTGGAAGTAATTTCAGAAATGAAAAAAAAAAAGGAAAGATAACTCATAAATAGGATTTCTAGATTGAAACAGAGTAGATTTAGACTGGATTTTAAGAAGAAAGTCTGTACTCTGAGAGTGGTGAGACACTGGAGCAGGTTTCCCAGAAAAGCTTTGGATGATCCATCCATGGAAGTGCTCAAGGCCAGGTTGGAAGGGACTTGGAACAATCTGGTCTAATGGAAGGTATCTGTGCCCAAGGCTTTGGGTCTCAGTACAAAATAGTCAAAAAAGTCCCTTCCAACTCAAACCATTCCATGAGTCTGTGATAAATGACAGCTGCTGTTTCTTCTGTAGAAGGAAATGCATAACAGCAAACCTATGTTTTATATATATATTTATATACTTCCAATGTATATAAATCACCTTGAAAAATAAAAAAAAAAAATAGAAAGCAGATACTTTTCTAAACCAAAACTCAATGTTCTTGGAGGATCTATTATGTTTCTGTAACATTCATCTTGATTTTGTTTGTTCTCCTTGCTCAAATATATGTTATGATATCTCTCAGTAACTCCAGTCAAATATCAGACCTTTATTATTTTAGCTTATATAAAGACTATTGGTAAAGAGCACATACCTTGTTCTAGAGATGTAAGTGCTTAGAAACTTCAGTCTAGGGCCTTGTTTACATAAGAAAGTTAGTTTCAGTACAAATCAATATGTATCAGCTTTATCTGAATAATCTGTTTTATACTCACATTTAGATTGTATTTTCCAACTTTATCTTGACTTTCAATTTCTGCTTTAAAAAAAAATCCATAGCCATACTTCAAAATCAGTAATTCACTGTAAGATTTGGGTTGATGCATCTCTACAGAGAGTGGAAAGAAGGAGAGGTAGCCTGGGAGGAATACAGAAAAGTTGTCTGAGCAACCAGGGATCAGGGGAGGAAAGCTGAAGCCCTGACAGAATTACACCTGGCCAGGGATGTCTAGGGCAGCAAGAAAAGCTACTATTGGTATGTCTGTAATAAAAGAAAGACTTGGGAAAGTGCAGGATGTCCCCAAAAGGAAACAGGAGACCATGTTATCTGGGATATGGAGAAGGCTGGGGTTCTCAAAGACGTTTTTGACTTGGTCTTCACCTGCAAGCAGATGGGGCTTTGAGCAGCCTGGTCTAGTGGAAGGTGTCCCTGCCCATGGCAGGAGGTTGGAACTAGATGATTTTTAAGGTTCCTTCTAAGTCAAACCATTCTATGATTCAATTTTGAATAAACACTTCAAAACTGTTCTCACCATCCTCCCAATTCAATTTGCTAATTTCTTGTTCTCTCATGTTTGATTTTAAACCTGATAGTGAAACTCCTCTATCCTGCTTATCTGCACAATAAGCTCAATGGTATTAAAGGTCTTTTCCAACCTAAATGATCCTATGGTTCTGTGATCTACTTGGGACTCTAACTTGATGGCAAGTTTATAAACTCTGTGTTTGCTCCTGTTCTGATATTATGTTTTTATGTGCAGCCTTATCAAGAAATCCTGAAGTATCTTGCCTCAAAAGACAGAGCAACTTCAGTTTCATCTTACCTCTTGCCATTGAATTGTCCACATCTATTTCTAACAGACAAATGAAGAAGAAAGGTATTTCCTGGGGCACGTGATGGTACAGCCACAAAAGAGCTTTAAAAGGCAAACAGCAACCTCTCAGTCAAGTTTCCAAAATATACACACGCTCTGAAAAACTCAGATAAAAATCTTCCCTATATATCACCACAGTGCATGTCTGCACATGCCACAGCATCCAGTGAACAAGATGAACTTGCCCTATAAGGTCAAGGTCTCCTCAATACACTGCCCCTACATCCAAAGGAGCAGCTTTGGATCTGCCATGAAACCACAGGGACAGGGATGTCACACCATTAAATAAGACACCTTATATTGCTTTTATTCTCAGAATGTGGAATAAGGAAATCTTTGTCCATGGCAATAGCTATATAGAGACATGTTTGGTAAATGCTAAGATATTACATTGGATGGCAGAATTTTCCACCCCTGTGTGGCAAACCTTTTAGACCTTTGCTAGCTGAATACCACATATCATATCTGACAGGCTGATAATTTTTCACCATCTATATGATTAGCTATTGACTGTTAGCTTCCAGATACTGATGCTTACACATTTCTGAATACAGAGAGAAACCTGTCTGATCAACACAAACTCTGCAGTTCAAAAGCTGAGTTCCATGACTGGTTCCTGAAATAAACAGCTTTAAGAATTTTAGCTATCTCTGGTCATTCCAAGTGTGCAGCAATCCCCTGGTCCATGAAGCTGACAAAAGAATTTCAGGATGAAGCAGATGAAGACCTTTCTTTTCTGTGTCTGTGCATCCATTATATTAAGGAACTTTATTTTGCTTCTAAAGCACATAACCTGAACAATTGCCAAAACACCTAGCATTTTCATTTCATAGTATTTATCATCCAGTTAATAGTGCTCAGCTGTGCATCCAGTCTGACACAGTATGAAGATGTTTCCAAAACAAAAAAAACCAAAAAACTGCAAATAGTGTTGCAACAAGGCAACTATACATTTGGATCAGAAGGAATGACAAGACTGATTCCATGGTCTCAAATTGTAGTCTATTCCACAATGTTTCCTATAATTCAGAATGATAAAAAGCTGCTAAATCCCCACTCCCTAGCAGCAGAGCATTGATCCCTGATACCTGCTGAGAACATGGTGCCTTGATTGTGAATTAAAATCAATCCGAAAAAACCCCCACAACTTAGAGCAATGTGTTTCAGAAAATAAGCTGCTTAAATCCCAATACAGCAAACACTGTTGAAATATAATATATTAAAGAAAAAAAAAAACTTTAACTTTTCCTTGTGTGTTCAAGAATGACATATAAGACAGACTGCTGGGGCAGATGAAGCAGATACAGTTGCCTCATGGGTTGGAGGGTGAGGTAACCTAAACCATAAAGCTCAGGAGTAAATATTCTCTTCAATCTTACCTTTTCTTTAATTTCTGCCACACAATACAGTTGTCATGACTCAGGTGAGATTTAAATGAGAAGATGGTACTTCTGAACATTTGCATCGAAAGCACCATATCCATTTGGATAGATTTTGAAGTGCAAGATGCTAATTTTAATGTTTAAAACTATAAATTGTTTCAGATGCAGTGACATGGAGAGCACTCACCTTGCTATACTGTTCAGCACTGACAACAAAGATCACTGCAATATCTAAATCCCTGTGGAAGAAAGAGAGCTACTGGAAGATTTTTCCATCTTGCATCCATGAGCTGCCATGCCCATTCTCTTTTCTATAATGATAAATAATTATTATAGGGTTTATTGGAGGTAGAATGCACCCAGAAGTGTCTATAAATTGAGGAGGAAAAGTCATATCTGTCCTGAAAAGCTTATAGGGGTGCTATTTGTCACAGGAAAGATTCATATTGGCAAGGTAATAAAATGATGGTTTGCCATGTTTTGGGGAAGACAGCTTCTTTGTGAGCCTCCAACAAGCATTTACATATAGAAAAACTCAGACCTAGGAGCAGAGTTCAAGAAAATTATTCTTTGGAAGAAAGATGGAGCTGGTAAGAAAATGAATATGGTAGAATAAAAAAAGGTTTCTGGTATTATATGCAGATGTTTCCCACCGTGGAAATAAGCTGAGAATGTTCCTCTCATTTATCTAGTCTACTTTGTCAACAAGAACCGTGTTAGAAAGCACATACAAGGAAATCAGCATCACATCCCTTCCCCTCCCTGCTCCTTTTAGGTACCAGGAATGTCAGAGAAAACCTTCCAGATGGAGCATCTGCTGAGACTACCATTTCTCTGGTCCTTCTATGGAGCTCACATGCGGGAACATTTGAATTCTTTCCCTCCCCCAAGTCCTTCCATTGAAGAAATTTGCAAGAGACAGTCCCAAACTTAATTTTAAAGTTTGTTATTTTTTACTCTTATATAACTTGACAGTTTTTCCTGAATCTCATCACTTCTCTTTTTGAGTATTTACATATGGACCTAATAAATGCTATAGATAGCTGGGACTAAAACTATATGCCTGTAGCTGGAATCCACAGCATGCCACAGAAAGCTGCATGTGTAAGAAAACACACCTCTTTTCTCTTCATACATTTTCTTCTCTAAAATAAAGTCTCTTTGGATTTAAAAAAAGTATTTTGTTTTTGATTCTACTATCAGATCATTCATAGAAAATGAAAACTTTTGTATCCACTTACTTAGTCAATACATCCAACATTTTAAAAAAAATCAGCTCTGTTTGTTTGGAACATGGTGCTAATGACACCAAGGTTTGATCCTTGTATAGGTCATTTATTTAAGAGTTGGACTCAGTGATCCTTGTGGGTCCTTCCCAAATCAGAGCATTCTGTGAATCTGTGAATTTTACCTAACTTAGGTAGGAAGCAAATTTTCTTATAGTGGAGGCACAATTTCAGCATAACCAATGAGTTGCAGGAGTGCAGTCAGTAACACCCTAAAGTCTAAAAAATGTTTCTCTTTAGAAATTTTACCTACTGTCTTCAAGATATCTAAAATGAGGCAAATTCAGACAGTATTTCAGAAATAAAATATATCTTCTTTAAAGACACAGAATCAAGAATAAAGAATGTGTATTCATTATCCTAAAGCATGTATCTTTGTTCTGTTGCTGCTTATGAAATCTACAGACTTCAATTTTTCATTCACTCTTTTTGCAATGCCGTCAACTTGCATGAAGAAAATTATTCTTTTTTGTCATTATCCACATGAAGACAGAAAATCTTTGGATCACCAAAAACCATTGTTATCTTTTAAAAAATATTTCAGCATGAGATTTTGCCTTCAAATGTTCATTTTGAACATCATGCATATCCAGCCCAACAATTCTAGACACACATGCAAATGCAGTGGAATGTTTGAGGATAAGACATGGAACTCTATATTCTTGATAGGCTAACAAAATACAGTTTGATTGGACAAGAATGTAAGCAGATCATGACAGTGATGTGAATAATTAGATCTATAACTATATCCTACTGAAGCATTTTCCTCACAAGTACTTTGTACTTCAGGGGTAAAGTAGCCTGGACTAAAAATACTTCATAGTTCCAGTACCAAGCAAGAAGCTGTTGTGTTCATAGTTCAGAGACATGCTATTTCACGTGCATCTTACTGTGTATTTCTTAGGTTTTCCTTTTATTCTGGTTTTAAACAGCTTACCTACTCTAGATCTTGCTCTAAAGTCATATTCCCAAACATGCTTAATAAAAATTTTTGGACCAATACAGATTTTTTTTTTCTTTCTGTTTATAGTTGAATTACATTTTAGTATTAACTTTGATTGCAAGTTTCTCTACCTACTCATATACAGTTGTCAGTATATGAGATCAAAAATGGAATGCAGGCTTGTAATACATTAGTCATGAGTTATGTTATTCATTTACACTCCTAGTCATGAAAAGATTTATTTTGAAGCTTTGCTATCAACTTAGGTTAAAATTTCTCAATTTCTTCCTTGAGGAAGAAAGCTTAAATCTTAGTATTCAGTTTTGTATTTTACTGCTTACTAAGTTAAATGAAATATGGTAAAACCTTAACTTGAAAGAGTGACAGTAAATCAAGCACTGCTGTATATCTAACAATTGCACCAGAAAAAAAGAAACAGGAAAACTTTTTCAAGAATAAAATCCCAAAGTCTGTCTACATTTTTTCCATGTCCAAATTTTTTTTAAAGACCTAAGCTAACAGCTTAGGTAAATCAATCATGCACATATTTTTTGTCCCATATACCTTTTAACTTGTGCAAGACTTGAACAGTAGAGAGAAAAGGACATAGCTCTAGGAAAGTCTGCATAAATCAATTTTGTTTTCATTCCCACTTGGTCTCCACACCACAGATGACATCCTGGCCCCATTTACTTTCCTATTACAGACACAACTCTCATATTCATTAGCTATGCCCACTTGCTATGACCACAGCCCTTCTGTAGTGTGTCCTAACTTGGAAACAGTAACAGCACTCAATAAAGAGTGCTGAATATGAAAGACTTTTCTATTATGGACTAAGATAATTCTTCTTCTGTTACACTCATCTGAAAAATAAAAGTGGCATGGCTCCTTATTTGTTAATTTAACTTCTTTGGAATAACTTTTCTGGTGTACGTCTATCCGGTCCCCTAACTTACTAGGAAATGTCATGATTTTCTCAGATTTAGCTAAGTATGCCTTTTAAAAGTGGCTGGTAATTTCTGTTAATAGTATTTAGGTCACTTCTCCTAAATCCCAGGAAAATTCTGTTTTCTGAAAGTCAGACATATCAAGTCAGATTTAATAATAATAATAATAATAANATAATAATAATTAGCTGCATTGGAAACAAACAAAATAAAACCAACCATGAAAACTCTAAACAATGCAACAAATCAAACCAACGTGGCAATTATAAAATATTTGTCAAAATCCTTCTTTTGGACTGACTGTGTCACTGTCTGGTCGATGGTCAAGGTGCCGCGACCTTCCTCATCAGAATCGTATTTCAAAAGACACCTGGTTTGACAGAGGCACAGGCACTTTCAGCTGGAGAGTGGCCAGCTATTTTGTGAGGCTATCTGAGCAACAGATCCATGTTTGTCACCTTGGGTGTTGCAGGAATAAAACAGCGAGATGGGGGTCTTTCTAATCTACAGAAAAGGTTTTTATTCAGCAATGTCCAAAGAGGGAAAGAACCAAAGAGCCCAAGGGGAGAGGGACTATATAGGGTAACCAGGGAGTAGAGTTTCATAACTTGACCAATGGGGAAAGGAGTTGGGAAAGGGACCAATCAGGGAAAGGATCCAAAAAGAACCAATCAGAAGGGGTAAAAACCAGGAACAAGGGGAATAACCAATAGGACACAAAATATTAACATAGAACTGCAAAGGCTCATGGGTTGAAGCATTTTGCTCCCCCTGAGTCACTGCGTCTGAGGCAGCCTGGTGGCTGTACAGTCTCCAAGGGAGTGAAATGTCTTCTGTGGATGGTCTAGGGATCACCACAGGACTGAAATTGCTTAAGCTTCAGCTACAGACAGTTTTTTGCTCACTAGTGGAAAGCTATTATCATAGAGCTGGAGATACTTAGCACTCGTTGTTCCAGCACTGAAAAAACTTGGTTTCACAGCAAACAGCTGTCTCTACATGAGAATCAAATGTGACAAAGACAGTTAGGAAAAAAAGGGTTTCAAAGTGTTCAATATGAAAAATGTTTCTTTCTAGACTTGGTGAAAATCCAGCTGTTACGCTGAAGAGATCACTGTTGTTTTCCCATGAAGGTTAATTTATAGAATAGGAATGAATGACTATTCATTTTGCTCATTGAAAGGACATATTTTTTTCCCAAGACAGTTATTCTTTTATATGAACATGTTGAACTCACAAGGAAAGAGCAAAATTAGTAGTCGGAATCCTGCCATAAAACTACAGCTTGAGGCAAAATTTAATGGTGTTCATCTCACTAATTACAAATTTCATATTTTTTCTTTTGCATTCATATATTTTCTTTTCATCTTTTAAAAAATCTAAAGTCGAATTAATTTGCAAAGTGGACACTTGCTGCTTTACAGTGGGCAAAATCTTTTCAGTACATTAGGTAGAGAGTTTCAAATGTTGTATTTCACTCCAGCAAGGAACCTTAGAAGGTCATATCTCTTATTCTTCCCACTGCTTACAGCCATGATAACAACAGATAGCAGGCAGAAGGCTGGTGTAGCCTCTTACTCAAGGATCCTTCTAATGCAAGGAAATTGCCAAGGGGAGAGGTGGAGAGGATGGATAGACCTGAATCAGTTCCTTCTTTTTCATCCTGTTTCCCCAACTGAAATACCTTGAAGGCTGTTCTCACTCTGTTCATCCCCAGACTGTGTTGACACTGGGCATTGCCCCAACTCAGGTGCAGCACTTTTCACTTGGTCTTGTTAAACTTCATGAGATTCCTGTGGGGCCACTTCTTGAGCTTGTCCAGATTCCTCTGGTTGGCATTCTTTCCTTCAGGTGTGTCAACCACACCACTCAGCTTGGTGTCAGCTGCAAATTTGTTGAGGCTGCACTCCATCCCAAGGTCTATGTCATAAATAAAGATATAAAATAGCAGTGGTCACCATATGGACCCCTGAAGGATCCTGCTTTTCTGTCTTCTGTCAGCAGCGCTTTGCTCCACTTTTCCCCTAGTCCCACAGTTACTGATGATGGTGGTGTTGAATACAATTAGAAGAAAAATTTGACACACTGGTTTCTTGCAACTTTCTCTCCTTTTTTTTTTTTTTCCTTCTGAGCTGGCTCTGTTCTTAACCAAGGAATCTTCCTCCACATCCTCACTTATACCTCTAGTCTGTGATGAATCTTTGTCATCTTTGAATCACAGTTGGAATAAGTTTTATTCTCTGTCCCGTTGTGTTTTCTCTACCAGGACTTGACAACATATTACACAGTTACACAGTATTCTCTTTTGAAATCTTCTGGATTCTCTCCATGTCAACTGGAATAGCCAGCATCTGACTGTGTTGTCAGTGAGTATTTGCAACACAGATGTTTACATCTGAGACACTCACTTTCAGGTTTTCCAGAATTTCCACCCAACAGGACATGGTTTATCTCTGCCTAAAGAAGACACCTACATTTTGCCACATGAATCATACCCTAAACTCCACTGACTATGCTAACAAAAATTATGTTGGCTGCTTTGGAAGCCTACAAGACCAGCTCAGGTGTTGAAACCTGTGTTATACTCCTGAAAGTCAGCTGTGAGAATTGCCAAACTCAGAATTGCTCTTTTTTTTCCCCACTCTTTATAATAGACAGCTTTCTAATCAAGCAAGAACTCATTGCAGGATTGATGTTGGACTTTCTCAGGCTGATGTCCTGTGCTGAAGGCAATGTACAATGAAGGCAATTTTAATATAGCTGTGATACTATCTCCCCTGCCTGTCTGTCCTCGAAACTGTGAAATGCAACTCATTCATTCAGCATACCTACTTTTTCAAAAAAAATATGTGGGTCATGAACCCCAGTAGCTCAATTTGACAAAAGTCATTGCTTTTTTCTTTTTTGTATTTGATGTTTCCATCTGGCAGATAATTCGTCTGTGTCAGATACCATAAATGACCTACAGTAGGTACCCACCCATCAAGGTGGTAACCTCATGATTCTCCACACTGGACTGCCCCTGTCCTGCTTCATCACTCAGTACCATGTAAAAAGTTGACATGGTTATCTCCCAAAGGCAACTTTGGAAGCCTTTCTCCTGGGTTGGAGCCACTGGACATTTCTTTATAAATATTGTATAGGTCAGCTTTTCACTGCAGGCTTAACGTGTCTTATTAAACTTTATATTTCCTGGCTTCACTATATAAATTTAATTTTTATTAAGTTGGGTCACTGGCTGAAGAAAATTTGTTTTTCAAGGCAAACACTAATACTGTTTTTCCTAACTACACACAGAATAAATCAAATAACATTTCCCAGAATTTCTAAAAGCTTAGTTTCTATGCTTTGCTCTTTTGCCTCATTTTGATATCCTGTAACAAAAACTCTGTGTATCTGTGTGTCATGTGAAGAAAATGGAAATGAGATGGAAATATTCAAAAACATGATGAACAGATGAATATAAGAAGCAGTAGGACATTTATAGAATGTCAGAGATCTAGATATTACTAGGGCAGTTATGTAAGTTCATAAAAGTCTTTGTCCAGTTTGGTCATTAACTAAAATGCCTCACCGTGGACAGCTGGTAAGCGTGGGAATAACCCTCCTCTCTTATGTGGGGTCTTCCCCTTAAATACATAAAACCTTTTCTTCTTCATTCAAGAGAAATGTACTAGCAAGGAACAGAAAACCCATCAGAACAACAACTGAGAGCAGCAAGAGAGTGCTGAAAGCCCTCAAAATCTACCTTCCAAAAGAGAGAGCAGTGGCTGGAGCAGTGTGGAGCTGAGTGATGCAGGAGTGCACAGCAGTGCAAAGGGGCTTGTAGTATAACACAGCAAACAGTGCTGGTGACCAGCTCAATGAACTCAGTGAACACTGATGTCAAACACACAGCAGCAAGGCCTGCAGAAGAGCTGGGTGGCTTTGATATGTTGAAATACATATACCTGGTCTGGAGGAAATTTCAGACCGAGTTAATTGAAAGCTACTAATCTCCAGCGAGAGGAAATAGGAAGGAATTTGAAATAAAAGTAGAGAAATAAAGTAAAATTTTTGGCCAACAGAAGAGAGAACAAAATATAGGGTAATCCAGTACACCAGAGTATTTAAACATATGCTTAAATTTTAATGTGTGGGTAATCCCATTGACTTCAACATATGCTTAAATGATTTACTGGATCAGGGCTTTAATGTATATTTGAATTAAACCATAACACAATGATTTAGAAGTGAGCTCATTTCAGGTTTCACTGACTGAAGAGAGTTCTGCTCAACTGACATTTGGAGTAGAGATTTTTAATGAATGCCTAGTTACTTCAGAAAGCAATTAGGCTGTTATTCAGTAATGGCATTTTTCTCTCTAAAACAATTTTCCTCATTCCAGATTATTTTGTTTCAAATAAACCTTGCAGGACATCATGCTGCTGGTGCATAATTATAGTTAACTCATACACACACACACATGTAGTTCATTTCCAGACACTTCATCAGCATCTAGATTCTTATCAAGAAGGGTTGGAAGTTTCTACAACAATGCATACCTCTGCTTAGTACTCCATATTACAATATATGCAATAGACTAACAGAATTAGAGGAAACTGGACAGGGTAAAAACATCTAGAAATAAAACAGAACTAAAGTTTACACAACTGTAACAAACTACCTCATAAGAATTAAGGTTGTGGCTTGTCCACTATTTGGGACATACTGAATGTCAAAATTCAGGGTAGTGTGGTTCACCAGATGGAATTGGTGGCATCAGCTAGAGAACTTTGGCTGCAATGTTTTTACTGATCTCTCTCCTTTTTACCAGCAATTTGTTACTGAAAGCAACTGGCTGTTTCAACTGCATATGGGAGCAAACACAGAGTTAATACTAAAGTCGTAAGAAGACCAACAAAAATAACCAGCTGGAATTCATCTATGGAAAGCTGGAGTTACCGTGTGTGTTTTTATGATGCACTGTTCAGTATTAAGCATGCTGCCTCAGGAAGGAAAAAAGGAAAAAAGTTAACGTATAAGTGCACTGTCAGCAGAGTCTGATACATAACCAGCACACATACTGGGATAGCAGCAAGTAGGCCTAATTCTCCAGCCTGAAGTGAAAATAAACTGAAGCAGATAAAATAAAATGTTGAGCTAATGTAGGGAAACACAAGGCTAGATATGTGTTTAGGGGTATTTGTTGCAATGAAACATTTTCTCCTGAGGCAATCTTTCTGATGGCAACTGGCATGACTGTTGTTTTACAGTGCTGCCTTTTCAAGAGAGTCTAATCAGGCCAATGCTCAGTTCCTGGAGGAAAATGGATAACAGGTGCTAAACCCAGCTGGACTGTTTGAATTAGCCTGGCTGGCAAAAGAAGCCTGTGGCCTAATGTTCATCGTAAGAGCAGTCAGGCTCCATGGCTCAGCCCAGATCATAGTGCTGGGATCCAAACCTGGTGCTGAAGGAGGTACATAAGACTGCACTGAAGTTTACTATGGATCGGTGCCTGCAAGGTTCAATCAGAACTGAACTGAGTGAAAATAACAAGTAGCAAGAGACTACAATCATTTATAACATTGGTCATTTCAGAAAAAAGCCAGTAAAAACTGGGGGGGAAAATGAGCATTAACAGAATAAAACACCTTCTTCTAGAGTTATACCCATTTAGACCCCTCTGTCATTTAATTTATATATATTTTATTTATTCAACTTCTTAACTCTTTGCTTAAAAAATGAGCAACCATTATATCAGTGTCATTTCAGGAGAAACCTTTAATCCTGTGCTTGAGCCACACTGGCTTCGAAGAGACATCCACACATTTCCTTTCCACACTGCTCCTGACAAGGGGACTTGATTTATGTTGCTGTGTCCAGAATCCTTGTATTTACTACCTGTGAGAGTAGCAGACCACTGGATGTTGCCATGTCCAGGAAGCTGTAGAGGACGAAGCATTTTATGGGGTCAGCACAGAGCTCTTCCCACCCCACTGCCAATGCTCTAGGGGAGCTGTTTAGCATCTGGGGCTCTAACAAGTCTGGCCACAGAGCAATGCATGAGCACATCAGTGATGGGCAAATCATTTCTCAGAGTAGTTCTCAGCATGTAGCTGTGAGTATATGGACAGTGATAACCACACTGAATCCATGGATTTTGGTAGTGCTAATGCAGCTAGTCAGGATTGAAAAAAGGTTTTGTCTGTCATGTTTTATATTATATCCTATATTGCAAGTTTAATGCTAGTCTTCTTCAGTGACTTGACAGGATTTGCTTTCCCCTGCCTTTAGTGTATAGATCAGTTTCTGAAGAGTAGTTTTCTCTCTCTGAGAAGCTCTGGAGACTGACCACAGCTATGCCCTGTAGACAGAGTTTATCATTGCTGCTAACGTATTACATTCATTCAGTCAGTGCAATGTACGTGCTCTCTTGTGATTTCCAGAATTAAGCCAGACTGCAGACTTAGGGGCAAGTGAGGAGTTTTTTCTCAGTTTAATTACCAAGGGTCATGAAAAGGGTTTTTTTTTTTATCTTTAACCTGACCATAGTCACTAAGATCAACTGGCAACCTGCTACCTTCGTTGATTTCTCATGTTCTCTTCCTTCAGCATATTATAATTGTTGCTTTTAAGTTGTTCAATACAGCTGCTGAATTTGTTGCAGGCTGCTGATGAGTGTTGTGTAGTAATAGTATTCGAAGTAGAAATTCTGTGAACCCTGCAAAGGTAGAAACCTATTTCATCACTATATATGGTTTTACAAGTCTTGACACAATAACCAGGTGGTGCCTGTAAATCAGACGTTCATAGGTCTTTAAATTTAAAAGAATTATCTGACAACCTAATTTATTATGGCTTCTTGAAAGCTTAGTAGAAGAATCAAATTCTGTTTTTCTGAGAAAATCTTGAGACTTTCAGTGGAATGCAAACAATTTGTTCTCAGTCCTTGGAAATTGTCACCAACTGAAACTGCAAAATAGTTTCTTTCTTGAAAGACAAAAGCAATCTCTTTGCTGCAGTTGGTTCTGTTATTGGCAATGTAAAAATTAAGTAAAGGTACAATCTCAGTCCTGCTTATTAGCTGTGGCTTTGATGGTGCTATAGGCAGAGTTAGCAAGTGCCATGGTACTATGTCAGGGACCCCACAGGCCCAGAGTGCAGATACCACAGAGCATTCCTGACGGCATCAAGGTGTCGAGAAGACAACAGACACATGTCAGAAGACCCAGCTCATTGAAAAAGCTGCCTACATCCCTTAACTGCAAAGACTACAGCATAGCTTACCCTCAAACAAGGAAATAGAAGTGGACACTGATTTTTTTCCAAACCTTGATGAGATTTTAATCATGTGACATACATAGGAACAAGTCATCTGGACTTCTTATTTTACCCCTGATCCCTCAAAATCTGACCAAAGCTTTGGTTGTCACTCTTTTGCCAGAATCTATCCTATAGTGGCTGTAGTGACGACACATTGTCTCTTCTGTATTGGATTTTTTTTTCAGCTTGTATATCTTGAGTAGAGAGATAACTCAGGAAGAAATGTGGACAAAAAAAGGATACTTATTTTTCAGTATTTGCCTATACCTACTAGTAATCTTAAAAACAAAAGCAATCCATAACCTCTTAAATCTTGGATTGATGATGAAAATTTCTCCCAATCATCAATTTGTTAGGGCAGAATACCCAACAAGACTGGATATGGGTGGAAACTTACAAGACAGCTGTTTTTTTATGACAGGTGTAAATATGCTTCCTTCCCTTAAGTATTGACAAATATCACAGTAAAACATGCTGACAGGTTCGACAGGACCGTATTTATGCTAGGGTGATAAAAATACAGCTTATCAAGTGCTATAAGGCCAGGTGCACACTTTGGAGAAAAGAATGCAAAGACTGAATGTGAGTTGAGCTGATCAATGAGGTCTTCTGTTCAGAATCAGCTCAAAAGGAAAGGATACTGCAATAGTTTTTGTTCTCCAAGTTGGGGAACTATCGCGGGGCGAAGCTGGGTGTGTCCCAATTACGGAACACCGAGAGAGCAACTCCAGACACTAAGTTGTTCAAAGCTGTCAAATTATCTTTATTTTGACTCTAAATATTTATAGATATGTACAGAGGTTAAGGGATTGGCTACACAGGTCACTACTCCTTCAACCTGGATGGTGGATACCACCATTAATTATGTCTTCTCTCACAGGAGAAGTATGTAAACATTCTAAGAATAGATTTTATTTACATTGGCTGCATGTGAACATTCTACAGAAAGAGAAAGAACAGAAAAACTCAGGCAACAGGGAACTGCCAAAATAGCATCTTTTTCCCTCCAACATTTGTCAGCAACAGCAACACAGACATTTCAACTTGCTTCAAACCACTATTAAATCTCTACCAACATGTCCAAAATAATTTTCTCCAACCAACTTTCAGCTGCCCTTTTGAAGTCACAGCAGCACTATAGAGGTGAAAAGCTCTAACTCCTGCTTGTGCTCCTGTGAGTCAAGCAATGCTTCAAAGTGTTTATTTTTCTGAGAAAGTATTTCAATTTGCCACTTATAGTTAAAACACATTTACTGCCAAATGTTTGGAGCTAGAATTGAGTTTCTTCAGCAGCTAACACCCTTAGCAATCTAATCATGGAATTAAAAGTGTCACCAGTACAGTAGATTTTCATTCTGGGAAGGATTTATTGATAGTATTTGCCGTTAAAACATTGCAGATCCACTAGATATTTTATTGATTTTTCTTTAAAAATCACACTGTGCCAAGACAAAGACCTTGGTCTTAATCTTTAAAACAAGTAATTTCAGTCATTGAATTTAAAAAAAATGTGTTTTGAGGAATGGCAGCCATTTTTTTAATAACAATCCCCAACCTGCAGGTCAGAAATAGCTTTATATATTTCCTAGAAAATATCCATGTTATCTAAAAAAGAAAAAAAAAAAGGTGTTGAATGCCAATGCCCATGACAGTTAACAGTGGGATTCCTTGAAATTAAGCTGTCTAAAAATTCAAGGATTAGGCTAATAGATGTTTTTCTCTGTACTTCTAGGAGGCAAGTCACTTGTTTTGCTGCACAGTGCAGGCAGCTATAAATCACACCCAAAGGTTAGCAGTGGAGAGCCCTTAGACCACTGATGTTAAGTGGGTGACTCACTTTGCCTGCAGGACATGCATCTGTCCCTGTGCTACTGATACAACATTCTTCAAGCAGCAAAACACATATCTTAAAAATGTTGTCATAAGACACCTTGTTGCTCCCACCCAGGTCTGTGTAAAAGTCCCGGTGTACTCATGAGCAAGGTAGAAGCTCAGCACCACAGAGGACTGAGTATGGAAAAGAGTTTTACATATTAGATGATATGAAATGCCTGTGGTGGCAAAGGGACTCGTTAATCACAAGATTATCATTGCCTACATTTCTGGAGGATGCAGATATTCAGTCTCTAAGCAGTAAGACATTAAAGGGGAAGACACGGAAGGATTCTGAAATCTACATTCTTTCCTTACCATTTTCCTTGTCCAGAAGATCGTTTAGCAATTACATTAGCCACAAAGCAATACCTGCAACTACTGGTATTTTGATTAGTTTTTGTAAGTCAACAAGAGAATAAATAAATAACACAAACAAATGTATGTCTCCACTTGCTTGCTTTGGAAGGTTTTAGGTCACATCTGCTCCCATCAGCTTCTACCATGTTCAGATACTAAACCATCTGGGACATATTCAAAAAGATATACACAAGGGAATTCTAACAGAGGAATGTCATAAAGTGGGTCACTCACTAAACCTCTTGAGTGGAAAACTAAGCAGAAATTGGCCTATATGATAGAGAAGCATGAAGTATGTTTGGATGAGTGACACTGCATCAGAGTGTGGCTCTGAAGGTAGGAGTGTGCAGAAAGCATAGTTTGCAACCTCTTGTAAATAGTTACATTGACTCACAAGTGTAGGGAGCATGTTTTCTAATTATTTCTTATATCTCATGAACTTTCAGTTTGAATTGTTGACTCATTCTCCACTTTTCCTTTTTTACAGATAAAATGTGGAAGATTTGTTCATTGCTACCTACAAGGTAATGGAACTTCACAGCAAACTAACATTTAAAACTGCATTCCTTGTCATAGAAAACTGTTGCAGATGTGCATTTCCCTTCAAGAGAGAAGGAACAGTAAACTTTAATGATATTAAAAAATTCACTGGTAAATGCAGCAATTTTTTAACAAGATTTGATGACAAGGTACACTCTATTATTTACTACGTAGGTGATAGGGACAGACAAAACTCTGAGGGAGACCCTTCCATTGAGTTATGAGGTCCAGAAGGGCCCAAATTCTTTCTAAATGACTTCTCTGAGGGGAATTTAGGTGTGTCTAGATTCAGATTTCATTTCAGACTAGGTCAACTATTGTTTATGTTTATAACTTATTGTTTGTGTCTGAACAACAATTTATATACAATCAATCATTTATAGAACATGGCTAAGATTTCAAAGTTTCAGCATGCTTGGTCACAATCCACTTACTAAGTTATCTGATGTGATAAGGAGTCTCTCAAACTTGAGCGGTCATCTTGAGAATCACAGGGACCCCCTTCCCTACTCAGGGGGATGTCCAGCTGGGCAGCCCACTGCCATGCAGGAGACCACACTGTCATGGCAACACTGACAATTACACAGCAGGAAATGCACTTTTTATGTTCAATAACTATGATACTGTTTAATTCCCAGGACTGTCAGGCAGCAACTGACCGAACAAGAGGACACAGTCTTAAGCTGCGTCAGGGGAAATACAGGTTGGATATTAGGAAGAAGTTTTTCACTGAAAGAATGATTAAATATTGGAATAGTCTGCCCAGGGAGGTGGTGGATTCACCATCCCTGGATGTGTTTAAAAAGAGACTGGATGTGGCACTTGACACCATGATCTAGTTGAGGTCTTAGGGCTGGGTTGGACTCGGTGATCTTGAAGGTCTCTTCCAACCTACACATTCTATGATTCTGTTATTCTATGACTTTCTCAGTCTTTAAGATACAAGACAATTAAGAGTATTAACAAATATGACAAATATATATATAAAGCCTGAAATTAGGGGGAAAAAATAGATATAAATACTGCCTTGCCAATTTGTTCCATGTTTTCAACAGCCATCAGTCTGAAATGTCAATCTGAAATGGATTAGTGGGAATCAAACAAGAAAGACAAGCCACATACAATTTTGAATGTGCTTGTCTTTAAACTAAAATACTGTTCCAGTTTAAATAGTCTCATATTAATCCTTCCTCATCTTTATTTATCATGCATGTTCAATAACAGAGAACAAAAGAAGAATGTCATTATATTAGGAACCAAATCTATCAGGAGGTGGTATCCTACTGCATTGTTGTGACAATTTAGAAAAACTGATGTCTGTAAAGTGATGTCTTATTTTCTAAAAGGCCATTGTGATATGGGGCTAGCAAAGGATATTAAAGAAGGTGACTTTATTAACAGTAAAACTTAAGTGTAGATTATCAGGTGGGACCACTGCCACCAAGTGGAAGTCAGATTTGAATCAGTTCACATCAGACATCCATCACATTCTGTTTCACACTGTGTCATCTATTAGTGAGTATGTTTCAAAAGCTAGTCCAATTTTCATACAGCTGCAAACAGACTTGGGGCATAGATACAGGAAAACTGTAAACAGTCTATCTCTCTGGATATAGATATGGAATCTGGGATTCCCCAAAATTCTGTCAATAGGAAGTTCATTTGCATAGGCAGAGACACATATATATTTAGTTGAGCTAATGCAACTGCCTTTCATTATCATATAATTAGTTTTATAATCCTGCTCACTTCTTGGCTTTTATTTCTTGTAACAGTGAGTAGGTCTTATTAGATACTAAGCATGCTAGATAGTACTTTTGACAAATTTTAATCTGCTTCTCCTTCAAACTTCCTCAAGTTCCATTTCTAACAGTAGGAAAATGCTAACAAATATTAAATTTTTCATTTCAATTTACATTAACCACTGCATAGGTTAGAATTCAATTGTATTTGTTAACATATACCCCATTCACATTGTTAGCAAGGCTTTTGCTCATATTCATGTGTAGAAATTTTGGGTTCTAACTAGAATAACTTGGGAACATGTATCTTAATGTGTTGGGTTCTGCTATGGACTCTCTTTGTCATCTTGGATTAATGACCTGCTCTACTAAATTCATTGCTTCTGTCAGCATTCATCCTTCATAAATTGGGAACCAAATTTCCCCACATCAGAATGGTTGATGCCAGGATAAAATTTCTAAATGGCAGTGAAATGTTGGGGGCCCTTTTAGTAGGCAAGGATTTGGAAAATCACTTGAATAAAATTAATCAGCTAATGAAGACAGGTATTTGGTAGGTGGATAGATGAACTCATAGACCTCAATATAATTTTCCTTATCAAACTCATTGACTTCCCATGAAGCTTGCACTGTAAAAATTGGACTGTTATCTAAATTAATTTTTTTAAAAACATCAGAAAGTAATATGGTTATGTTCAGAAGCACAGATGTATTTCCTTGCCTAGAACTAAAAAAATACTTCTGTGCTATTGGTACACCACATCTCACTGGATTATTTAGTATATGCCTAAATTGTGACAGAATTTTGATTCAAACCTGCTCAGGGAGCTAATTCATCCATGGATAATCACCACACCCTGCAGGTTGATCCACTCATTTCATGTTAAAAAGAGGGTCACTCTACAAATGCACAGCATTAATCCCTTTTTATTTCTTGCAGGGTCTGTTAAGAACTGCAAATACCAGAGAGCTGAAATATTTGAGTGGATTATACTTTTTTTACCCTTTCAAATCTTTTAAGTTGTAGTTGTAAGGAAAAAGCCTCTTTTTTATGGAGACTGAGGAGATTCTTCTACTGGGTAGAATTGTTCTGTGAAACTTTTTCACAATTAAATCTGAATATAGATCCATCACCTTAATCGTCTGCATTAGAAAAAGTGACAGAAATATCTCCAATATGGAGCTACAGGGGCCAAGGTGGAATAATTCTGTTTGTATGTATTTCTAAACAGTTGTGGGTTTTTTTCTGTGTTTAGAAAAGACTTTACACATAGAAATTAAATTGAATTTTCTTCCTTACTTTTTCAGATATTTCTTCAAACTAGAGCTTTCCTCAGAAAGCTTATTCCTTGAAATGAATTAATTGGCTGAATGTGAAATGAAGCCTGTTTCTAAAACCACAGTGTATGCACTGCTTTTCCACCCAGTGAAGGCTGGCAAAGACATAAAAATTTTTCACAAGTCATACAATATTTTCAGTTAGAGCCCTCCATCTTCAGGGGATCTGTTATCACTAGAGAATTTTAGACTAAACATGGAAATATAAAAATGCAAGTCTCAAACACCACAGGCTTCCAAAAACCAAGGATGGGTTATTTTTAATAATCCTAAGATAAGTCTGTATGATACTCATTATTCTTAACAGTTTCAGATATTTGCAAAATTGGAAGTGGAAACAATCCCAAGAGATTCCATCCTTCTACTTCTGGGTGGTAGTAGCTGTGCCTATATCACTCTTGATGGATGTCCTTAAAAACATGCAATGAGGAATATTCCCCATATTCCCCTTCTCAGCCAGGTGAATTTTCATTGATCTTGCCATTTAGAAATTTTTTCAACTTGATTCAGCTAGGTTAATGGTTAATAGCTATTATATTTTGTCTAATTTAATATTCTGTATTGTGAAAAAATTCTTTGCTGCTGACATTTTAAATACTTGTAAACCAGAGTCATTTTTTCTACTCAATCTTATTTTGTCAAGACTAGACAGCCCCAGTTCCTCCAGCTCCTTCTTGGAGGTAGTGTTTGTTAGATCTCAGCACATCACGGCTGCTTTGTGTTGGACTCTCTGTTAACATGCATCTGAATGCAGAGCTCTAGCCAAGGTCTAACTGTGCTGGGCAGGGCAGGCTTGCATTCTGCACTGAGGCTGTTTGATATGCTTTGAGTCCTCTTCTATTTCTCTGCTGTCTTGGCAGAACCTTGGTTCTGTTAACCCATGGCCAGCCTGTCTAGGGAGAAACTGGATTTGCAATGATCCTTGGATCCTTTTCCTCAATATTATTTACTTGTTTTATTATTCTCATTTCTGATATTGTATCTGATTTTTTCTTAAAATTAGAATTTGGATCTTATTTTCTTTGGATTGAATTCCATTTTGGTTTTTTCATATAATTCTTTTCGCTGTTAGGACATTCGGTTTTCTAGTTCTACAGCACCCTCACGTCAGTCTCAGGTCAGGGTCAAGGGTGTATTTCAGGAGAATTCTTTCCATTCTCTCTTCCGAGATATTAATGAAACATCAAGGACAGATGTCTCTGGATCCCTCCTTGCCAAGCTTTCTTCTTTTGTAGAGAGCTTGAGAGCATTCTGTGGCCTCACAGCACCCCAATCTCTTGAATAGAAAGACAAACAACAGGTGTATATTTCAGCTCAAAACTGGTAAATTTCTTACCATCAATGTTGTTTTCCAGTTTAAAAATGCTGTCACTTGAACACAAAATGCACACTCCATATGGTTAATAAGTTCAGTATGCTTTTCCAAATTGCATATACATCTCATCTTAGTCAGAGAAGTTGGGAATTCTATTGTGTAGGCATATTTTAAATATTCCAAACATTTTCAGTTTTTAGATTCACTGTAAATGGTTGACTATTTTTCACATAGTAATAATTTCAATAATCTCTTGGCAGCTTTTTGAAAATACACATGTGAATGCATGAATGTAACCAAATTTCCACACACTGAGTTTTTTTCTGACTGTACATAGATACATTACTACATTGTGGTTTAGGATCATAGAATGCCCTTTAGTGATAAATATACCTCCCCCTTTATTGTAAGAATTTTACTTTATGCTAAATCTCTAATTAGATTCTTTGTCATGAAAATTTAACAATTGCGAAGTGCATAGTTTTTACATTATTTTGTGTTTACCATCCTACATGCATATTTTAATTTTTCATTTTTCAGAAGGCAGTAATTATTCTATTAATATTACATTAAACATGAGTGTTCTACAAGCTTTTAGGAACACATTACCCTTGTTCTTGGGCAATAGACTCCAGGGACATATGTAGAAAACGAGCCTGTCTTCAGTATGGTTTTGCTCATGCACAAGTTTGCTTTCAAGGAAATACTGCTAGGACTCACTTGGGATTGCTACAAAGCCTCACTTTTGATCCTCTAAGGATAGATTACAAGATTGTAGTTCATGAAAGGGAGAGGCATTTATGTTGTACAGAATAGGGATATAATACTTTCAGAAAGCAAACTAACAGCCCTATAGAAAGACAGAGGCTGACCACAACATATCAGGAGAAGACCATGGGAAACCCTATTAAAAACCTTGGAGAAATGCAGGTAGACAGTGTCCACCCCCCACTGACTGAGCAAGTTACTTTTTCACAGAAGGCAATCAGGTTTGTCAAGTAAGATTTGTCTTTGATGAATCCAAATGTTTCTCCCAGTCTTGGACTTCATTTTACCTATGATAGCCCCCAGGAGGATTCATTTAGTAACTTTCCCAGGGATCGGAGTAAGATCAATGGGTCCGTAATTTCCTGGCTCATCCATTGGACATTCTCCATTTGTCAGCCGAAAGATTACGTGGACAAAAGTGTTCACTGGTAAACTCCTCCAGGTTTTCTAAGGGTACTTTGGAATGCACAAGGACTTCCTAATCCCTTACACTACTTAGTGGATAGGCAAAGCTCCTGACACCAGCCGGGTTACTAAATGAGTTGCTTGGATTCATGGTCATGTCACTTGCAGAACATGATTCAATAGATGTTGCCAGATGACAAATACTGAAGAACACCCTCTCCAAAAGACTGGTGGTATTTCTCCTTCCCTTAACTTTATCAAGTATCCAGTGATTATATCATTACTACAAAGTGAGAAGACAGGCTCCACTCCTTGTTCTTAAATTTACTCTTACTCGGCTGGATACTCTTACTACTGCCAGTGTTTTATTCCAGGCTGATTGTAATCCCGATGTCCCATCTTGGCCCTGACCACCTAGATGGAGAGCAGTTTTCCTTTGCTCACTCTGTGTTTTGCCAGGATATGTTGAAAAAACTGAAACAATATCTGAGAAATCATCCTGGGAAAACAGTGATTAAATTCAAATAGGAGAGGAAAGAATAGAAGCCAAGTCTCACACAACCTAAGTTCTTAGTCTGTCAGGAACCTCCTATTTTGGCTTTCATAGCCAGTTCCATGAAAGTATTTGGGGTTA
Organism: Cyanoderma ruficeps; assembly: GCA_008694505.1. Classification (NCBI taxonomy): domain Eukaryota; kingdom Metazoa; phylum Chordata; class Aves; order Passeriformes; family Timaliidae; genus Cyanoderma; species Cyanoderma ruficeps. The sequence continues at coordinate 4,837,657 of VZDJ01000346.1, forward strand.
CAGTTGCTAAGTAAAGTCAAAAAACTTTCTGTGGCCTGATTTAGCTCCCAATCCTTTGTGAGAAAGTAGTTCTGGAAGACATACACCTCTTAATCATTTTTGATGGAGAAACCTGAACATCTTAGTGCTCTAGCCTTCATAAAGAAGATTTAAGCTGCACATTCTTCTTACTGTTTATGAAGGTGCGTATTCAAAGTAGGACCACCAAGTCCTAGGTATCTGGAATTTCAAGGGCAGATTTTGACTTGAAAATTCCACCTATTTAGATAAGCATTATATATTCAGACACCTGCAGAATTTCAATGTTGTTATCCTAAGTGTTGAGAACTGCAGTCTTCAGTAATACAATGCATATGTTTTGTTTACTGAACTCTGGTAGTTTGCCATTTCACAAAAGGTTTATTTTGATTTAAAAAACATAGCTAATTAGCTGTTTTCTGATTAAATTCATTTCATGGGAAAATGTTACTTAGCCCAGTATGCTTTGTCAGAAATATATTGTTTAACAAAAATTTATATGGGGTGAGGTAGTTTTCCTACAGTTTCCCTGATTGTCTCAGTATCTCACATTTTCGGACAAATCTGCACCTGAAATAATGGTATGATGATTTCAGTTTCCTCATTCCCCAGCCATTTTCTGGCACCACAAATCCCAGCAGGTTAGAGACTTGGGTTAGAGGCCTGGAGATGCTGATGTCTATTCTCTCCTGTTGTTACTCTGGTGTTTATCAGGAAGACCTCCATATAGGTGCCTTCAAGACCAGGATACAGGGATTTCTGACTTCACCTGTCCAGGGGTGAAGTGCCAGAGTCCCAGCATACATGGTTTGAGTGCACTTTCCCATGCCAGGGGTCTCAGTTGATCTACCATGGAGCCACGATTTAACTAGAGACAGAAACCACATTTTCTCAGTCTACTTAGTGGCATTGCTGTTCTTCTAAACTTTAATTCTACAAATAGCAGAAATGAGCAATATACGGAAATTTCAATTTCAGTGAGCATACACACACCAATAATCATATCTGAAACAGTGTATCAGCATTTTCTGATGGAAAAATTTTATCCAAATTTCTGTTTCCCAGGGAAATTAGGAAAATCTTTTGTCTAGATTATTTGCTTGTTCTGTCTATTCAGCTTAGACCAGAAGAAATTGAAGAAATAAACACAACAGAAAATTTGCCTCATTCTACCTTCATCTCCTTGAGCTTTATCTGAAGCCTAGATTCATAAAGTTTCTCAAAGCTATAAACAGAACTGACTGCTCTATTAGGATGAATTTTTAAGTGTATAAAACACATTCTTTAAAGGCATTCTAAAAGCCACATTACGCAGGAAATGACAGGTTTTGTTTTGCAACATTTTATACATATATATTAGAAGGTTATGTTGCTTCAAATGAGAAGTGACAGGGCAATTAAAATACAGGTTTAAAATAACTTTTCCTTGTATATAAAGAAATAATAAACCTGAGCTCCCCTACCTTAAAAACATCAATTTCCAACTCTGTACTCTTATTATTTCAAAATAATGAAAGTTGCCAATTGCATCTTCCAGAAGAGTGAAAGTGTTTTTCTACTAGAGGTTGACTCTATTCACTTGAAAGAATTGAAGGTGATTATATGTTCTGAAAACCACAAATTAGAGCCAGCATATGGAATGATGTGTCTGTGGTAAAGGAAAAAAAATAGAAATGTGCTATCATTTTCTTTGTGTTAAAAATATTAAAAAAACTTAAATTCAGATTGCATTTACTAAAAAAGAAACTAAAAATTAGTAACTAGATTGAAAGGCATATGTTTTCCCTTTCTTCTATAATGCTGTCGTAAAAGTCTACTTAGTAATTTTATTTCTGAAATTGCAAATTAGATCTTTTCTATACCAAAAGAAAACAGAATATCATATCTGTTAATAACTGTATTTTTTAATGCCAGAAATTAAAAATCTCACTTGAAAGGAAAAAAATGGCACATTTTTTACAGTGTTAGAAGGCAAGATTGTTTGGCAGCCAAGATTTGTAGCTCCTGTGTACAAAAAATGTGCAATCAAATTCTCCTCCATAAATTATGATAAAAAGAATTATCACAATATCACTATTGAATACTAAACTTTCAAAAAATGTATTTTATAATACAAGAGTCAATTAATTACAAGGGTTTTTTCCAAAATATTGATGATCTGTCGCTTTACAGCACAAGCCTTCATTCAGGTGCTCTATTAGATGTTCTTAATTTCTGCAATGCCAGCAGAAATCAGCTTGCAATTCAGCCACTCTCCCAAAGCTTCAGCAGACCAAACAGAAAGTGACTACCCATGCCTGTGGCACAGCTAACCTAAGGGAAACTCTTTTTGACTTAAGAATTTGCTGGCAATATCAACAACTGTTGTAGTTAAACTTAATCCTGTTTATTACTTTGACTTCATAACAAATCTACTACTTCTAGTAAATTGAAATTTTCTCCTGTAATTTAAACAATCTTTCAGTATTTTTGGTGTGGGAAGTCTGATGGACTGGAGCAGTATCTATGATATGGATGAGCACAGTCTCATCAGTTTCCCTGATGCAACTTCTATCCACTGTACCTACTTCTATTTTTTAGGTCTTATGCAATACCTTACTTAAAACTACTTTGAAGCAGAAACCATCTTCTCCTCTGGCATTAGTACTAATCTCTAATACACTTCGGGCCATACTCTCTTTTCCAGAGTCTGTTCCTGAAATTATTCTTATGTCTATTCAAAGTCTGGGAAGCTTAACACTAGGCAGCCTGATTTGTTTAGCACTCTCTTGAATCTAAATGCCAGCACAATTGCAGATGAGCTTAACAGAGCTATTTGCAAAGGAATTTAATGAAGAGTTTGTTAAGAGAATGGTACAAAGTACATTGCGTCTGGAGAAAATGATAGCAGTAAAAAAAATGCAAAATGCCTTCTTTATGTCACATAAAATCTGTACAATTGTATTTATTTTTAAAGGAATGTGTGTTTTATTCTTGCTTATTAGCTATAGAATGAGATGATTTTCAAACTAATTTATAAGTAATTTATGTATTATTTAAAGACTGAAAAAACCAAAAAAAGAGAGGGACTATTATCTCTTGATGATGTTACTTTTTATTTTCACTTTTTTTATCATCAATTTATGGGTAAGCCTTTATGCCACAAAAGAATAAGCTGAAGGGAATAGATATAAGATTCATTACAGTTCCAAAACTGGTGGGCTCTCAGATGGCATGAAAAGAAATACCAAAACACACAAGGGAATTAGACATGGCATTTTTTGATACTTTGAGCTGTGTGAAGGTTTTCCTAAGAAGGTACTATTCAGAAGGGTTACGCTGACAGTCACTGATCAAAAGAATCAGTTACATTTATGATGCCAAATGTCTAATGCAGTATAATTCATAGAAGAAGCACTGGATCATATCTACACTTCAATAAATCACATGAGAATCTGGTGCAATCAGAGGAAGGTGACAGTCCGGAGTATATTCCACCTCAGGCTTGTCTGTAAAGCAGCTAAGCTGTAGATGGGTATGAAAAAGCTTGTCACCATGCTGAAAAGCAAGTACAACTGTTAGGTTCATTTTTATGTGTCCTAAGAATAATTCTGGAGCAGAATGGGAAATCAGCATGATTTTAAAAAATCATCTCATACTGATCAAGTGTAATGGCAACAAAGGTACCCTTAGCTGAAACAGTCGATCTATTTTTCTATTTCTATCTCACACTGCTGCTTCTGTCCCAGAATTTTACTGCTGATGTTACTTTGGGGATTTTTGTTCACTTTATGTTTGAGCTGTGACAAGTACTGAGACACAGGGCTCAGAATTCATTCCAGTTGAAATAGAAAGGATCTTGGTATGAGTCCATTAAGAGATCTTTTAAGATTCATGGGATATATACCAAAACACAAGTACTAATATTAGCTCACTCCAACAGACTCAATTACAAACAAATCAATCCTTTAGCGTGAAGAGAGTTTCTGTGCATTATAATGAGCAGTTTCTTGGAAAGACTAAATATACGGAAAAATAACAAAGGAGTAATCAGTATTTAGCCCAAACAGAAAAACAGTACCAGGCAAAAAGTAATAAATATCAAACCAATGATCAGACAAAAAGCACAAACCCTTTGACCAGGCAAAAAAAAAATTAGTCAAAAAACAATAGTGTGTGCCTGTCTAGGAGATACATATCAGCCAAACCTGAACTCCATATATATGGTCAAAGAATAATCACCTGCCAAACTGAACTGTTCAGTGCCTGTCACTGGTTTCAGTAGGCTTATTCTGAACAATAGTATTTCATGTTGTGCTGGCATTTGTAGAGTCAGTGGTGGAATCTAAAATGCAGCACAGGTATAATCCGTGAAGTACCCTGCAGTCTTGACCCCCAGAGATGTGTTAATTCTCTCCCTGCCAATGCTACCAAGTTTTCTTTCAAGAGGAAACAAACTGCAGTAGATAGTCTCTGATACCTGAGCCTTGTCACAGCATGCATTCAGGAAATGTCCTTGGCCCCTCAGATTCAACAAGTCCAGTGGAGAGTGGAGAATGAATGTTAGGAAGCTGATCTGTATCACAGCTACAGATCTATTCTACTATGGCCACTGTAAGGGTGATAGAGAGTTCCTCAGACCTGTTTCTTCTTTCTTAGCCAACATAAGACTGTGTTTCAAGACTTGAAATTGTGTTATCCCAAGGCAGTTCACAGAAATGTCGCCACATTATTTCAGTACCACTGTTCCTAGTCAGACACCAATATGCCTGCTAACTGTGATGAAACTCTGTCCTCACACTGGCAGGGTTTTGTTTCTCTCTATACCTTGTTTTATCTCAGATCATGGAGTGTAATAGCATTTCACCTTGTTTGTAGGGAGAACATTAAAGATACTACCTAGGTGACATATAGCTATACAGCAGAGCAAGGACAGCACAGCGGCCCAGTACAGCTGGCAGCAGTTGCAGTTTCTCTGTTACCATGCTGTCAGAGACTGAAATAGTTTGTGCCTCAAACAATGATATGAAGTTTTGCTCATTATAACAAAAACAGTATAAAGAAGCTACAACCAAAGAAGCCTCCCTGAAAACACCTGACTGGGACTTTGGACTGAAAGTCAAACTGCTGGTATTAGGTAAAGGGAAAACCCATTCTCCAACCACCTGAAACCAACCAGTAAACAAGGAAAAGAATGTGACCCAAACCCAGCAGCTGTGCCTGTGCTAAGAATCATCTTTGGCTTGCTTCAGGGTGGGGGAGACCATAGCCCACAGACCCATCTGTTGGGAGCAGGTTTGCACAGATTATCCCCCTCAGCCAAGGTGGGGGGAGGAAGTTTTGATGTGTTGTAACCTCTGCTCAGGAACAGTGAGCCCATCCTTCCTTACAAAAAAAACAAGCTGTGGGACTCCCAACCCTGGGAAAGACACATTCATGAGACATTCATGTGAGGCAGCTGAGGGCATGCCTTAATCCATCAAAGACCCCCACAATGTGCCCCCAGAGTCATTCCTGAAGCCTTGCACCACAGGACTGCATGTGATGCAACAAATGTGGAGTTGTAAAAGACAAGAGCAAACTCCCCTGACCCTAGGGAGATGCCTGGATTTTCCTACCTGGTCTGAGCGTATATTAACCCAGCATGTTCTGTGCTTTTCAGAGGGACCTTCCCCACCAAGAAAACCAGTTAGAGAGCATCAACAGAGCATTGCTGGGATCCATGGAATGGTGATATTTTCCCTATCCCTGTTACTCTCTTTCTCTCCTCCCAACCTATTTCTTTCTTTCTCTCTTTCTCATTAAATATCAAATAAAACCCCCGCTGCTGTCACTTGCATATTGGTCTTGTTTGCACCTTAATTTGGGCAAAGGATTTTTAAGAACCTTAGTAATCAGATTCTGACACAGGCCAAAGAGGAGAAACATGAGAGGCTTTGTCAGGTGGGAGTGAATATCCTTCTCTTTTACTGCTTGTCTGGCAAGTGTGAAGGAGTCAGACTCACTTATGTCCACTGCCTATGAGTGCACATGTGCCTGTTCTGTTGCTCAGCCATTAAACACAGTAAGCATAACTTACCCACACTAAACATAATAATGTATGGAACCATGCTGGAAATGCAAAAAGAAGGAATGTGTCTGACTTGCGATCAGAAAGCTACCTTCAGCAGGCCTCTTCTTGGGAGTTCAGTGTACACTTATTTTTGTTTGTTTAGATGGCTCCAAGCTAAAAGTAGCATAACTTGCAAGCAAGAAGGTTCTCTCCTACCACCTTGGGTTGTGACATTGGAAACTCCAGACTCAGTCTAAACTCCAGTGAGATATCACCAACAGGTTCTCTGGAGGAGGTGACCAGTGACTGCTAAAGCCCACAGCAGAGTCGATAGAGGCTGACAATAAACTAGTATCTGCACTCATGAGTATGTATGCCTTTCCCCCAAGACTTCCATTGTGAGGAAATGTAAAACCTATAGCTCCTAGATGACACACCTGACTATAGACCCTTTCATCATTTTCTTTTCTCTTCCAGGCTCTTAGTGCTTTTATTTTTTCTTTTGTCTCTGGGCCAGAGAACTTGCTTAGTTAGGCAGAAAGGAAAATCTCTCAAATGCTGCATAGATGCCATGCAGATTCATGCAGATAGATTGCACTGTATTTAATTCCAAAGCTTTTAAAAGTGACTACTATTCATTAGTGTCTACATATAGGTACACGTCCCAGCTTGAACTGTTTAAAACCATCTCCTGAGCACAGGATTTTTTGCCAACCATCAGCATACAACTACCATTTGTCTACTTATGCAGTGCATTCTCCTACAATCAACTTACTGGTGAAATACTGTATATACATATAGAAATTAATTCTTCCTCAAGATTGGTCTTCAGATTCCACCATATCTGCCAAAAGCTGCTTTGCTCACTATCATTTTCCACTTGTTAATTAATTAGAGAAAGTCACAAGAAGTACCAGCTAAGTATTTTTGGGGGCCTTAATGAATGAGTCTATTAATTTAAGAAGATTTAGCAATTATGCATTCTCTAATATTGATTTCCACTAAATCCTATCTGGAAATTAAGGAGATTGATAATAAAACCTTTTATTCAATTTCACTACAATATATCTAATGAATAAATTGGCTGCATGCACATCCTTAGAACTATAGCAATAAATGGTGCAACACAAAGGAGCACATTGTAATTGAAATTAAGGAGGGTGAAAAGCAGGTGTAGACTGAACTCAGTAATATGCTAATCAAGCACAATGGAGAAAGGAAATTTTGTGTGGTGTAGATTTTTTTTCTTTGACATTGAAAGAATTTAATTTTCCAACTTCTTTTCTTATTTTTGTGTAGCCAGCTCCTGTTTGTTGGGTTTCTCAGCCTGCTGTTTCACAATGAAAAAAAAAGCTCATGTACAGAGCAGAACACTATGAGTTGAATCCTGCTGGGCCAAAAAAAAAATTACAGACTTAATTTTGAAAGTTGCTGACAAAACATTTCTTCTACTTCAGATGGTTTATTTCTATTCCAAAGCCACAGAAGAGGGGGATGATTTCCATTAATTCAGAAAATGCATAATGGCCCTAAGAGAAAGGAAGTAGTAGATGAAAAGAAACCAAAACTGAAAACAGAAAAGCTCAAATTTTCAGCCTTCTTCATCTTCCAAAATGAGAGCTATAATCAGTTTGTGTAAGACTCATATCTGTGATCATTTAATTTCAAGAGTGGCGATACAATCCATTCAGATCTTTGGAGAGTGGGCAGCACCAAGAATCTCTCATAGCCCATTTGTAAATTCTTCTTTTCATTTCAGTAAACCTCACACATCTGAGCAATCTTTGAGGATTGAGCTGAAACAGTAAATTGTCTTAGCATTTCCTCTCCTAGGAAGCAGAAAACAATTTTGTTAATTCTTTAGTCACTTTTGAACCTTCAGTCAACACCTGTCTTTCCTTTCCATTTTCTTTCTTTTGATTCACTCTTCTTAAGTGTCTGCTATCTCTTGACTGCACACATGAAGTTCAAATATCTAGCAGAAAGCATACTAAGGACCTGACTTGAAACCCATATATGTTAATTCATTTAAGACTCCCAAAGGTTTTAATAAAATTTTGATTAAGCAATGTGATTATTCAAATCAGCTTCTTAAATGTACTGTATAATATATCCTAATTTGTTTTATTGTGTTAAAATTCATCTCTTCTTGCCCAAGGGAAAAAAATGCATGTAAGCGAGGCTCCAGCCTTTTTAGACTTTAGGTCTTCAGAAACAAAACAATGTCAATATCAGAATCAAACATCAAACACCAGAAATGCAAAAAAATGAAATATCGATTCCCAAATCATTCATTTCCATTGTTTTTTACTTATTATTACATTATTATTAATAGAATGTGTAGTAAAAAACCTGTCTTGACAGTAATTCATTTAATGTTAATAATGAAGATTAACATAGTACTAAATTCATAGGGACCATGTCAAAACAAGTCATTGTGGCTTGACAGTGTGTATATACAAAGGCAACTAAAAGTTAATTATTTCATTCTCAGCAGTCATTTTGTGAAGTAAGAAAATATTACTGTCATTGTAAAGACAGCAGAAAGAAAGTAGGTCATTTTCTGGAGTACAGAGCACAGAATGATAGAGCCAAAATGAGAACTCAGAGAATTTTATATGCTATTCCTAAGCTTTCCCCATATAGCCATCTAGATATATCTTTTGCCATTTGATAGGCCTTAACTTTTTCAGCCCCATATCCCAATCATATATGAAGGGCTGCATCTTACGTAACTTACTAAATAAAACTACTATAATCACAGAAAACCTTAATCCTTAAATAAAATTTATAATATGTGCATTAGCACGAGAGCTTAGAACAAAAATTATGTATGATCTGGAGACTATGAAGATTGGTCCTTCCCTAGAAGTCACTCTTGTCCCTCCATTTACATCCTTGCTCCTTTCAGACCCATTACCATGGAAATAGAGGCATTGGCAGAGAACCAAGGACAAGCTGACTGGAGAAAGAAGCAGCACAGAGGGAATGGAAACTGCTAAGCTTGGCTGCTGGGAAAGCAAAGGGGTGGTGAAAAGGAGTCTAGAAAAGATGAAATACTGGAGTGTCTGTCCCAGGACATGGGAAGACAGAGAATCCATAAAATCAGTCTTTTAACAACAGCCTTTTGTTCATACACACACAGGTACTTTATCCTCAGTTTATCTCTCCAACTGCTGCTCTCTCAGGGTATGAGAAGGATGGATAACTCTTTCCCTTACAATGGTTGCATTTCTTTTAAAAGGCCTCTCAAGTACATTTAGCTTTGCGTTTGCATACTCGTATACCATATACTGATGCTCAGTCTCACATTTTCTGCAGCTAAGACATGAATATACAGTAATTCTGGGGGTAGTTATTTTGGTATGATGAAGTCAGCCTAATACAGCTGAAAGTGAGAGAAAGCTGCCAAACTTGTATCTTTGATACACCTGAAAGTAAAAATCTCGGAAGAGAAATCTCAGTGTTCTGCTAAGCAGCTCAACAGCTAATAGGCTGGGTAATGTCTGCTCCATCTGCTCTTTGTGTACCTCATCCAAAACAAAATGTATATGCAGTTTTTGGAGCAGGGGATGCATCTGACTTGCCTTTGGTGCCGGGGAATGCTCCATTAACAACCTGTAGAGTTAGGGTCCCTCTACCTATTTCTCAGGTTCCCTAAATTCTGTGTCACTTTCTGTGTAGAAATTGGCTTCAAGCGGGAGCAGGAAGCTGAAGACTCGCTTCCCTAGAGGTTACAGAATAATCTTGCAGCTAATGTGCTCTGCTCCTCAAGCTGAGGATGTATATTCCTAAATTTCTTGCTTAGAGTTTTGCTTATCAGAGCATGCATAATCCAATTCATGGTCCATTAGTCAGATCTGGCCCATGGCACTCTTGTGCCCAGCTTTTTCATTTACAGCTATGAAGTGGGGCTGCTCAGATAGTGAATTCTTCCTGTATGGCTGGATAATCCGTCTCCCTTGGTGAAGAAGTTCTGTTCTCACTTAGAGACAGACCTACTGCCATACCATATCCAAGGAAGATGAGGCAGGCACCAGCAGACACGTCTTTTTATGAGTACCTACATAAAACCCGAACTGCTGCTCCCTTGGGCTTCCAGTTAACTGTACAAAAAGCTGTTCCTCCACAAACCCTTTCAGACGAGGGCTCTGTGCTGTGAATTCTGAGTAGGAGGAGGTGTTCAGGCTAGTTGCATATGCAGAATGGGAGATTGAGTCTCTGCTGAAGCACTTTGGCTCTGTGTACAGACAGCGGTGAGAGCTGGCACCTCTGAAATGAATTTCCTGAGAGTATTTGATACAGCACTTCATTGCCAAAGTAGCAGTGAGTCCTGGCTTGCTATGTCACAGATAACTAAAACAGATTACAGCTGCAGAAAAGACAATCCATTCAGGAATTTAAGAACTCTGGTTTATCATGAATAACTGAAAAACTTATAAATAAGTTATCTTAAATAAGGCCTCAGCAGAGGAAAGAATTTTTAACTTAGTTTCTTAGAAAGAATCTCATTCTACACAGCAAAATATGCACCAGTTCAATTACAAAGGTGGTATTGTAGTATTTAAAAATTAACATTAATCATCTCTCATGCAGACCCATTTCTTCTCTCTTCTCCTAGGATGTGTGCTCTCCAGAAATACTTCTTCAAAAACTGGTTAGCAGAATCAGCTTTTACAGATTTAATGTCAATAGGCTTTCAATACCCTATGGAAAAATTATTACAAAAGCAATTTAAAGTTAATCCCTTGACAACACTTTTGCAAACATCAAATTAGCAGTGATGAGAATGTCTGGGTGATTTTGTGCTGTTTAATCAACAATGCTGGACTGCAGGATAGCACTAAGTGATGCTGTGCAGGAGGTCTCTCTCTTGGAGTTGTGTGTCTGCATAGACACATTACATCATTAGACAGGGGAGTGATAAGAATTAACATTTCATTTTAGAAAGATTTTTAATTTTTTTCTCCACTAACATGATAGAGAAATAGCACAGACATAAAAATCAACCATGGTCACCTTTAGGTTAATTTTTCATGAGATTTTCCACCACTGAAGAAAGGCTTTGCAAATGTACAAAGAATACATCGATATACAAATACATATCTTCTTTAATTTTACTAAAGGTCCAGAAAGTTATATGAAGTTTTTCCTCCCCCAGGACTGCTAGGACTTACTTTGGGCTAAGACAGTCTCCCAGAAAATGTTGTTTTTCAATTATGTTAGGTGAAGGAGGGCATGGTATCTGGGACTCTCACTTGACTTCTGGCTTAGAACAAACTTCCTAAGTATATGAGTCACTGGAGTGTTGTATGGAAGGGGAAAAAACAGCAGGGAAAAACCACTGCCAAGTCTTTTTTTTTTTGTAGAGTCTACTGCAGTGGGTATATGACTAATGTTTCAAAGTATGAAAGTAGGACTGAATCTCTCTGGAGAATGTGCAAAATTCATTGGGTTTTTTAATCCTGAGTAGTCTCAGCTATGAACCAAGCTGTGTCAGAACTGCCTGCTCCTAACCGTGTTCCTTACTGGAACACTTCCTGTGCTTTTGGTGCTTCATCACTGCTCTGTGAGTTGCATTCAGTATTTGAATATCCCACAGAGTATATTCAACCTGCATGTGATTGGTTGTGAGAATGGATTCTAATACTGCTAATGCACAGTCTGGGGCAAGCAGCCTCAGGACTTAGCCTTTCATTCAGGTATTAGCAAAATAAGATAGTAATATGCAATTAACTATCCCAAAAGCATATTATATCACTTGCTTGGTTAATGCTTATAAGGCACGCTTTGGAAATTAAAATGCTACATGCACTGAGTATTGTACGGCATGGAAAAATGTTTGACTGTTTAATTCGGATGGAATGCATGTAACACAATGAAACCATGAGTTTTGGCCAGCACACTAGAAATCCTTTGCCATCTTTCATTTGATATGCAAACACTGGATTAAGTTTCCTTTACTTTGGCCAAACCAGCACTCTCAGGAATCATACTGTGTCTCTCCCACAGCTGTAAAATATTCTTCTTTTTATAGAAGAATATCAGGTGGATTTTGGTAGTAAGGTGCCAATACCTGGAAATATTTTAGGTGTACTCTGGGAGCAAATGTTTGTTCAGTTTGCTAACTGCAGAAAACTGAGAAAGAAAAATAATGTATCATACAGACTTGCAGGTAAACCCTTGAGACAGTAATGGAAAACTTTATTTTGCCATCCGTAACAGTAAAAGAAACTTAAACCTTAAGGTTCTCCACAGCAAAAGCAACATCCTTATCCCAGCCAACAAGTAGAGTTGAACTCCTGATACATGCCACTAATATCAGTGACATAAATGTCAAAAGAGTGAGAGAAATTTTTAAACTTACCATACATAGACTTAAGTTGCTTATATCCCTGGCTTGCTTTATATTTCAGAGGGATTTCNTCTCCCCTCCCTTTCCCCTTTCCCTTTCCCGTTTCCCCTTTCCCGTTTCCCTTCCCATTTTCCTCTTTTTACCTTTGATTTATGCTCTGATTTGTCAATATCAACTTTTAGCTGGACACAAACCTTAACACTGTTGAATTTTGTAAATGTGCATTCCTTGGTGGTCATTGGCCCTTATATCTACTCCAATAACAGGAGCAGAGCAACACAGGGTGAATGCAGATAGCAATCTGCCAGCAGCCCTCTCCTGTCTGATGACATAAGCTATCAGAGTTTACATGTGGATTACAACATGGGATTGAATAAAAAGGAAACAAAGGATGTAGAGATGCCTGAAGGTGATAATAAAAAATTAATGTATGCCTCCCTGTTTTTTAGCTGCTAAAAAATACACCTTGACTTAACTAAAATTTATTCTTTAGCAGTTGGAGTCTTAGTCTGCCATTGTTTTATTATAATATACCATGAATATTAAATAGTAGATGACTTCACCTCCCCACATTAAGAGCAGAGACATTTGTTTTGAACTCTTGATCCTCGTTGTTTGCTTTTTGTTTCATGTGTGTGTGTTTTCTCCATTGACATTATTCATGATGCTGTGTGATATAACAGAGAGCTGGGATTCACCCTGAGTGGTGGTGTCTGATGTCCGTTTGGAACAAATTCAAACAACCCAAACAGTCCAGGGAAAACTCCAGCTTCTCTTGTGATCACCACCTGCCAGGAAGCCAAGCCCAGCTGCAAGAGAACATCACAGTTTGGCAGATCTCCATCACAAAAAAGGTATGTTTTTTCTCAGATGTAGTTAACTCCTTAAAGATTCTGGCAATGCAAGCAAGCTGATATGCTCCTCAGAACAGAGAAGGTTCCATATTATCAGCATCTAAGAACAGACATCATTGACACTGTATTTCAAATTGTTTTTCGAAAGATCAGGAAGGTCTGTCAATTAAAGATTCACTTGGTTTTAAATACAGAGATGAAACAGTCGAATTTTCATTAGAATTTACAAAAGACTAAACTCAAATAACATGCATGGCACCACTTTTAGCCTTGATTCAGCAGACTTTTAAGTACTTGTTTAACTTAATGTCTGTACCTCGATGCAAGTGGTTTGCTGGACAAAAGCCCTTGTGAACATATACAGACTCATAGAAAGTGTCTGAAGGAATCAATCTTTTCTGACACAGAGGCAGATTTTAAATCATGGCTTAGTTCCTGTCTAGAGTAACTGCAGATCAGAGAACTGAAATGTTCCATGACTTAATGGGCTTCATTTCTACTAGCTTCTTGAAGCAACAGTGGACAATGACAGTAATAGGCCTGATCTGATGCCTGATGATTTCTTGTCCATGTAATTGTGCTGGCTGAAAGCTTGGCCCAGCTAGGAGAGAAAAGACAATGAAATTTAGAAAAGTGCTATAGGCCAGGGCTGATGTCTTCACATGGCACTTGCTCACCTTTGTTCCCCAGCATCACTGGAGATTTCTTACCCATATAATCCTTATTTCTTCTCTTGCCTATGGGCATGCTCTAACACTAAGAAATTGTCGCCCTGATTTTTCTGCCTTCTATCTTCATGCTGCAGATTCTCACGCAGCTTCATGTAAACAATGTGTATTTTTAGAATGTTTACATATTTCTCCTCTGAGAGAAGAAATGATTGATGGTGATGTCCACCATCCAGGTTAAAGTGGTGGCGACCTGTGTAGCCAATCTCTTGACCTTTGTGCAAATGTATATAAATGGAGTCAGATTTTTGAATAAAAGAGTTAGTTCCCTTGAACTGCTGCTGGTGTGGCCTCATCTTTCTGTCCCTGAAGTTGGGACATTGCCAGCCTCAGCAATCACAGGAAATAAAAATTTATTTTAGCCATAGGTATAATATGAATGCTTAGATGCCAACTATTGCAGCTGAGCTAAGCTTGTCAGCTTAAAATTGTCTTTACATTGACATTCAATTTAATGGTTACTTATACTTTGAAGTCTAAAAATTTAAGCCAATCACCTCAGTTACATAGTCATTGTCTGAAAATATATTTTTCATGCCTCTGGTACCTACCAACCCAGAGTGAAAAAGGTAAGCATCTTAAATTCACTTGAAATCTTATCAAAGAAATCTCACTTTAAATTCAACAACCATGTTTCAATGCTACATAGGTATAGCTGAGTCCCAGCTATCTTGTAAGCTCCTGCAATTGAAAAAGCAAATGTTTATGATCTGTGTAATTAGCTTTGTCTTCCATCTCTAGTACTGTGAAGTGGAAAGGGTTAGCCAGTCTTCTATCCAGAAGTGACATAACCAGTGCCTTTCAGCGACAACTTTCCACGTGGACATTACTATCTCTTGAGATCAGCTAATTGTTTCTCAGAAAAAGCTATTATAATCTATTGGATATGTACAAAACATCTTCTGAAACTACGTAACAAATTCCCAGTAGACTCCTGTTTGTTGCAGTAAGTTATACATGTTTCTCCTCTGCTAAAAACTGAGTTGCGTGTTTGTACCAAACCCCTGAACATTTTATTTTCTTTTGAGGATTTTATAACTGTGTTCATGCTCTTGATTTAAACAAACAGAAAATTTCACTAGTCAGGTGTGGACATGCAGGTTTAGATGTCTGTAGCTAGAGCTTCAGAACCACTTTACACCAACATAAGGGAGAGCTGCCCTTTACACAGACAAGTTTTCTTTCTTCCCTAATCTGAACCACAAATTCCTGCTGCTGTTTTGCACCAACACTGAATGGTAAACTGAACCAAGAAAATAATTGGGTTAAAAAGCAACCTGGGAGGTGGAAAGAGGCTGTGAGACATATCAGGTGATTCTTTTCATTCAGATTAGTTCTGTGAACCAGGTCAATCCTTAAGTCCAACAGGAAGACATGGTTGGAGATGGAACAGAGGGTAGGATTGATTGTGTCATGCCATTTAGGTTGGTTTAAAGTGATTACATAATTGCTATCTTAACTAGATATCAAAAGTAGTGGGCTTTTCTGTAGCTTATGATTTTCTTAGATTCCAGTTCAGCAAGATATTTAAGTAAACACCTAACCTAAAATTTCATGCTAAAACAATACTCTAGTATTTCTGTTTCTTAGTTGACTTCCTGAAGTGTCACCTTCAGTGGGACTGTTCTTTGTAACTGTTTCACTTGAAAATATTTAGCTATTCTAAAGAAAGTATTCATTGTTGCTAGGAAATATTGTTTATGACCTTTTTATTAAGCAGCTACAGCACCTCAGGGAAGAAAAAGAGAGACATAAGCTTGGCAAGGAGTAAAATTGCAGGTAAGATTTGTGTTTTTATTAGCCACAAAAGAGTTGGATGTGATTTAACTAAGTTACACAATATATAAAGGACTTTGTACACGGATTGTGGAGCATATTAGCTGATAAAATTGACTCCTTCTGCTTTTCCATTAGCTCTGACACCAATAGATAAACTAACTTAGACTCATACGTCTTGATGCACAAGGAAGAATGCAGCACATTAAGGAGGATGGAGGTCTCAGAAGTGCTTTCCTAGCATAATAGCTGGTAAGCTAGGATGCAGTTGTAATTTCCTTCTTCATCCTCAGCGGGAATACATGTGAGAGCTTAACATGTTGTAAGGAAGATATCCAGCTTCCCAAAGGACACCTGAGAAATCTTCAGAATCAGCGTTTTCCAAGATGTTTTGCTTTCTTAATGGAAAAGACGAATATTGCAAAGCTGAACACTGTGGGAGGTGGATAAACAAGACAGGGTCATGCCTGGATGGTTGCACACATTATATGATATGTAGTACAGGGCTGTTACCCAGACAGTAGATGAAGCAGGACATATTTCTTCATCCATTTCTTCATCATTTTTTTCTTTCATAAATACTTTCTAAAACAACCCTTTGAAACCAGCTAAGCAAGCATCAGCATGGCAGAAATGGAAACTCAACATGTCACTGCTAAGGTTGCCTTTCTAATCTTAACAGTGACCATTTGTATGTATTTGTTGCAGGGTGGCCCTTCTTACATTCGGCCACATTGATTTTCTCTCAAAGGAGACATAGTATGCAGAAATTTCCAAAAGATCTGCTCTATATCTCCTTCCTCCTCTTTCTAATCTCACAGATTTCATGTCATTATTAGTGCTCTGCTCTCTTCTTGTTAAATCTTCTTCTACATCTTGATCTTCACACTTCTTTCATTTTTTCCTAAGAAATAGCCCAAGTTTATATTTATTTTGAAAATTAATCATACATTATTCTATTCTTATCTAATTAGCACGTTATCTTACTATGCACTAAACTATGCCGTGTCTCCCTTCCACGAGACAGCTGCACTCTCCGACCTACAAGCACAACTGCTCCTTAACCTAGTTCTGTCAGAATGATTTGATTTGTAAAATCCTCACAGAGAAGTGGTTTATTAGGTTTTAAAAACAAACTCTTTTGACAGAATCAGGCTGGGGACAGCTATGTATGTAGTTATACTAGCAAATCTGAACGGGGAGTGGTAACCTTTGGGGAAGCAGACGGGAGAAGGGAGTGGCTGGTGATGAGCCCTCTACATTGTCTCCATGCTTCCATTATCCACATATCTATCAACAGCCTACCAATATCTGACCATACCCTGGCTAATCAAATTGTCCTAACTTTTCCTCTTTCCTCTATATGACAAGCCTGCAACATAAAACCACAATGCTCTCACTCCATTAGGCTTTTTTGTCTAAACATACATTTTCATTTTCTCAGATGATTTTCCTTACTTCCTTCTTTTCCTCATTCTATGGCAATTTCATTATGTTTTCATACTGTCCAGTCCTTCTTTCCAAAAATTTGGATTTTCATTTACATCTCTTCTGTAGTCCCTTTCTCAAAACAGTTTCTTCTCAAATCTTGTTAGACAAGCTCCCTCTTTTGCCTTGTTCTAACTAAATTGTGTACTCTTTGGGTGAATGAACATGGCTGAAGTGTGCAAAATGCTTTTACTGGGCTGGTCTGCCAAATTACAATAACAGCAATAGTCAACAGAGTTCTGAAGTTTGAGCACAGGATTAGATGTCCTGCTGGAGAAAGTAAGCTGATATAAAGAATAATTATTTTAAAAATTAAAGGAAGAAGGCATGCAGCCCTGAGGAATTTAGGAAATTCAGAACAGCCAACAGTCAGGACATATGGAGACAGAAAAAATCTCCCTGTCAGAAATTCTGACACATGGAGATTTCAAGGAGAAAAGAGAGGTCTTGAAACAGAAGACAAACTTCACACCTGGAGTGCCTGATGATTCAGGCAGAAAAGTATCTGCAGTTCAGGAAACTCCAAAAATGTCGCAATAGCCCCAGAGCCTGCACCGGAGAAAATTCCACCTTGCTTTATAGACTGAGCACACTATATCTATGCAAATGAGTGACATCTGTGACAGAAAACTGTTATTAGGAATATATTTCTAGATGGGAACCGTTAAAGACTTTGCTGATAACTAAAAGCCCTAATCCATCTCTGAGCAAAGTAATTTCTGGTGCTGTTTTTTGAGGAGGAACAAAGTAATGGAAAATGTACTGCATGATGTTTATCTCAATATACAACCTGTGACAGACCTAGCTGGTAACCTAGAAAATGCCTTGAAGAAAAACGTGGAGCAAGTAAAAAAAACAGTAAATATGTATGAGAGAGAGGGAAAGGGAGAGGAACACTGAAATGTAGAGGATTTCAAATGAACAACATTTTGTTTCTGCATCTGCACACACGCTGCATAGGAAACAGTAGAGCATTAATTTAGTGTTGGGGTATACTCCAAATTTGTGCGTCTTTTCAATGATATTTAAGTTTGTATAACTGGAGTGTAAAGCATCACTTATGTTCCTTCTGAGATTGAAATCTGAGTCCAATTTCTTTTGTCTTCCACCACGCTTGGGAACAGATACACAACCATCTGCCAGGTGGCTACCTAGGTTAAGAACCATGGGTTTAGAGGTGGTCGTAATTCAACAATTATTGCAACATGGAGTTTCTTGAGCAGTAATGAGTAGCTGATGCTTTGAGCCTTTTTTTGCCTCTCACTCTTCTTTTCTCTGCCTCACTGAGAGTGTCTTAAAAGTTTAAACAATAAAGGTCCTCTACTTCCTGTTTCCTTTGTTTTTTGTCTGTTTTATTTTCTTTCCCCAGGATAATTGAAAGAAGAATAAATTCAAAGAATGTGGTGGGTTTCAAAAAGAAACAGGAAAAAGTTTGGCAGTGAAGCTCAGCAAACAGTTGAACAACTGGCTTTGGAAGTGGTTTTAGACTACCCTGGCAAAAGAAAGAGTGTTGACCTGGAAAATCAAGATGCATTAGGCATTTCAGTGAAGGAGAGACAAGGTTGTGCAACCTGGTCAGGTGGGTAGTCAAGAGTTTAATGAAGCAAAAGAAAAAAATAGAGGATTTTACTAAACAAAAAGGAGTTTTGCTGAGAGGAATGTACAGAGAGATTTAAAAAGAAAGAACGCAGTAGTAACACCAATAAAAGTTGTATCTTCTCAAGGCTCAAATTGCATGGAAATAAATTTATCAGCAACATAGAAATTAACCATTTCAGACTTATTCATGGGATAGTAATATGACAAAATAGTGTACACTAAAAAATGTAAAAAAATTTTAATATAGTTCATACACTCTATTTGAGAATAACAAATATAATAAAACAACTTCTTTCATATGATGTTCTCCTTGTTGTTTTCCATGCTGCCAGCCTTCGTGGAGATCACACACAGACTGCTTGTCAGGCCTGCTAATGATGGAGGCTGCAATTACACAGAATACACATTCCCGAGGGGAGGGGAGCAAGGAGCTGTCCAGTGAGGAAAGGGAAGGAGATTTAGTTGGTAGGTGCTTAAAAGTACCAACTTAAGAACACACTGCAACATGGATAGACACTCTTTCCCGGGGGATTTATTGGATCAAGACATTTCTGAGTATGAAGGCTAAGATGAAAATAACTGAAAAGCAGAACTTAGTACTGGCTCAAGTGTAAGAAAAAGACAGTGCCATAGATCCAGGTGAAAATAATCATGAAAATGAGTGTGCATATTTAGTTATCCATATACTTCAGAAATCTTAAAAGATATAGAAAGGATGCAGTTGTCAATCTATCATTAAGGCACATCAACCCAGCCTCAGTACTTGCTATCTAACTAATGTTATTTAAATGAAAACCACTTTGTGGCTCCTGTCCAGAAGCATTGGCATTTCTAACAAGGTTCAAGAATTTAGCACTAAGTCAAAAACTGTGGACCTTTCAGGATTGACAAACATGTTTTTTGGTGCTGGGCTGAAGTTCTTCAGCCACTTCAGTCAAATACACTTCAAAATATGCAAACAGGTCCAAAAACAGCTGTACAAAAACCTAATTCTACTCAACTCACTCCTGCCTTTTACAGGATCATGCCACCTATGTCAGACTTGGTGAGTAATTCTACCACCATATGCCCATCAGACTTGGACCACAAAGTTTCCAGCTGTGTAAAAGCAGGCATTGTCAGCCAACTCTCCACATTCACCTTCATCAGCCCTGGCAACAGAACCAGCCAGCATTCATTTCCCTGAAAACATCTAGCTATCTTCTCCTTTTGTCTACTTCTGGCCTCTTTCCAGTCTCAATTTGTAGAACACACAGGTTCAAGCCTATATGCCCTGTGGTGTAATTTGAATCTATACATCTTTTCTTCTTTGTATTTCAAAAATTAATCCATACAGGAGCCTGAAATGTTACATGTATAGTTGTTTGTGTTGAAGCATTAATTACAGCAATTTAAAGCATTTATAAGATTTTCCCTGGGCTTTTTCATGGCAAAAAAATAACAGATTTCTTCTTGTTATCTCAGATCTCCAAGCCCTTAATCATCTTCCTTACTGATGGAAACCTTTTGCATGCCCTGGACTGCAACACCTTACTTTTTGCTGGACATGCTCCAATATGCTGCTCTCTGTCTTAGACTGTGGAGTAAAAAATTGAGCACAGCTCTCCAGGTGTGTCTCAGCAGTGCTAAGAAGAGAAGGATCAGCTCCCCCAGTCTGCAGGCAATGTTGTCCCTAATGAAGCCAAGGGTGCTGCTCACCTTTTTCTGTGAGGGCATATTACTGGTTGATGTTCAGCTTGGCCACAAGGATCCTCAGGTCATTTCCTGTAGAGCTGCTTTCCAGTCAGCTGTCCCCCAACCTGCATTAATGTAAAGGGATTTTCCACCTCAGGTGCAGAATTTATCATTTCTCCTTACCGGACTTCATGAGATCCCTGTTGGCTCATTTCTCCAACCAGGCTGAGCAAATTATCTGAATGGCAACACAGCAGTGACATACAAGCACTCCTCCCAGTTTTGCATTACAGCAAACTTGGTGAGTGTGGACTCTCTCATGTCATCCAGCTCATTAATAAAGATGTTAAACAGTAGAGGGCCCAGCACTGACACCTTGGGTACAGACTTACAAACTGGCTTCCAGTGGTAATGGGTTATTACTGTGCACTGGGTCAGACTGAGGTAAAGTTCACTGCCCCACAGTGCTGTGCTTTGTTACATTGGCAGCTGAGGGGATGCTGATAACAGACCAGTGCTTTGGCTGCTGCTGAGCAGCACTGTCCTATGGCATTCCTTCCCCCACCAAAGGGGATTCGAGTGGGAAGGCTCTGGGAGAGGACACAACCAGGCCAGCTGACCCAAATTAGCCAAAGATATATTCCATACTGCATGACATCAGCTCAGACATAAAAGCTAAGGGAGAGAGGAGGAAGGGGAGTATTTGTGACTCTTCAATGTTTGCCTTCTGGAGGAACCATTATATGTGCTGAAGCCCTGCTTTCCGAAAGTGTCCGAACATCACTGATGATGGGAAATAGAGACTGACCTTCTTTTTCTCTTTAGATCATGCAGGCACAGATCCTTGTTTATTTCTTTTCTTTCACTGTGATTAAACCGCCTTATCTCACCCACTGGTTGTTCTCCACCTTATTATCTCCACTGTCCCACTGGGAAAGGGAGTGATAGAGCAACTTAGGGGGCACCTGGCATTCAGCCAAGATCAATCCGCTACAAACTGGTAACTAGGAAGTTCAAGCAGTCAGACATCATGCTACTGTCACAACCGGTTCAATCCAGTCTCCCCATCTGGTCACATATCCAGATGTTTCTCTATGAGGCTTTTATGGGATACTGCAATAAAATCAATCTAAAATTGAGATAAATAACATCAAGTACTTATCCATCTTTTGCCACACCAGTCATCTCATCATGGAGAACAATCCCATTCATTAAACTAATTTCCTCTTCATAAATCCATGCTGACTCCTCCCAATCACCTCCTTATCCTTCACATGTTTGGAAATGTTTTCCAGGATTATTTTCTCCATCACTTCAGAAGAGATTAAGGTCAGCATGACAAGCTATAGCTCTCCAGAAACCTGGTTTTGAACTTCTTGAAAATAGAAGTGACATTTGTTTCCTTCTGATCCTCAGGAACCTCTCTAAAGCTACATGACCTGATAAAGTTACCTGAGAGTGGCTTTTCAATAACATCAAGCCCCAGCTTGGCCTAATGCATCCTAATGTCAGTAATTCCTTGTTTTGTAAGTGTGAGGTCAAGCAGAACATCTGCTTCCTCAGCCCCTTGTGCTGATATCAGTATACTCCAGAAATTTCACTTTGTGTCCTGCTCTGGTGTCCCTCCAGGGATATCAGGGTTGTAAGAGACTCTCTTAATAACCAGCAACAGTGAATAAAAACTTCTTTGTGTTGACCTCATCAACTTCATTTTCTTGACCAGGCAATCTGTAAGACATGTTGCAACACCATCCATGTTGGTCTGCCGGATAATCCTGATCCATAAACTCTCAACTGATTCATCATGTATTCCCAGGCAGAGCTCCAAGCATTCCACATCCATTTGCACATAAAATTAAAATGCTCATTAGTTGCTTAATTTCAAATACGTCTGATCAAATCTGTTCTACATTTTTTCTCTATTTTTCTCTTCTCCCCTGCTCTGCTTTTCAGTAGAAATCATATCAAAGTGAATATATATGTTCATGTTCAATAGAAAACCATGTTTTATTTTTCTCTATCTATGTCCTTCTAATCATCTATACTGAATGTACAGAAGAGAGGTGGAATTATGTGGTTTCTCTTATGGTGAAAAGAAATTATGAAGGAATAAATTCACACTGCAAGTTTACCTCCTAGAGTGTCTGACTGTTTATAGCATTGTGGAATAGACAGATAACTCACAAAATTTACTCCATTTTAGCTGTGTGAACACCTACAGATATGAAAATTTCTTATTGTGCTTTTGCAAATCTACTAAACTTTTTCTCCTTCACAAAGTTTAGAAGAAAAAATGTAAAAATCCTGGTTAAAATTGAACAGATTAAAGTTCCAGATAGTTCTGCATTATACTAAGCATGAAAGACATCTTTGATAAATGGTTTGCTGTATCTTAGCTAGCATTACAAATCTTGAGTGAGCAACAAGGATATTAATGTGCAGGATGAGTGTGTAGAGAATAGGCTGCATACTCAGGAAACATTGCAGAATTTCCATGGGCCATGGAGCAGAAATCTAATGATCTTCCTTTGTAAATGAACTAGGCACAGAAATACATGCAATATTTCAAAATAATTTACCTCTACTGCAGGATCCTTAATACACTGACAGCATTGCTTTATCTCATAATGGTTTTAAAAATACCCTTTTACTTTTTAATGTTTTAAAGATTTACACCTTTTCTTTAAAATGTGGTGTTTTAGTTATTTGGTAAATCCATTATGGTCTCACAACACAATTGCTAGCATCACAAAGGATATGCTCAATGGCACAACTCACGCCACAGAAAAATGCTTATATAAAGATTGCTTAACCTAAATTATTTCAGTGTTCATATTTCTTTATCTGCTTTACACTTGGGACATTATAGCTTTTGTTTTCAACCTCATCTTGAATTAGAATTAGATTTGAGGAACAGAGGCAAAGATACTTCATATTTAAATTAAACCTCTGAACAGCAATTGTTGAAACAATGAGCCACATGAAGGAAAAATATAAAACGGGAACCAGAACTGACTGTGCAAAAATCAAAATGCAAGACAAAAGATGATTTCAAGGGACCTCAGAAAATTAAATAAAAGGTAATATAAGCCTTAAAAGATATTCACAAGGAACTTAGCATCACATTGTGCATATGATGTAGGAATTGTCAGTAGGTTCCACTTCACACAGAGTGTGAAAAACAGTTCTCAGATGTACTGGGTAAATAGGGTTTGGATGAAAGCCAGAAAACAACATGAATCCTAGACCAGAGGTTCAAAAAAAGTCTCTGCTTTGGGCTTCCTCTGTTTACAGATGTTCAAATCTAAATGTATGTTAACAATTTGGACATGCAAAATCAGAAATCAATTTTTAACAGACTAGTCTGGGTATTTACACATCATTTGACACAGTCCACATCAGCATTTCTTAGAACTCTGGAATTTGGACTTCATATAGCATAATAAGATTTTATTGAAGAAATAAAATCAGGTCTTCAACAACAATTCCCGTGTTACATATTATCTCTAGGGAGTTAAGGCAGCATGCACAGTTCTAACCCTAAGTTCACTGAGCTTCAGATTTCTGCAGGAATTCTTCTGCTTCACTTATATGATCATGATGAGGACTATCTCTTATGTAATGTAGTGCTTTTTTCTTTTTCTCAGTCTTGTTGGATAGAAAGCCTAGAAATGCCACATAAGAGAAAAATAAATACCTAATCTATTAAAATTTCACTCATGCTATCATATATGTTTATTTTTTGAGTTATGGTTATAAAATGCCTTCTTTCTTTCATTAACTATTTTCTGTGTCAGGTGATCCTCTCTCACAGAGGCATTCTGCTTTTTACCTTGCTTTTCTTGAGTGACTTATATGAAATTTTTTCCTCAAAAGTAAACTTGATCCCTTGAAAAGTGAACTACCAGTCACTTAACGCTCAAACCAAAATTGTGTTTGAAGACAGCTGGGCAACAAACCTTAGTAAGAGGAAACAAAAAGGTCCTCAGCTATTTCTATTTTATGAATAAAGCCCACTTTGTTTTCCTGCCTTATATATTCTGGCTGCAATTACTCTGCAGACCTCTTTTCCAATCTGTCTCATAGCATAGTCATACAACACTAATATGCTCTTTAAATTTGCCACAAACCAAGAGTCACTTTCTTAAAAGAATCCAAGAGAAAAGTGACCATGAAAAATCAGTAGGTTTATTTTTTTCTATCAAAGGGATAATGCTGATTTTTTTCTCTCATATACTATTCAGCTTTTTGTAGTATTGAAATTGAGTGTAGTATTTCTTAGGTGTAGATTTTACTGTTGGTTGGACAGGTCTCTCCATTCCCTGAGGCTCATATACTTCAGACTATAGTACCTCAAAATTTGCATGTGCAGTCCAAAGTACTTCACCTATGGCACACCAAAATTATATCATGCATTAGAAAAGTTTACTGACCCTGGTAAAAACCCTGGTATTCCAGTTAAGTAGTATTCATTTAGCTTTTATACTGCAAATAAAACACACTTAAATTACAGTCAAGTTATCCCAAAACAAGCAGTCATCTAGCGCATAAGACTCATACCACACATTGAAAGAAGTATGCTGAACCTGTTGCCAATGCACTTTACCTTTGCAGATCTGTTTGAGAGTTGGAAGAAAACATTTCCAGCAATACTAAACTCAAAGTACTCTGTGAAGAGAAATAACAGCCGTCATCAAACCTGGGAGAAAAGGGAAAAGGGAATGATTTTGCTGTCCTGGAATCTTAGTTTGATGATAATTAAATTAACCACAGAGGTGCCAGTTACCCTTTCTAGAACAACTGACATTATTCTGCTAAGTCAAATATTTGATTCACTGGCACTTTTCCAAAGTCAAAATAAGGTAAAATAATTCCCCCTGTTAAATTCAATAGATGCTTCAAAACTAATGATCACAAAGTTCTGAAATAAAAATAATGCTATATCTGTTCTCAGTGATAACACTTGGTTCTGAGAAAGTGATTGGATCTGTTCTGGTGAAAGATTTGTTTTCTCAGAGGACACAATTGGGAAAAGTTTTCATTTCCTTGATCCCTAAATCAGATCTTTCCCTGCATTACATTGTAGGCTTTACAAAAGATTCAGGTTTTTTAAAAATATAACAACAACATTAATGAAGAAAATTTCATTGGATGGATAGTTCAGCAATCTTAGAAGACTAATTTGTGTGTGTGTCTCCTGCTACATCAGACTATGTAAGGAAGTTGGCATTTCTGAAATGCCAAAAGCTAAGATTATAATTGCTTAAATATTCAGATAAAAATTAGCAATTTTTATTGTTTTGATCACACTCAAGGTATTTGTCATTTATGTAGGAAATTAATGGCCTATATTGCAAAGTCAGGTTAATTTTTTTTTAATATCAGAAATTATATCGAGACTGTTTTCTGTTCTGTTCCTTTCCACTTAACACTGTACTATTCCTCTTTTTAGCATAAGGCAATAACTCAGTAGAGATATTCTGGGGGTATGAACTTATAACACTGAGATCTTCAATTTCTGTTTATTTAGAGCTGCATCAAAAAACTGATTCAAATAAATGAGTCTTTGAATTGCCTGAAATGGACTTACAAGCAGAGTCTTACATAAAAGCTGAGTTTACTCAGCACCTCACAGAGTATGTTTCACAAAATAAACAACTGAAATTATCAATGAAAAATCAAAATGCTTTCATTGGGAGTGCTTTATGTAATATCTATGCAAAATAAAGTCACATTATTTTGTGTCTATGAAATGAGTACTTGCTCTTTGGAATGAGCAGTTTATAAACTTTTATTAAATGGCATCTAAGGTACTTTTCTCATACACATTTAGGAATTCTTGTAGGACTAAATTTTTTAGACTTTGTGTATTTTCTGCTAGAGAAAAACTATATAAGACAGGAATAGGAATAGCAGACGTATCCTTTGGACTACTCAGAATTGGTGCATTTTTCTTTCAATCTATATTTGTATATATCTCCACATTTTATCAATTTATTTTAAGGTTTTTTAAAAAGTTAATTATTTGGGAATATAAATCACACATGGTTTTGAAACATATTTTTCATTATTTTTAGTTTTCAGTTTTGATTATCTATTCATTGAACCAACAAGATGGTGAAACTAGAAAAAAGCACAAATTTACTATGAAAACAATATCATACCTAACCGTCAGAAAATCAGAGAATTCTGTATTAAATTATAGTTCTTCAAAAACAGTCAACACAGCAATGTTTCAATTCCCATACATTCTAAAATAAACATAATGATACATCAGATATTCATTTTCCCTGGTGATTTCAAGTGATTTCCTGCGTACTTTCAATTTTTTTAATATCCTGCCTAATATATTTTACAATTTGTTTTTCTAATCTGTCATTTCAACACAGGTCCTCTAAATTTAGCAGATAGTTTTGACGCTAAAATATTTGTCTTGAAAGCAACTTTCTGTGTCATTTTTCATCCTGCTTAGCAAGTATCCCTATTTTCCAGCTTCCCATGCTTTGACAAATTACTCATAGAATCATAAAAACATAGAATTGTTTAGATCTGGAAAGACACTAAGATCATCAAGTCAAATTATGAATTTATCCCTGCTGAGTCTACCACTAAAACGTGTCCCTAAGTGCCACAGCCCATGGATCCAGCATGTCCTGATCCCTAAGAAGTGCCTATCAACCACCCAGATCATCAACACTCACACTCAGATGGGTGTTGTCTATAATTCATTACTGTTCTGTTGAAATCTTATTAAAATATAGAAATCTGCTTTGCTATCTGAATGTGTTTAGTGCTATTTTGAGTTTTAATACCTCACATGCCATTTGGGATTTTTAAATTGGAAATAATTTTTTTTTCTTGTCTGTTGAATTGAAGAATTCCTATTCTGTAACATGGTTTACTTTACAGTCACTGTCCGCTCACCATCCCTTGACCTTCCATCCCAAGACTGCAGTTGACAAAGATAAGTGATCAGGTCATTTTCATAAATATACAGCCTTGTTCCTGACTCCCACAGTATGGAGGGAGGGAAAGAATAAATGGAAGGAAGAGAAGAAATGAAGGAAGCAGGCAACGCAAAGAAGCTAGCAGCTGTCAGGGTTAGCTGAGAACAGTGAAATTACCCTTCAGCTTTCCTAACTCCTGCACCAAATACGGTCTTATTCAGCCTAAATTTATAATAAAATTATAAAGACTGTAAAATCACAAATGTCTAGGATATTCACGGTCATATTTTCTGAAATAAATCATTCCCCTTTGGATGAGATCAACAAGTCCAGCTCTGTTTCCAGATACAGAGAGCTCAAAAATATTGACCATGAAAGACTGAGCTTGGAAATCTTAATAGCCTCATAGGAAATTATATTAACCCTGACATCATGAGCCTATAAACAACCTTTGAATAAAAGATGAGGGGGTTATTTTGAAGAACTAACAACCAAGTTCATTTCTGATGTGGTTGCTGAAGAAAGGGCTCGACTTCCTTTGCAAATGTGTTAAATATGTTGATATATTCTGAATTTTTTGTTTTTACTTCATTTTTATTTTACTAAAGCTGATATGATTTTAGAAACTCTGGCAAATTGCCATCAACTTCCAGAAACACCAAGATGATTTAGAGAAACATAGCTGAAAAAGAATCCAAAGGAGCCATGGCCTTAGCTGTAGTTTCCCACTGATGTAATCATGTTTCCCCACAATAACCCATATCTTCACTGCACCACAATCTCACTAACCTCTGTACAGCTGCATTAATTTTGAAGCTTAAGGGCCCTAGTTTCATTTTTCATGTAACACAGGGCAGAAAGGCTAAGCTAGCTGGTGCATTACCATAGCCCAGTGAATCCTTATGAGAGGAAGGAGCTAAGGGCTCCTAAGGACAACCCCAGGACATTTTACATCCATGTCTTTGCTATTTAGTTGTGTTGTCATGGCTATGCTGCTTTCGTTTCTGAAGCTTACATGATCACTGCAAGCTTGGTGTTCTTCATAGGGAATTTTAGCATTAATGGTACATAGCTTGAACTGCTTTGGAAATAAATATGCATATTTCAAGACATTGACATAATAGCCTAACTAAGCTACTCAATTAAAAACATAGGAAGCATTTATATTTTAGGTATCTGCATAGTAGATATCAATCCACATTCATTGTAAAGTCCAGTCACAACTAGTTTCTTTCATAAATGTGGACACCATTTAACATTTTCATTTGAACTGCTATTGGCAAGGTGATCTTGGTCAGTTATATAATACAGCAATCAGACACCACATCAGTTCACTGAATTTTGCCTGGTCTAAAATCTGGCAACTTCTTTCCTACATCCCAAGCCATTAAGCTTTCTTTTCCTCTTCTTTATTTCTATGTCTCATCACAATAATATGTGGGGAAATGGAATGAATGCACAACTGTAGGTAATGAGCTGGGACTATTGTGTCTTTAAATTAAGCTTTGATGTTAAAAATCACTGTAGCAAATTCTATTGGTTTTCACAATTAGCCCTCAGAAATTACAGTGTCTATTGTGTTGCTTGACCATTAAGAGACAATTTCAGTATTAAACACAGATGCAATAAACACTAAAGGAACTAAATGGCCTTGAGGTAGTTAAAGCAAAACATACAGAGAAATCAGGAAACAAAGGAATATTGAAATGTATTGCCTCATATACTACTACTTTTAAATAGCCTTGAATGTTTATAATAAATAGGTAGTCATACACCTGTTGGAAATAAGTTGGAAATAGAATTCTATGTGAATTTAATACAATAGTTTAGTGGAGGATTTATCAGACATCATAATCAGGAAAGGAAGCATCTTTTTGGCTTCTAAGTACAGAAGTGTTTGCCTAATTACACAAAGCTGATTCTCCTTAATAGGCTGATTCAGAGTACTTCTATGGAGGCATTCAACCAATTCAATATGAAATAGGATGTAGCAACTAAATCTGCCTGCACACAAATTTTTTACAGAAGTGGATAGATTTACTTCAATGACATTGCAAATAGTAGGACACCTTGATGATGAGGAGGATGATGATGATTGTTATTATTGTTTTTATTGTTATTATTGTTATTATTGTTTTAAGAGGGAAATATTCTGTCAAAATATGTCCAGTAAAACAATAATTCCTTTTCAACATGGAATTCAACATGGAATTTGGAAATACATACTTCCAAATAATCTATAGAAATACGAGAGCCATTAAAAGTTCTAATAAATTCTTTTAAAAGACAACTAATAGGCCATATAATTTTTTCTCGTGTGTGTGGATGTCCTTTTTATATGCATCATTTTTAAAATAAAATATTAATAGGTTATGTCAAATATTATTGAATTGTTGAATAAAATACTAATACCTCAGCTAACTTCTACCTAATATTGCATCTGTGTTTTGATATCCAATAGCTATTAATTTCATGGCCACATATATTATCTAAATTCCCTAAGCTGACATCTCTGCTCTAGAAATCAAGAATGCCAAGCCTATATTATATCCTTCAAAAGCTGCAGCAACCCATCACTGCAGAAGGCAGCTTGCCATAAATACTAGCAAGAGCTAGAGTGAAATTCCAGTAAATGAAGATTAAAGGAAACCACTTTGAAATTGGCTGAGCTGAGCAAAGTAAGGAATTCATGCACCTCCTAATGTGGTAAATCAACTTACGATGTACAGTCCCTAGCTATTTAATTAACAGCTTCATATTCTGCTTGCAAAGAGGGGTCACAAGGACAAGATATAGAATGTACAGCAATTTCACCAAGTTCTGCATTACTTCTGAGGCCAAAATGCTGGTTTTTAAAATAAATATAACTTCTGAGATATAATCAGAAAGACTTTTAGCTTCTTTTTAGTTTACTATTTATTTAATTTCCTTACCTCTTTATCTGTATGTTCATGACCACTTCTCATATTCCTTCACAGTCTTAGTCATGTTGTAGCTGATTAAGTCAGCAATTTTCTGGTTTGATATACGAAATGCAATGAGGCCTGACAGCATTCAAAATGATCATTTTTTAAGCTAAAGGCCATTAGTTCTGTAGTTAAATGAGTATTTGCAATTGTAGCACATATATGTAGATGTTTATTCATGAGAGCTTTATGTACAAGCAAGGATATGTTTGAACAGTATCAAATCTGCAATAAATCTTCACAGAAATATCAGAGGTTATTCTGAACTCCAGAAATTGAGCTGTACTTCTTCATTCTCCCTAGAAAAGAGCTCTCAGAATGAAAGGTTCAGATTATACATAGAGCAAACCTTTTCAGGTGTATGACTTGGAAGAACTTCAACACGGAATGTTGAGGTTACCTAAAAAAAAGGCTGACAAGACAAACAAAAATGCAGGATAATAACAGGAAATAGTACAAGGTGATCATTCATAGATGGTATTTTGGGGAAATAAGGATTTGTAGATCTGAATCTCTCCACCAGTCTGAAAGAAGTGGCTCTGCACAAATCTTCTAATAATTAAAATATAAATGGAAGCATACTTTCTTCCACGTATTTTCTGGGGAAAAAAAGTGCAGAGAAAACCCCCAAAATTACCTTGTCCTATCTGGAAATGAAGTGGTGCTCTCCCTAAATTTAAAATGAAGGACTACTTTATTGCTGTTTTAGTAGGATTCTAATCTGAATCAAGAAATTTGATATTAATTTTAAAAAAATTATACTTCATATTTGACAGAAGTTGGTTTTCCAGGAAATCCATTCTTATTATTGCTTTAGCATGCTATGATTGTTGACTGCCATGTGTAAATGATGATAAGGGAAACTAAATCTTCTATAATTCTAAATTTTCTGCAATTCATTACACTGAATTTTTACCAAAAATGGAAGTAGTCTGGACTTTAACTGTTTCATGAAGGTTTTTCTACATAGTTAACCTGGATGTAAAACTTATATAAATAGATACAAAAATACGGCTTGCTACTAAGGAGCCATCAGAAGCACACTGTCAAGCACCCATAAACTAATATACTGCCTAAATCAATGCATGTGGCTAAATATAAGTGAACTAATTGCTCCTACAAAATAACATTTCTGGTTTAGG
Source organism: Cyanoderma ruficeps (assembly GCA_008694505.1). Lineage (NCBI taxonomy): Eukaryota > Metazoa > Chordata > Aves > Passeriformes > Timaliidae > Cyanoderma > Cyanoderma ruficeps. The sequence goes on from VZDJ01000346.1 coordinate 4,869,235, forward strand.
CATATTCATGTTTCTTTTTATTATTATTTTCTCTTTTGTCTCAGTATTCTATAAAATATGCTTCCTGGCAGTATTGTTAGCAAAATGTTAAATTCAAACACATTTTGAGGAATATTCACAGAAATCTGACTTTATCTAGCAAGTCTGAACATTCAGTTTGCTGATTTTTAATGGCCATTCAATTACCTCATGTAAAGGAGAAGCAAATGATCCATGTAGGCCATCGAGCATAATCAAGACTGCTTACTTTTAAATAATGACTTATAGCAAATTTCTTAGGATCACTCTACAACTTTAGAATTATTTATAGGATCTTTCCTTACAAATTCTCTTTTTTTTTCCCCTCAGTGTTTTAATAATATGTATGTAAAACAATCTGTGGACAATTCTATGAGAAAATTATTATAAGTGCAAAAGTAATTATTTTCTGCTATTTGAAAGAATAATTTCTCTATCAGATTCCTAGTCTTTAAACCAAAGTTAGGCATGAATTGGCTTTCTGATTTTTATTGTTACTACTATTGACAACTAAGGCAACTTGCTGAAGAATGAACCCAACATTGAGAAAGCATTAGTGATGCAACCAAGGAATTTCTTAATGTTCTCAAAAGCTTGTGGGAAATGAGATCCAAGTGACCCAAAATATTTTTCACTCTGTCCTCCTGGATTTGGTTTTTGTTTACACTATGACTGTGACAGTCAGGGTTCACAGCAAAGTTCAGTGTAGCTGGAAATAATCACCTGAAAAGAAAGCTGACACAGGAGAAATATCCAGATACTTGTCTGCTGGCTTGCTTTCTAAATCAGTAGCAAATTATCTAATATGATTTGACTTCAATCCATGGTGAAAATAAGTGTGTACTTTTGGACCACCCATGATAGATATGAGGGAATATCAGTGTCCCACTGCTTCTAGCCATGTATTAAATGAAATACCCATTTCAGCAGGGGAAATGAAGAGATCAAGGCGGATCACTTTTTCATGCTCTGATTCATGGAACACATTGAAATAATATAGGCATCTTCTTCCCAGTACAATATGTATATATGGATATCTCTTCCCACCCTTCAGAAAATCATTCTATTAAACAGTACGTTATTATATGGCTAAGACTTGATAAAAACAGATAAAATGCCAGAAAACCAAAAGACTTTGGTTCATTGACTTTTTTCTTTTAATATAAAATGTACTAAGCTGCAGGGACTAGAAGGCAAAGAATAAAGAATTATCTGTTAGAAGTGTGCCCAAAATCTTGTGTGAGCATTTATGGCTATATTTTATCATCTATACTAGTGCTTATATTTTCTAAACTTTCTCTAAGATTTACAAAAGTTCTAAAGTAAAAAAGTCTGCAAAAAATGCAAACATGTTGCTACCACCCCCAATTATCTCAGTACAGCTATAACAAAGATGAATATGACAACCACTAGGTATATTTCTAAATGCTACTGGAAATTAGCTCCCATGTGACAACACTAATTAAAGAAAAACAGAATTTTAAAGAATTTATCAGAAAGTCCAGCAGAGATTTTTCTGATATAGAAAAGATCTTAGCTAATAGTTTCAAAATTCTGAATTATGGGACCACCATTCACGTCATGTTATGTCATTCATGTCAATATCATTCAAGATAAAAATTATGAACAATTATGTGCCACATTACTGTGGGTTTATGGGCATGGACTTGAGCTTACAACCTATTAGTTTCGTAACAATCAGATCATTGACATGCTAAGAATGATCAGTCTTCCTGCATATATTTATCTGTACTGTGTTGTACCTGCTTACTCGTCACTTATTTGTCTGTATATGTTAACAAAAAACTAACCAAGAAACACTCAAATAAACAGGTTAAAGAAATTCCCAGTCTTCAGAATAATATTTCTCTGTCATGGATTAGCCCTGTGGTTTTAACATGTGGTAAGAAAACTATCTTTCCTTTTATTGATACTATTTTCTACTCTTCTAAGTTGAAGTGTAGCTTTATGTAGCTTGTTGTGTTTGTTTCTTGTTGACCACTGAACAAGTTCCCCAGGGACTTGTTGATATCAGTGTGATTATGATATGTGTTTCCATTGCAATTTCAAACATGATATGGTATCCAACATCTTCATGACCAGTATCATTTTCAGCATGCACTCTATTAAGCAAGTTCTTCAGTGATCTTCATTTTGTTATTTCTAATTTGAAACCTTCGAATAGATGACATTCTAGATCCACACACAGCACATAAAACCTTACAAATTTACTGTGTGATGGTTATAGCACATTAATCCCATCTAAACATTATAGCAGACTGAATGTTTAACTGGGAAGTTATTCTGTATGCTGGAATGCACATGCTGACTTACTTCAAAGAGAGTAACTTCCCTGCAAACATAAATCATGGGATATTTAAATGACAGAATTTGTTTTCTGAGTCAGAAATTATTGGGACACTCTGGACATTTTAAAGCACAGTTTCTGAGTGGAAAGATAGAGAAACTTGAGTCCCACACACCAATGTTTAATGGTAATTATATTTTTTGTTGGCTCTGTAACCTTAATCTCACTGACCATAATGAATTAAATCTCCCCAAAAAGGATCATAATGGCTATCCAAGGAAAAAAGAAAACCACAGGAGATGAAATGCAGAGTTCATCAAAATTAGCAAGTAAATTCTATGTGATACAAACTTCTATTTGTGTTGCTTAAGTATGCATAAGTAGTAAGTACATTATTCTTATGTAAAAAATTCAACAACTGGAAAAAATAACTAATATAAGTTTGATTGCTTTTGAACATTTTTTTTTATTCTTTTCTTTCAGATAGCCAACCTGGCGTTTTTCCTCAGACCCTTCTCTTTAGTTTTCTCAGGAAACATGTTTATCCCAATAGCTAAAAATTACTGCAATGAAAAATTTGACTTCTCACTCCATCAAAATTCATTGAAGACAGTTCCTCTTCACAAAGAAAATGTAGAAGTCGACAGGAAATTGCATTTAAGCATATAATTCTGGTGTGCCCTTTAATTAAATGTGTTGGCATATCTTTTCCCAAGATACTTTTGCCTCATTATCTGTCATGTTTTAGACTTGAAATATCATCTGACATTGATCATCATCCAAACTGAATTATGAGCATCATGCAGATCATACAAAGGAAGGTAAAGAAATAAAATTGGTTAATGCCAAAGGACACTTTCTGTTTCAACATATTTTTATTTTCTGATCTCTTCGTTTTTCATTAAGATCTCTCCAGATTTATGTGTCTGTGTGTATGTTTCTTGAGATTAAGGAGACTTTGCTGAACAGACCAAAAGCAATGAGCATAAATTGAATGGTTTCTTCAGGACAAGTGACCCTTGGGGAATGGTAGAGAAGAAAAACAAGTTTTCAGACTAATACCTGTTATAGTTTTCTGTATGAGCACCAAGATCCAGGATACTGCCTGATGAAATTCTGAATGAGTTCCCAACACTCCACCCACACTAGTGATAGACCTTCTTTCCACCCTTCTTTAGATTGCTCAGCATCTTTTCACCCATAATTCAAAGTTATGTGTTATCTAAACAAATCAAGTATACTAAAATTGGAAAAAATATACCAAGAGTGCAAGGACAAACTGTGGCAGGGATGGGGATTCAAGTGGTTCAGACAAGGCCTCTCATTTAGGCCCTGAAGCATGAATCTATTACAGGCCTTCTCAAAACAGTTTCCACAAGCAAGCAACCCACATGCAGAGACAGCTGTTCCATAATCTTTAAAAAAGTTTTATAATCTTTAAAAATTCTATTATCTTTAAAAGTTCTAGTCTCTTTAATGGAAGTTTCTTCAAACTGTTCAGATGGATTTCTGTGCCTGTTCCTGTACCAGCCAGGTAGATCTCCCTGATCCTCAGTCCAAGTGTCATGGTAGTTGTAAATAAGGCTGAATTCTATTTTCCTCTCAAATTGTGTGGTTGCATCCAAACTGTCTAGTCATGAGGTACACCTGTGACGTGCTCTCCTCAAGTTGTGCCTTCTTGTGATCCGGCACTGGCTGACACTAGTGGAGATTGGAGTGTGATACCAGTTTAGCGGCTTGTGAGCTGTGGCCCCAACCTGCTCTCTTAAACTGCATAGATTCAGCCTCTTTGCCAGCTGGTTTTGGGTTTTTGTTTGGTTTTTTGGGGGGTTTTGTTTTTTGGGGTGTTTTTTGGTTTTTTGGTGGGTTTTTTTTGTTTGTTTGGTTGGTTTTTTTTGTTTGTTTTTTGTTTTTTTTTTTCAAAAAACTGCCCTGCTGAAAAAAAGTACAGTTATCTTCTTTGTTTAGTACGTTCAGGAGTAATCCTCTGATTCCCATCCTTAGCTAAATCATTCTTGTAATTCAGTCAATATTGGAAAAAAAATATTCTCCAAGTAGGAAGGTCAGGCCATTATCTCTTCATAAACACTTACCTTTTTATTTACAGGGACCAATGGGTTGCCTTCTGTCAATTTTCATAATAGTTCTGTTATTGAATCTAATTAACAAATACATGAAGGAGCTATTTCAGTGGTCCCATGTGTTCATGTCACATTTGTGGCCTTAAATCATGGCTGAGTTATCAGTCTTTCATCACTTTTGCTATTGTTTCTAACATTGGAAGGAAATCACTTTCATTATAATTAACACATCATTTATAGGAAATGTCCTCCCTTTGCAGCACTCAAAAGTGCTCAAATGATAAAAAACATAAATGATTTAGTATTTGAGTACCAGATATGAGGTATTATTAGTGCCACGAAATCTAGAAATAGAAATGGAATCACAACAGGTTAGTTAAGCCAACAGAAAAGTTAAGCCAATATCTCCAGCGTGGTTTGTCCTAAAGATATGACGCATGCAGGACTGACCTGATTCTTTTCCTTTCCTTTCATGGCTTTCCCTTTTCAGAGGAAGGAAGGGAAACTTTGTTAACACATTTTTTTTATTTAATGAGTTAAATATTTTCAATGAAGACATTTGTCAAAATAGTTGCCTAAGGAGAAGATTCCAGATCATTAAGGATTTAGAAAACCTGATTTATACCATATGCTTCAAATAAGATATTATTCTCACCAGTATAAATCCATTACCAGTTTAGTGGAGAAAATTTTTTCTCATTGAAAGGGACTCCAGAATAGCAGTGGTCAGGCTATAAACATTTTCTGACATTGTGATTTATCTAGAACCTCTGAAAAAAATCAGTGAATTTCAAATCAGATTCTAATGCTACTGCAGTAAAACTGACAGAACTGCAATATTAGTAACTGCAGTTACTGCATAATTTTCACTTCCATAAAAAAATGAGAGAGTTTGAAAGAGACTAGATCTGCTAGTCTTTAAAACAAAGCTCAATCATAAACATGTTAAAAGTGTGTAACTTTCAAACTGAGCAAACAACAGAATTCACTTTGACTACAATTTCCAAAACATATTGATTAAAAAAATGCCATGATTGGGATATATTTGGGAACAGAACGGCCTGCAAAGTGCAACAGCAGCAATACGGATTTCTTTATCTTATACACAAAAACCTCGTGACAATCATTTGTTAGTTCAGCAGATATTATCTAAAATGTAATCATTTCTCGTGATGCAATTTTATCTTTTACTTCAGGGTTTCAGAGAATGAAGCTAAAAAATTCTAGAAGTTAGTGTAAGGTTACTGTTCTCTAAATGAAAAATGAAATTGTGTCAAATATTATGAAGTCTAAAATTCATTTTAGATTCCTTGTATCTAGTATTAACAAATTCATAGTCACTGTTGATTTACAGAAGATGAGATTAACAAGAGATTTTCACACAAATTTGTAAGCACAAATATCTTCAGAAAATCACAGGATGGCTGAGACTGGAAGAGACCACTGAAGGTTGTCTGGGCCAAACTCCTCGGTCAAGCAGGAGGTTGTCCAGGACCGTATTCAAATGGCTTTTAAACGTTTCCAAAGATAGAGACTATGCAACCTGTCCTGGGCAACCTGTGGAGTGTGTGATCCTTCTCACAGTGTAAAAGTGTTTCCTTTTGTTCAAAGGGAACCTGCTATGTTTCGGTTTATGCCCATTGCCCTATTTTTACATTAGAGAAATTACTTTTGAAGGAATATGGTGCATATCAGACAGATCATGCCAAAAAAAAGCTGCAGGACCTTAACTATATTAGATGACCTATGTTCTGCAGAAAGATTACCAGAGAAAAAGGTCACTGACCTCTACTACCAACATACTACCTCCACGTTGTTTAAAATACCTTTCCTTAGTCATAGATATTAATATTATTCTGTCTCTGGATTACCAAAAAAACCTATTAATTTTGTGAATATATGTGTTAAATAATTCAATAATAACCTTTCCTCTGACCCTTAAATATAATTATCAATAAACATGGAAATTCCTTTTTGTACGAAGACAGTTGGGAGTTCTTACTTCAAAACATATATCACTGTGATAGTCCCTCTGACAACCACCAAGTTTTAAAAACAATGGGCTTCAAGGTCTGTTGCACATCATGCCTTCTAATTACAGAGCAGCTAACATTTCAGGCCTTAATTTCCAAAGGAGGTCAGTATAGTCATCTCTTCTGCTTTATGTTTTCTGTCTCAGAGGTCTGTTTCCTAGCAGAGGTCAGCTTCATTTAGAATGTAAGTAAAAAAATGGTTTTATTTCACAAACATATTCTTCCACCTTTTCTGTCCCTAGTTTTCCTTTATAGGAAGGATGGGAAAGTACTAATCTTCCTTAAAAAAAAACCCAACAAAACAAAAAACCCCAAACCAACTCATTTCAACTTCTAAAAAATTCTACTCTAGTGAAAATTTGTTAAATATTAAATTCATATGCACTAAAACTAGTGCAGCAGTGGTGATCTAAATTGGTGCAAATAGAAAATCCTTCTTTGTTTATTCCACGACTGATTATGGAAAATGATGAAACTTTCAAGAATATAATATGACAGTACTAAACAATTTTATAAATGCTACTGCTCATTCCTGGAGTCTCTAAAATAATATTGAAGTACATTATATTATTCTAAGGCTAAATCAGCGGGTGCAATTGAATTCAAAAGCTTTCTTAATTTGCAATGTGTGAATGTGCCTGAAGATCTGGAGTTTATTGCTTATTTTACATGACCACAATGGAGTTTTACATAGGACTTGTCCATAATGAGGTTTGGTATATTTCAATCAAACTATCTTACAGACTAAATGAGTTTGAACAGAGCAATTCCACTTGTGGAATGTATCATGGATTTACCCCTCTAAATCCATGTGAAGTCATTCAGACCAGTGTGGTACAGCCAAAATAAAGCACTGGTACATAATCAGTTACTGTCACCTTGCTGTTGTGTTATGCTGTCCCCAGCACTGGTGGTTGCACCCCGTGCTGTGCTGCCAGCTGGGTACTGGTGATGCTGTTTCTAAGTGTTGTCTATCTTCCTGCCTATCTATAACAGGATCATCTTCCTACAAATTACTTCTGTGCATACTTAGAAAAATCAGCAATGACTCTCATTTATCAATGCAACAGTGTGTGCACAGAAAGTTCTCAATTATACTTAATATATTTTCCATTTTCCAGGTAAAGTCCCCCAAGTTCAAGATGACAGAACTTGCTTATCACTGGCAAATTGACCAGATGATAGCTTATTGTTTACCTTATTTTTGCAAATTGTATGCAGCAGAAAATTCAATGACCTCCCAAAACCCCACAAGTCTAGTTTTACAATAAATCATTTTACAATTTCTTTTTCCATCCTACTGAGGCTATTTTTCACTTATTCCTGCACAATGACATGAATCTTGCCTAATACCATGTCTTAGAGGTAAAGGTGATTATTTCCTTCCCTGAGAACAATCACCATTAGAGTTGCTTATGCGACTGACCTGCTGATTTTTACAGTCTGTTTTTCTTGGGTTTAGAGTCTCATTAAATAAGCTTTCCATCTTTCTCTACCAACATTATTCGGCAGCCTATCTCAGCTAGTGACTCTGTTAGTGTCAAAATCATTGCATATAATATGAAATTTTAAAAGTACACTTTATAATTTATATTTTCCTGTATACTTTGTGTTGGGGATGTAGTCAATGCTAGAAAAAACACAGACTGCTTTTAATTCTGTTTTAAATCATTCTAATCAAATAAACCCAAAAATGTTCCTCCAAATCGCCACATTTAAAATATTAAGACTACTAAAAAAATAAAATTAAAGAAGCATCATTTAACAGTGGAATGGATATTGTTTCAGGATAAAAAAAATCAAAGCAAAACAATTTTACTTAAATTTTTATTCTAGATTAAATTTTTAAAAGTCAGATGAAAATTTATGAATACTTTCCCATTGTAATCCATGAGTCTAAATAGTTGTAAACCTAGTAGGAAGTGCAGATCTCAGGGTCTAGTATAAACTTTATCTGTTTTCTTTGCCATGCTACAGAAAAAGGAAGAAAAAGTATAATCTACAATCACTCTTCATGTCATGCATCTTTTTATTACCCAGAAAAAAAAGAGAGATACAATTCATTGGTAGAGATTTAGTCTAGGACTATTAAGAAGAGATCCGTTCCCTGCACAAATTCTAAATTTCTGAGTTCATACTGCAATGAGAGCACAGTCTGAGTCTTATCTGACAAGTAACTTCCTCCTTTTAGTAACAGTTGGCAGAAGGAAGCTGTTAATACTTACCAGTTCTCAGTTCAACAGTTCCCAAACTAAATTTTTTCTATTTTTCATTTTCATGTGAGAAAGTACTGTACTACTTGCAATGCACTAAATAGCAAAAATCATGAAGCTTTTTGTAATAAAGTCTGACAAATATAAATAAAATGTTTTTCTATAAAAGGATATATTATTATATATAATATATTATGCATTTTATATTTTATTCTATGTAATGTGCGTAACAAGTATAATAAATTTCATATTTATATTCTCTATTGTGTTCTATGTGCTATGTGTTATTATAGTATATAAATTATTATATTGTGTATATATCTATATGTGTATTGTGTATATATCCATATGTGTATATATCTATATGTGTATACATCCTTCATAGGGCTAGATGAAAATATATAACACTAGAAATGGCTGGCTAGGAGTTTTAGAACTCCTACAATTTTAATCAGCTCCAACACCAACCTCAGTGCTGACTTCAAGCTGATGAGAGGCATTGGAGAGGTCTTAAAATTCTTTATGAGACAGAGGGCCACCACCCCGTACTAGAACTAAGTCTCATTTCTTGCACTTCTAGGCTGAGGAACTAGTTTGAAAATCCTGAAGCTCTGTTGGTTTTCATCATCTTAGGCTGCAATGCAAAATGTAACCAAATGTATTCTATTACCATCTGCTAAAACCAGGTGGGGCAGTGCTCTTCATCTCTTCCAGGACCCATCCTCCCTCCAGAGGCATATCCTCTGTTAATGGACCATTAAGGCTCACTGAGCAACTGATAAAATTACATCATCCCAATGTGAGATGCTCCACCCAGGGAGGAGCCAAGCATGCCTACTTGGATAAAACCTGAGAGTCAGAACACCAGAGAAGCCTGTTTCCACAGGACTCCTAGAGGAAGACCAGACCAGCTCACCACCAATGGACATTCAGAGAGAAACTTCACCCTTCTACAGGATCATTGCTTCAGCAGAATTACATTTGTCACTCCAGGAGGACTGCAGCCACGATTTAATTAGACTGCTACCAGCACCCTGACCAACAGGGTGTCAGGTTGTATTCTGACTCTGTCAGTATTTTCTTTTTTTGTTTGTTTGTTTGCTTTTTTTTGTACACATTTTTATTTTTAATTTTCCTAGTAAAGAACAGTTATTCCTATTGCCATATTTTTGCCTGAGAACCCCTTGATTTCAAAATTATAATAATTCAGAAAGAAGGGGTTTACATCTTCAAGGGAGGCTCCTGCCTTCCTTAGCAGACACCCAAACCAAAGACACAGCCATCTTTGGGGAGTATCTCAGTCTCTGTTATTTCAAAGAGCAATTAAATAACAGAGGTGTCAGTCAGATAAAAGGATCTGATGCCTTTTTCGTGCTTATCTAGAAGCAGAGGCCAGACAAAGTTAAAAAGATAAAAGTGGATATATTTAGTGAAAGGCCTTCACATATATCAAGGGCAGAAGAAGCCTCTCAAGGGTCTACACCCAACATGGACAATGATCAAAAGTTTTTTAGACAGATATAAGTTTGGTCTTGTAGCAGTGCGAAATTTGGTTTTCAATGTTTTATATGCTTTGTAACATGTTCATATTGGTTTGTCTCAATCCCCCCCCCCAAAACCCCTAATGGTGTGACCCTGGTGTCAATCATGTTGTAAGTTCTAGAAAATTCTACGGAAAAGACCCTGGGATTCGTCTGGGTCCATGAATGACACCTTCTTTCATCAATGTGTTAAGTCTCTGTGTTGGGTTGCACCCCCCCCTTCCCTGGTATTGGTGCTGAGCTCCTTGTTGTTTGGGAACCGCCCCCCCCCACACTTAAGAGGGGTGCTCCTGCCCCTGCTCTTGCTTTTGCTCAGGGGGTTCAGCCTGTTCGCTTGAGCTCCTGAACCCTCTGCCTCCCTGAACTGACACCTGCACGTGGGAGGAAATAAAGACCATCTAAAACCTAGCAGGAGCCCGCTCTTTCATTCCACGCCGCAATTCCTTGCTTTAGCCTGAGATTCAGGAACAGCAAACACCTGACATATTGAGACCGCGGGGCAAGCTAGCCGGTAAGCAGCCCCAAGAAAGCGGACCTCAATATGGTCTATTTACAGATGAGGGGTTAATCTTCCAATTACGGCTAAGATAGTGAGGTCATATTCCCCCAGTTTGCTCTTCCCCTCCCGATTCACTTTTGTTTATAGTTTTCAGGGCCTGAGGCTGTAGGGTGTCCTTGAGTTTCAGGCCTAGAGGAACTGTTTTGTCTGACCAAGATGTGTAGATAGCAGCTAACACTTTAACTTAAGTTTAGAGTTATGCACTAATGCAGTACAGGATTTGAAAAATGTAAAGGGTAAAATCTTAAGACATCACATCAGGACTGAATACAGAGTACCCCACGCTGCTCTGCATTGAAAGTTCTTTGCCCTTTAGGTTTGTGGTACCTAAATCTAAACTGCTGTAACTAACACCCAGAAAAATCTGTGTGTACTTGAGTTTACTAGAACAAGAGGAATTCTCACAGCCAGTAACTGAACATTTAATGAACCTGCAATAAATACAAGCTACGTTCTATTAAAACAGGAAGAGTTAAACCTTGGTACAAACATTTGAAGGAACAATTATGGAAGTATGGCAAGGAACCAAACGCACAGAAGGGAAATATCTTAAGGTATGTGTCTCTCTGGACAGTGTGCATTTTTGTTATATCAACCAACTGTGTGTAATACCTTGGATGCCTTAAGGAATCTAAATTTGTGCTAAGTGCTCATGTTTAGGTTATAGACTCCTACCCAAAGTGTCATGAAACTCTTATTCTAGTTTTAGGTCTGTATTTGTCATCAAATACTTTAGAAGAACTGAGATTCTTGGTCCACAGTGCTCCATTTCTCCCAAAGCACTATTACTGTTGTATTTGTTTACTCCTACAAATACTTAGAGCTTTTATGATTCCTGCTGAAGCTTTAAAGTATGTGTGAAGAGCTCTCTTTTTTCTCTAGTCAGTCAAGAGCACTTTGGTGTTCTCATGCAGTTTTATCTGGTGTCTGGAAAGAAATGCCTCTGTCAGTAATTTTTCGAACTGAATGGTCTGGAAATGTCTGACACCACTTATACTTACTTGTAGCCTCAGAAAATCAGTTGACTTGTGAAAAATGAGTAGTCTGAATACAGTGAACACTGAAAGAGAGCCATGTTACTTTGGGAGGAGATTTTTTTTTTTTCTACTTCTTTTCCTCTTGCTTTTGTCCAAAAAAACAGGGTAAATGGTTATGGTATATGGGCGGAGTGGAAAATAATGACCAGAACTAGGGGTTAAATTAATGGAATATCTATCCTATGTATAAAGCAAATATGCAAAACAAGAGAATAAACATGAGCAGGTATAAACATTTCATATGTGTAATTCTTATATGAAGAACTCTATGTATGTAATATTTATTTCATAAGCAAAATATGAAAGTATTCTATAAATACTACAGCACACACCTAAATAGAAGAACACTAAGCACATTTGTCTGGGAATACACAGACAAATTGTATGTGACATAGCTTAGAATGAGAAAGGCACTTTTCCAATATAAAGGACTTGAGAACATTGGTCAGTTCCAGTCTGTACAGTGTGAATTGTATTACTTCAGGTGATAGAAAGGTGACAGGTAATTTCATAAAACTACATTTTATAATTTCTAAGTGTCCTAGGGTGACGATGATGCCTGTATCACCAATCGTCTGTTCTGTCTGTGCTGTGTGTGTGTTCTGTACCTTTAAGACTGATCCTGAGAGGAGCAAAGAAGAAAATGCGCGTAGTTTGTTTTGGGAAAACAGTTTTCACTCCTACTCCTTCATCATCGGCCTTGGGGGTTGGTGTTCATCGGATGCACAGACAGCAGCAGGAGTTTTTGTTTTTTTTTTTCCTTGGCTTTGGAGTTAGTCTAGCTAGCTGAGGCAAAAAAGTTTCCTGGACTGTTTTTTTTTCCTTTTTCTTTTTCCTTTCTTAAAACTGTTTAAATCTGTTCAGGACTGAAAACCCAGGGGAGCACCAAGAACTGCACCTGTGGCCCACCCCGGGCCTGGGTCTGAGGATTTTCCAGCGCCGAAGGGGACCCAGACTGATCAGAGACTGAGAGAGCTGAGCTAACACACGGCAAGGACTTCCCTCAGTTTTGCCATCTCTTTTCAGACCAGCGAGAGGTTTTATTGTTTCATATTATTCATTCCTATGCTTGTGGGCAGCTTGTTTGTTAAATAAATAGTTTTTTCCACTTTTCTCTGAGGAAGTTCTTTCCCCGGACCAACTGAGGGAGGGGCCATTTAGGTTTTTCTCTCCTGAGGAACCCCCATTTGGAGGTTTCCTCCCAAATTTGCCCTAAACCAGGACACTAAGTCATCAGTAATCTCACTCATCATTGACTGACAGTGGAAAAAATGGACCTCTGAATCTACACTGTCTGATTCACTTTACAACATGAAGTATAAGAGCAGCTGGGGTAGAGTTGAACACTAAATATCAGAGAATCGGGGGTTAAAGATGATGACAATAACAGAGACAAAAGGAGCTGCAGTGTGCCCGGCTGCTGAGACAATAAAATTTAGCCAATAAAACTGTCTTTCTTATCTAAACAAGCAAAATTATCTGTCAGTGTTAATTGTTGTGCTAGGATCTAGATTAATGGAATCCTATATTGTAGCTTTTGTCCCCCATAGCTCTGTCTTGTTCAAATTTTCTGTAAATCCTCACCCCACAAGTGTAGAGGAATGCTGTCAAGCTGTGGTTTTAGTTCTGTAAGGACTCATGCACTTATCAGGGATGAGGTCACTAATAAGCCTCCTAAAATTTTTATCTTCACTTCCAATTAAAACACTTTTGGTCTAGGTTTTAAATATATTCCTGCCATGTTTGGGGCCTAATTATTGCAGTGTAGTGACACTGTGAGCGGATAGATTTTTGCCAACCTCCTGCAGATAATTCAGAAGTGACAGTAACCCATGTGTTTTATTTGTCCTTGATGAGAAAGATACAAGACAAACAAGACACTATTAATAGTGAGAGATAATTTGGCCTTAAAAATCCTCTTATTTATAACATCTGGAGCTGGTGCATCACATAAAAAAGAAACATATTCTAACAGAAGTTATTTTTTCCTTTTGCCATTGTCGTTTTAGATAATGTTATGGTAGTGGCATAACAATGCTCAAATTCACTTTTTTCTGTCAGCAATAAAATATAGAATCACTGTTAAATATACTGCAAGTTCCTTTTTTAATAATAAGCAGTCCTGCAAGTGATAGAAAAAAAGCATGCAGGGCAGATAAGAGTATGACAACTGTGATTGTCTTCGGTTCTTGCCCTGCCTTTGTTGCCTCTGTTGGTTCCTGTATGGTGAGCAGAGGACAAGCTTTGAACTGCAGGTCGGTCACAAGAGCTCAGCTGCCCCCATTCATGCAAAGAGAGGCTGCAACATGGAAAGGCAGCTCATGAAAAGATAAAAAAACAGTGCCACAGTCAGAGCAGAGCACAACCAAAGCCTTACTGTTCAGGCTCAACAGTACTGAGTCTATCAGTAGTAACTTATGAGAGTTATCATTTTTTGGACACCTGCATTTAGTTTATCTAAAATATTTAATTAGCCTTACCCTCAAAAAAAAGTTGCCTCAAAACCTTCATCAGAGCAAACCCTTGGGCATGTCCTTCTTTCTCCAGGGGAGAATATACCATAAGAGGAATCGCTGTAGTCTTGTGTAGTTTTGCAGGCTTCATGGAATTCTGTGTGGCAATTGTCACAAATAATGAATAATTTATTTCATTACATTTTGAACAGGTTGGGAAAGAAAACAAGAATGTGTGCCTTGACCTAAAAGTTCTATGAGAAGGCATGTTTCTTCATTTTATCTGTCCCAAGAATTTGTTATCTACAGGTATCTGTTATCTGTTATCTTATTTTCTTCAAATAAATAGCTTGCCTTATTGAAATTCTCTTTAAGGTGAGTCATTTTGAGGTTTGGGGTAACTGCTTTACATACAGTAGTTTATTATTTGTGTCAGTGGCTTGTGTGACAAGGTGCTCAAAGAATAACTAAATAAACTATCTAAAAATCAAACAAGGAATAACTGTTTGGCTTTTTTTTTAATTCCAGTCATTCACTAAAGTGTCATTCAGGAATCAGCGGCTTTTGAATTCTGTCTTCTTAAGTCACAATATCCAAAGGCAGTCATGATGAGCTTTGTTCTTGTTAAAGTACCAGATTAGAGACTCCTAGAAATTTAAATATTTTCTTAATTAAAAAAAAAAAAAACACTTAAAAAACTCAGTTATTTTGTCTACCATTGTCTAAAACCAGAAAAAAAGAATTTTTGCAGAAAAGAGAGCAGAATTTTTTCCTGTCTATGAAGTATGGTGGAAATTCCCTCCCAAGTATATATTTCAGAAGAAAGAAATGATTGTGGGATAAAATAGTTTGGAATTAAGATTATTAAGATTACCTTGAATTTCCAATTAATTCATTCAAAACTCTGAATTATAAAATTGTAATATAATTTAGGTAGGAAGGGATCTCTGCAAGTCCCTAATCCCAACCCCAAATAAGGTTAACTCCAGCTGAAGGAGATTGCCCAGGGCCATGTCCATCCTCATCACCATGAGGTTTGAAAGTCTTTAAGATGAAAAATTCACCACCTTATGCTCTATATTTGGAGAGTTTTTTTAAGTGTATCTAAATGGGGTTCCAACTGGGGCAACCTGTGTCATCTGCCTCTTGATGTTTCACTGTGCACCCCAGAGAAGCAGCTGGGTGCATCTTCCCTAGAACATCTCTTAGTAGTGTCAGTTGTGATACAACATCCTCCAAGCCCTCTCTGCTCCTGGCTAGTCCACCTCAGCTGCCCCACAGGACACAGGCTTGAGGCCCTTCACCACCTAAGTGACCATCCCCTGGCCTCTCTCCAGTTTGGTGTTGTCACCTTTGTTACAGATGGTGGGTAATATTGGACACTATATTCTGGGTTGTGTTCCAGTCCTCACAAGGGATAGGCAGGGGGATCCTGCACAGTGTCCATCCTAGGAGATCTGCAAGCCTAGCTTGGGTAAAGCCATGGGCACCCTGGTCTGACCTCACAGCTGACCTTCCACCCTGAGGTATCCCATGTCCCTGTAAGCAGTGACCTCCCTTAAACTGCTGACTTGCACTTCTGCTGCGGCAGCCCAGTGGACAATTAGCCTTGGTCACCCCGAAGGCACACGTTGACTCCTGCCCCTGCTGCTCTTGAGAAGCTGAGATAACAGGAGGTATAAGATGCCCTAGTCTCATTTGGGGTATGTTCATTATGTTTCAGTAGCGACACACTTTAATCTATGAACAGACACAGGGTGAGCTAAGGGTTGAACATTTAAAAATGACTGGACAGTGCAGCTTAAATATGACATATTGAGGTTATTTATTTCTCATTAAAAAAACAATTCCTGTTTTATTTTTCCCTTAACATCTATTAAAGTGAAGACAGCGTATGAGTGACACTTCATTTGTCTAAAACAACACTGCTCTCATTCGCCTTCCACTTTTTTCCTAAAAGAAAAGTGAATCAAACTTTTTGCAAGTTTCTGACCTTTCTATGACCCCGCATTTGCTTGCCAAACATGTTAAGGCAGAGTGAAATTGCTTTTATTTCTGATATAAAACTACACACTCTGTGGCCAAGTGCTTTGCTAAGAAACAATACCTTGTCCATTTTTCATTTTGTAAAAAGAAAAGAGAATCTGTTCATTTTTCAGAAATGAAAAGTGGACCAGGTATTATTTACAACATCTGCCAAAATCTGGCCAGGCGAGCACCTCTAGCAGCTCAAGAGCGAGGATAGTGTTGGATGTATTTTCTCAACTCCTTTGTGTACACATGGAGAAATTTCTAAATATACTGATGGCTTTTTGTATATCAGTAATAAAGAAGAAGAGAAAAAAATAGCAATTGATAATGTTATGTAGTCATGCACTATTACAAGGCCACTGAAAAATTCACTGAATGATTAATCAGCTAAATGGTTCATTTTCCTTGGGGGTCTAACAAACAGTTAACATTGATTAATTAACCAATTTATTTACTTTTGTAAAAAAGTATACATTGAAATGAAAAAGGTGCTGTCTGTCACCAAATTTTCCCAGTGAAACTAATGAAAAATACAAGATACAAATGGGGAAAAAAGATAAAGATCAGTGTAAGTTTCAGACAGGGAAATTTTAGCAGCTCCTTTAATCTAAAATATATTACTATTTAAAAAAAAAACCCCAAACCTATATATTTAAGTTTCTTAACATAAGCCAGACATACAATATCTTGCTGGCAGCAGTGGACCCGCAAGGACCATTAAAATCATAATGCACTCCCTTGCTCTATGACTTGAAGAATTCCTGCTCTTATAGCAACACCCTAGAAAAGTGAGACATCCTCAAAGCTGAAAGAGAGTAAAGAAACTGCTCTGAAGTCTACAGAGGAGATGGTCACTGGGATGTCTTCTATTTAATCACATCAAAATTTCCTGTAGAACCCTGCACTTAAACTCCAGACTGTCCTTCAACACACTTGGCTTACTCACTATTTTTTGTTTACAGAACCACAATGCTTAAAAGGCCAAATCACTGATACTTTTATATAGACCAGTGGGTAGATCCTGATGTAATTAAATTCCTTTTGAATTAGCTCCCTTCTCCCACAATAAGGGACTCAGTTGCAGTGTCCAGTGTGAAATAACCTGCAACCTAGAAATGACACAAAGAATCAGTGAATATATAGGCAGACACCAATTGTCTGACCCTGGACTCTAAGGGCATGATTGTTTCTTAGGGGGATGGCAGATTTTGGATGGAGCTCTGTGAGAAAAAGCAGAGAGATCAAATAATTGTTCCAAAACTCTATAACTTGGACCAATGCAAATAATAAATATGCTTTTTATTTGGAGAATACAATTCCTGTTCTTTTAAGAGTTTGCCACGTTCCTGTGGCAGAACATTTACTTAAGTCTTACCAAATACTCACTTTGATTGCTGCAAATATCTATGAGAACCACGCAAAGATGATGACTATATGAACACTTCTTTCCCTCTGAAAGAAAATAAGGCAAGATGCTTTATAAACACCTTATAGAACAGTAATTTCATGCTGCTATTACATGGGCAAATACAGGCTGATGAGAAAAACTTGGTAACAGAAACAATTTAGGAAGAACAGCTCACTGACTGATGAAGAATTTAGTGTTTTTCAAACCAAATGTTGCTGCTTGTTACACATACAAGATTTGGTCTGCCTAACCAGAGCTCAATTCTGAACTCACTGGAGAGTTTAACAAAACTCATCTTCTTTTATGGTGATTACCTTTAAAGACACTTAGGCCTGACAAAGCACAACAACAGTAATAGGTAAATAAAGAGAACTAGGAAAAGTAAATAGGAAGAGGAGATGAAAAGGTGCTTTATGGTGCTGCATGCAATTAAAGTTGAAATACAAGGGCTTCTGCAGCAAGAGCAAAGCATAACACATCAGGGTTTTCTTTTTTTCTTTCAACTCTACAGTCTAGGCCTTTGTCTTCCCCCCCACCTCCACAGCTGTCTTCATCAGTGTTCAGAAGTGTCTGTGCCCCTTTCAGGTTTCAGTTCTTGAGAAAAGGTCAACAAGAGGCAGGAGAAAACATTAAACAACTCTTATTTATCTTTTCTCATCAAATATAAAGCTAACGGCCTCCTGGTACCCACAAATTTCTGGAAACTGCAAATCCTGGGCAGAGGAGCAGGAAGTCTTAGAGGCAGTTAGAGAAGCTGATAAAGGAAAACAAATAGCTACACAAAAGAGATCAAGTGAAAGCATCAAGAGCAGTATGTTTATCATAATCTGTTTTCTAAATTCTGGTTTGGCATATTATTTTCCAATTATTTTTCTAGCTTTTTTCTGGTCCTTGTTCAACAAAACAGTCACAAAAACAAAGGCTGAGGCAATGAAATATAATAGAGGAGTTTTGTTAAAGAAAACAAAAACTTTCTGTTTACTCTAGTAAGAGAATTTACTTTACTACTTTGCTATTAACACACATAGTACTGTGGGACAATTAGTATATTTGTACTGGCTTCATACACAGATTTTAAACCCCTCATCATCTACATGGCTTCATCCACCTGGTTCAAATCTGGTACAAGCCTGCTGCCTTTTTGGGATGAGAAACATAATGTCACAGTGAAGGGGATGTGCAGAATGGCACCACCAGCTCATACCTCAGTGATCCAGGGACTGAAGTGCATTCTATTTCTTGAATATTCAGGTGGTTTTTGGGAAGAGTTTTGTTCATTGTTAGATATTTCTGTCTGTCCTCACAAGTCATGGCAAGATATTTATTTTCCTTGCAACTTCTTTATCTGGTAGTTAATAATGGTTTTTAGCATCTATTAATTTTCCCTGTTTTGAAGTACTAAAGCAAATAATTGCATAATTAATATGCTATCTTGATAAGTGACTTTTGTCACTCTTCTAAGTCTCACATTCCCCTTCAGGCTACTTTCCTCCCTTAATGTTTTTGAATCCATTCCCATTTTTAGAGAAAGCTTGAATACGTCCTTCTTTTCATCCCTGCAGTTTGATTTCTTTTTGCTTTGTTTTACAGTCTGAAATTTGCTCTCAACTCTTTTGTTTTTCCTCCATAGCTGAATAATTTCCTGCATGAATCATAGAGATTACAAGCTAGGCTGAATGCTACAAAATGTAGCAATGCAAGATTCCTCTATAAATAAGGTCTGCTACAGGTCTGTAGCGTTAAACTAGGATGCCTGAATTACAGAAATATTGGCTATCAAAAGTCTATATAAAAATGATGCCACAGAAAATAGGCATAGGCCTCTTCAAATTTCAAGGCAAGTTCACAATACCTGAATGATTCAGAACAAGTAAAGCCTCAGTTTTTCTAACTCTTAAGGTTCAAGAATGCATTGTCTGGATTAGTTTGAAAACAGTATATTTAAAGAGAGTCCTTTTGCTGACATTGCACTGCTCTTTGAGGATATAAGCACTGAGTTCTGCTGTTGTATAAGGGAAAGCAGCCATTCTTAACCTTACTGTTACTCTTTCTATCCTCAGAATTCTCATTTAAAATCTTGACATCCCAGCAGAAATGATGGGGGGTGTATTTCATTGTATTTGAAACTGGAAGAGAATACATTTCTAAACTTGCATTTTTAAGAGGTTTTATGTTAAAAAAGGTTTGCTGTCACAAAATTATCTTTTATCAAATCTAAATCAAGAATACAGGTACAAAACCACAACATAATTAAATAAATAAGAGAGAGAAGTCAGAATATTTATGGCCACTGGCTTTTCTCTTCTTCCCTCTTTCCAGTTCTATGCAGTAGTTTCTCCCATGGTTCCTAATAATGACCTGAGCTTATTTTATTTGTGAGGACAAAAACCTACTGATTCTTTGATAGTTGCTCCTGATTTATTTGAGGGAAAATCTAACTCCCAGGTACTCCTCTACTTCCAATTCATGATATTTCATATTGGCTTTCCATCACAGCTAGGTACAATGGTCCCATTTTTACAATTTCCTCCATGTTCCTGACATCTAAAATTTGTTGCTGTCCTTAAGAAGACTGGAAGGTTTCCCATAATATGTCCTGTCTTGTCTTCAGATTTTGTCCACCTGAAGTCCTTCACATAAAAGCCCTTGGTATTTCAAACATAAAGAAAATGTATAACCAGGAGGAGGTTTTCTAACCTGCTCCACTCTGCATGGAGCACTGAGAAACAAGATCTGAGCAACCTAGTCTAAGGTGAGGCACTCCTGCCCATGACACAGGGGCTGGAACTGGATGATCTTTAAGGTCACTTCCAACCCAAACCCAATCCACTCTATGATTCTCAGAGGCCAATTAAATTTCAAACAGACCTTGAATATAGAAGCCAATTACACAAATCTTTTAAAACAATCTTAAATACTGTAGGAAAACAGCAGATGACACTTCAGATTATGTTAGCTTATGACTCTCATCCTTGAGAGCTCTAGTATATCCTAACACTTCCCTAACAGAAGCTTTGGTGAGCATCACCACAGCAAAAATGCAGAGGTGAAAGACAGCAGGAGAACTGGTGTGCAGAAGTATATTTGGTGACAAGGGGAACTGCTGTCTTGAAGAAAATCAAGTGAGTGATCAGAAGAATGTAGGGACTTCTGAGATGTCTGTTTGACCACCAAAAAAAATTCTGTGAAGGTTCACTGAGCAGTCTCTGTTTAAAAAGTGGGTAGCATTGTATTAGATTGTGTTATCGGAAACATCTTTCTAAATTATAAAAAATAGTGCAAGATTATGGTCATGGGATTTACACCTCCTGAAAGGAGGTGGGAGAATTCTTATTGTTGCTGGTACCTTTGGTAGCATCCGCAACAACCAAAATTTAAAAGGGTACACAAACTTATTTTACATCATTGATCTGCCATGGGTATAAAATGGACCATGTAGAGAAGACACAAGCAAGTAGATATAAATGTTTTAAAGATAAAAAGAAATCTGCAAGACTTCATACTAAGAAAAATAAAATGGGCATAAGGAACATCTGTAATAGAGCAGTAGCAAATAACTCCATTTGAACAAGAACATTAACAGCATACAATGAGGCAACAAATCTGACAAATGGTTATGTGGGTGCATATCCACTCCCAGCTGGGAGATAGGAACTCTCAGGTTACAGTACTAGCTGAAAAACACACAGGTGCAGTCTGTATGAATTGGGAGAAGTTAGCAGGGGAATGCATCATCTCTGCCTCACAGAAAGATTTAGATTAACTGACCTTTCGCTTTGTCTTGCACTGCCAGGAGAGCTCTGAGATGACATAGCTGGCTACCATCCCTCCCTCCCTCCCCACAGAGCTTCCAGCACTGGGAGGAAGGAGGGTTCAGGGCACTGGGAGTACATGTCAAGAAGAGGCTGTTACTCAGAGTTACACTTGAAAGAAGGGGCATAGAGAGCCACAGAAATAGTGAGAAACTGCCACAAACCCTCAGTGCTGTCAGCACTGAAAATAGACCTTAGGGTTCTTTATTCTTGAGTGCTTGCACTGTGAAAGTCTATCTTTCAGAGAATAGGTTCTCAATGGTTTTCAAAATTCAGGTCCTTTGAATGAAAATGGACACCAGTATTTTGAGGCATTTTAAGCACCAAGTTACTTCTGCAAAAGGTTATTAAGCCTCTGTCTCCATATATACACACTTAGAAACCTTGGACTTTGGCTACAAAAATGATTACAAAAGCCTTAAGCACTTTTAAAGCCCTGACTATCAGTGACTGGAAAGTTTATGACCCCTTTTGAGCCTTGTTGCTGGAAACGTAATGAAATACTGCCTTGTTGCACAGCTGACATTTTCAGGCATGTGGATCTTGAGTTTTCCCACATCCTTGATTTCTACAAACAGAAAAATCTTGCTGAAAATCCTTACAAAATTTTCTATTAGCCCTTTTATAAGCTGCAACATTAGTTACTACTGTTGAATTTTCTTCACTTTCTTTGAGGATGGTGATGCCTTACGTTTTAGCTTTCATGTTTTTCAGATTCTCTGCTGCCTAGGTGTGTAGTTCTGAGCCTCATATTAAGTGCCAGTAAGCTCTCTTCACAGAGTAGGTAGACAAATCAAATCCCTTTCTTGCTGAAGACCAAGGAAAATGAGTACGACTTTCAGGCCCAAAAGCACAAACAACAGTGGACTGAAGAGAGAAAACAAGAAGGATGAGACTTCATAATCTGAAGTTGTAATTAGACAATTAACCCCAATGTGCAAATGGACCAAAACTTAACTCATGACCAGTTATCCATTTTGTGACCATTTTGAGTCCATCTTGGATATAGCCCTGGTAAGGCTCTTGTCCTGCCCAAGGTATTTTAATAAACACCTACTTTAATCTCTTAGCTCTGTCTAGTCTCTGTTCCAGGTCAGCCTTCCCAAGGCATCAGTGGATTATCAACCTAGAGCCTTACCCTGGACTCTATGACTGCAGTTGGATTCACAACACAAAGTTCCCCTTATTGCATTATGCTGTGCATGACTCAGAGTATTTGTTGAATTAAAGTCACAGTACTAAAAATTTAGTATGGGGAAAAGACATAATAGTGATACTACACAATGACAAAAATGAAGAACTCTTTCAGGTATATGACCATCTCCTTAAAAACTGGGAATGAGGAGGGAAAAAGATAACAAAGGAATCTACTGAAGCAGGTTGAATAGCTCAATACTTTGTGGAGGGATGTGGGTTGAAATAGTCCTCCTGCATCACAAGACATTAAACAAAAGCCATGCATGTTCTGAGTTAAATACTCTGGTAAGTACTATTTTCTAAAAATGGAGCAAGCCCAGCATGCCTGGAACAGTGGCATGAACAACATCTAAAACTCCAGCAAAAGAATGACATGGCAAAATCCAATTGTTTACTCAATTCTATTCTGCTTTGTTCTGATGTAAGCCCTGTTGAAAGTTGCCTGTAATGAAACACGAGAGAGCTACACAACAAACCTGGATATAATTCTCATGAAAGGAGTTAAGGAGAATGCTCACTTCAGTTTAGCAAAAGCAAGGCATTCACGCATCCATCCTTATCTCTCTGGTTTAACACCTGTAATATTCCCAAATAATAAACATGCATTGTGCTCATGCAATTAAAGCAATGTTATAAAGATGGCCAGAGAGTTTAGTGACCAAGCAATGTTATTTTCATTATGTATTCCATTACTGTCTATTGTTAAACAGGAAGTATCGTGCAGTCATTGAACAGGAACAGAACATTTCAGGTGCAAGGCAATATTTTTTAGAAATTACAGGATGAAACTGCAAGAGCACAGAAACACTGAATTACTTCCCTGAGATACTGACATAATCAAGGGACTAACATTCCCTGAAATTGTGTGAAGTGCAGGCAGATACCTGTGAAGTTGCAGAGAGGACTGTGTCATTCACAGATCTGAGGCTCTGGAAAATTTGTATTTAGGAAAGTCACTTTTATATGCCCAGAAAGTGGGTAGGAAAAAAGTATGGTGATTAGAGTCTGAATGCATTTATGATTCGTTGTCTTTCCACTCTCTCATTACCACTGCCCTTCAAAGGAAGGTAGAGAACTTTGAGTGACAGTTCCACATCCTCCCTTCCTCCCTTTCCAACCAGGCCATTTGAAGTCCTAATGAGTGAGGTATTTTCAGCTTGGAATGGGCCATTTGAGTTGTATTTCACTGAATGGAGTCAGGAAATTCATGAGACCTCTAAAGGGCAGCACAACCTGCATGGTCAATATGCAATTAACCAGTTAAGCAACTTATAGACCTAAATATCAACAGAAGGAGGCAGTAAAGTAAGTTGAATATCTGAACAGCAACTCTGGAAAAGCAAAAATATTTTAGAAAATGTGAGTAAGAAGTAGGTAAGAAGTTTGTATGTGCAAAATGGTTGCCAAATAACATACCAAGTTAGAAAATGCCTCAAGGATATAAGATGTAAAGGAACCCCTAAGAAAACATCATTCAAATTAGATATTACTCCATTTGGAAGCAACATACAGAGCAAATAAAATTTCAGCTGGTATAGGAATAGATGTGCTTGAAAATAATCATTTCAAGGTGCAAGTCATTCACCCCTCCAAAAAAATAAGCCATAAAAAGGAATAGACTCTCCCAAGTTGTCAGACCACCAGTCTTTTCTGAACTCTATCCTTCAAAGAGAAGTTTCCTCCTCCAAAGAGTGACACATTCTGTTGCTCTAAAATCATTTCACTGGAATAATTTATGGGAGCAAAAAAAAAAAATTACTGAAGAGACATAAAGCACAAAAGAAAATACTTGTCCCTAAAAATTCTGTGCATCTTGGAAAACTCTATCCCTTCCATTTTATAAAAAAAGACAATAGTGGATTTATGGAAAATACAATCCATTTGTCCTTCCAAATTCGACCGGTGCTTTCACATTGCTTTTCCAGATGAGAAGATTCTGAGAAAAGATAGTTCTGAAAAAATAAATATAAAAAAATTGCTGGAATCTGGTGCTTCGCTTGGGGCTTTTGCCCACGCCTCCTGGCTAGCGCTAGCACCGGTGTCACAGGCAGGTACAGTTCTGTTTTTGGAATACAGTTCCAATCCTGTGGGTCCTTGTCTCAGCAGCAGCATGAACAACGTGAGAAATAAAGGAATGGAACTCCAGTAGCAAACTTCAACTGGGTTTTATTGAATCTACATAACTTCTCTTCACTCAGGAGTCAGCCCACCGAAGCCCTCCGAAACTCGCTGGTTCTCCCCTTAAACCTGGGGGCGAGGGAGTGGGGAGGTTACAGCTTGGAACCAATCCGGAATGGGAAGGGAGTGACCCTGAACCCAACTGACAACCCATCAAACAAATCAAGGAACAGAGGGGGAAGGGGAACCAGGACCCTGCCAAAAATATATTTGTAAAACAATACAAAACAAACAGATGCATACAAAAAGCTGGCAAAACCCCAAAACACATCACTACAAAAAATATTGTAAGAAAATGTGAATATGCAGAGCAGCTTCATCTGTATGATGAAACACAGACCAGAGAGCTCCTACACCCCTGTAAAAGTTTGGATGATGAACAAACATCTTAGAGACATGATGGGGAACTTGTTGGTCCAGTCAGTGGGTCAGGCCTCTCACTGCCTACATGTCTTTGAATTTCTCCCAACAGGCTACATAATGGAAATGTTGAAGTTCTGGTGGCCTTTTCTGTATCCAGTCATTCATATTTATTTTATTATGGGTGAAGGAAGAAATAACAAGTTAGGGGGGCAAACTAATGGCTCAGCAGTGCAGCCTAAGATCTATATCAATGCCTCTGCTTTTAGATAATTTTGTTCTCATTTTTGAGTAATAGAGGCTCAGTCTGGAATAAAACTTCCTTTCATGTCTCTTGTTCTGATCCAGTGATTTGCCCTCAGTAGCTGTTTCGAAGTCAGGTGAGTTTCAGCAATCATACCAAACCAATTTTTCACTACAATTAGATTTGCCTTTTTTTCTACCAGACTGACCAGAACATCTGTTATCATGCACAACTTTTATCCTGCATCTGGTGTTCCCCAGCACAGTACTGCTGTATTTTCACTGAGGCAAAGAGAATGTCCAAATAGTATTATTTTGGAGTTTCAAGACACAAATTTCTACTAAAAGCACTTATTGCAAAGCCAGTCACACAAAGAAGGTATTTACAGGTTTCAGAGGTCTATGAGGCAGTCCAAGATTTGAATCCAATTTAGTGAATTCATGTTGTGATGGTTTTTTTGAGTTTCCCAGTTTCTGTAAGCATCTGTTCTTTGTTTTACAATGGTTTGTCCCATGTACCCCATGTTAAACCATTCTTTAGGTTTCTCTCAAGTGGTTGTCTGGTGTCAATCACAATTATGGGTCCTGTCCATCACCTTACAGCCTCGCCCTGATGTCTAGAAAGGTCTAGTGAGGATGTTGAGTAATTGGCAGAGTCTCCGGTTCTCCCCCCACTTAATGAATTGATTGCTTCTATTGATTGTCCTTTGTGTTCTGGGTCACTCCCTTCCCCTTCTGGATTGGTTCCAAGCTGTCCCCTTCCCATTTCCCCACCCCCATACTTAAGGTGCTGTACAGAGAGAAGAAGCCGCTTTTGTGGGCTCTCTCTCTGGGTGTGTACAAGCCCCACAAGGGCTTAATAAACTCCAGTTGAATTTCTCACAAGAGTCCTCCCTTCTTCCTCGCCACTGTTCTTGCTTCTGCCAAAGGCAAGAACCCACAAGTTTGGGAACGTATCACAGAATACGGAACCGCACCGATACTGCAGTGCCGGTGCTCAAGCTGGCCAGAAACAGGACGCGAGTTCCCTGAGAGCAGCACCGCACCACGTCAAATTCAATTTAGTTTCTCATCATATATAAGATGGCCATTTGCAAAATCCAGTTCTAGCTTAGATCTTACTTTGCGTGGAGTTCTTAGATTTTTGTTTTCATACTTTTAGATGAATCTACACATGGACCTTAAGCATTACTAGAAAAAAAGTTACTGACTCTCAATATTGCACAAACCCTTTTGAAACCTTACATTATCAGAACAAACATAAGCAGTTGTTACTATCTTTCCGAGAGGAAAAAATCTCTTGGATATTTTGTGATAGATTAACATTATGTTTACTTATGCTAATGTGGCCTTCTTTCAAGAATGTTAGCTTGCTGTTTTAAAAATGTTTACATATTTTATTAGCTCTCTTTGAAAAATGATTATCATGACTGGCAGGTAACTCCCACAATAATGTTACAATAGAAGATAACATTTGTGAAACAAAGATTTAAGTCCTTAAGTGCTTTCAGAGATTACTCTAATTACTACTCTACTCTAAAAATTACTTTAATTTGATTTTTTTCTCATAGTTTGAGATAACTTCCACCTTTAACTGTAGTCTAGCAAAGCTGTGTGACTTTAACAACTCACTTCTACCAGCAAATAATCTGCAACAAGAATTTAAATCTACATTTTTTAATAAAATCATTCTTCTATGTGTTTACTCCTGTTGTAAATAGAGGTTCTCCAGAGTTTATTCTGCAAAGCTGTCCATAAATTTTACCACAAGAATGACCACAGCTTTCAGATATGCAAAATTCATAGATTTTTCAGGGAGTCTCAGAAGTTCAGGCTTTCCTCAAGGAAACTCCTTGCCCTCTTCCTGTCAAAAATCCTTCCATTTTTCTGGCAGAGATGTGCCAGTAAAGACTTCCCTTCCTGCTTAGAACAGGCAGGAGAAGGTAAAATCCTGTATGAGTCAAGATTCTCCTGTCTGAGGAATATCCAAAGTATAGATAAATAGTAGTCCCAGCTCCACAGATTATCAATAGATATGTCCCATCTATGCAAAATCATCCGGAAAAAGATAGAAAACCCCTGCCAAAGCACTCTTAAATGAGTTACATGCTGTGTTACTCTAAACAAGTACAAGCTAGCCAAAAGCATCACAAAATAAAATCCTGCCCCAGCATGCCCATAAAGCTTGTAAAAAGCAGGATTGTTCTTCCATTTACAGTAAAACACTTCTTAAACTAAACTTGGGAATCAAAAAATATATTTGGAACTCAAATGTGAAATTTCTATAAGATGGAATGTGCAAGGTTCAGTTATATCCTTTCATGATAAAATGCTGCCAGGCTCTCAGTTTTATGGTAGCATCACCAAGTAACAATGCTAGCAGGTGGTTTTGGAGGTCAGGACAACTGATAAAAAGTACCTTTCAGGTCTTGTTCTTACATGTCTGAAACAAATGGCTTGTCCTGACCAATATTCTGCTACTTCAAGGAAGCCAAAGGCTCTTTGGGATTTAGTTTTCCTTTACTGAACCTCACATATTGTGGTGAGCACACACCTCAGAATTTTGGGTGAGCAACTACTAAGACAGAGCACTGGAGAGCTAGAAATGCTGAAGGGTTCCAGCCACAAGGGCAATTCATGAAATGTGTAGTGTGACCACACGTATTAGTGAAACCAAAGGTTCCCCAAGACCACTGTTGTCGGACCACATAGTAGGCACAATTTTGGTAAATGACTTCTCACTGTAAAGCATCAAGCCCAATGTTCACTTCCCCAAATATCTGACATGACTGAAATAGAAAAGATATAAAACAAACGTCTGTAACAGAGCTTATGTACTACCCTATCAGACCTACCACAGGAAATCTTTTCATCAATTTGCATTTTGGTTACATTGCTCTTGACCAGTATCTCTTCTAACACTGTGCTTATGCAGCTGAGTGTTCGAGAAAGGATCCAAAGGATTGGATCAGTCAGAGAGGCTTCAAAAATGAGTTACTAAACATGACTCATTTTATTTTTAATAACCAATTGTTGCTTCTTCCTATTTACAATTTTTAAAAACTACTTGAAGGCATAAATTCTGGTTTTATATATTTTCCTGCATCTCACGAGCACAAGTAACTCTACTCCCTTTCTTCTTCCAACTCCAGATCGTCATGTAAATATTAAAATATACTCTGAAACATATATTTCTTTAATTTAATTTTCTTAGGAAATTTATCAAAGCTGTGGTCAGATGTTTGCTATATTATATTCCTTCTTAGGATTAATATGTGGTCACTCTGATGTTATTGAGCAACCTGAAAATTTGGGTTACAACAGAATATGAACACTGTTACTCCAGTGAATGAAACTGATGGTAGAAAGCCATGTCATCAGATCTCCATTTTTATAGCTGAACTTCACAGTAATACTGCACTAGGTATTACTGCTGCTAATTCAGAAGCTTTTTGGTGCTTCCTCCTCTATATTTTTGTTCAGGTAAACAATTATCCAACACCAAAAATACAGCTTTCTTTGTTTGAAAAAAAAGTTTCTCTGAATTTCCTTTATCTTCCTGGAAGCTGGTATTGACACATTTTATGTGTTAGTGCAATGAAACCTTATTAACTATTAACACTGGTTTACTAGTCTTCATTCAGATGAGTAAAAATCAGCATTTACATTGCTTTAGCATCATCTTCTGCAACTAAATGTTTTCACACTAAAACTTGAAAGTTTTTCACAGAAAAAAAATTAACAAAAGAAGTAACAAAATAAACTATTTTCAGGTAAGACTTAAGCACAAAAAATATAGTCACAGCCATGCTGCTCTAAGAAGAGCAGAAGGGAAAAGCCGAGGGGCTAAGCAATTGGTATGGATTAGGGGTTCCCAGAAAATTGAAGTTTCAAAATCACAGCTAAGTGGGCCTTTTCGCCTCTCAAGTTTTAGGATTCAAAATGTTCAGAGTTTGCTGAAACCTTCTAAGCTGACTGAGGGCCCTCTGTAGGTGAAAAACTTTCCCTCCAAATGCCACTCTGCCCTTAGGAATAACAGGATGAGTGATGGAGTTTGCTTTTATCTCATCTCGGCTATAAACCTGTGGTAACCCCTGGATTTCAGTTCCAAATGACTTTTCACTCATAGTACTGTACTCTCAAGAATTCTTGGTTATGGCACTTAAAGCAGTGCTTACTCTGTATTTTTCCAGTGCTTTCTCTTTTCTTCACTTACAAGAGATGACACGGACAAAACTGGCAGAAAAACACATTTCTGCTTCCTGGCTCACAGCAGAAGTAATTCCACATAAGCAACTGCACACTGAGTGATGGGGATAGGGATTTGCCAATAGAAGGTGAAGAGAGCTGGGGGCACTGATTTTGCATGACATATTCAGACAGGGCAAGGGCTGAGAGTTGAATGAGTTATTTTCATGCTAGGAGATCAACAATTTCCAACAGTGTACTTGATCCTTAGGGGAGATGACAATTTTGAAAGGATCAGCAATATATCTGTTAAGTTACAAGAAAAGGTGAAAAGATCTGTAATGCAGAAAAATCAAAACTTTTGTGCTTTATATTGACAGTGTCCTGACTAGAATATTTTTTTTTTCTGGAAAAAAAATAGATTTTCCCAGAAATGCAATATAAGGCATTGGATTTTCTCCTCTCAAAGAGGAAAGTAAAATTTGAATGTTTAGGTCTGTCATGCTCTGGATGACTATAGAGCAGCATAAAAATTATTTGATAAACAAACAAAAAGTCCTCTCCATAGATTAGGATATAGAATATAGGGAATGGAGTTCCTGCATCTCACAGTTCTTAATTCCATAAGATTGACAAGATAAATCTCCCAAGGTCTCTTTTATTCTGTTGTCTTCATCTTCTTAACAGGAATTGACTAAGAAGGAGAGGAAATTTGGACATTCATTTCATCAGTGATTCAGAGAATCAGTAATGAAAGTAAATGTCTGATGCCAACAGAAAATGTTGCAACAAATACAGAAACACGTATATTAAATATATGCATGTGGTGTCACAAAGACTTTTCTCTGATAAACTTGCATTTTCCCAATTAAGAACAAAATTTAATTTCGTGCACAAAGTCTGTGTGTGGCTCTTTTTTCTCTTCTGGCTTTGACATCATCCTGCAGCTCTAGTTATTACTGTGTAATTGTCTTGAAATGTAGTTATTGTTAGGAATCGTTGCAGATGTTCCCTGTGTAATTCAAACTAAATGAATATAGAATTAAATTACCAGTGCAAAGCTTTAGCAGGGCAAGTTGCAGCAAAAATGGTAAATTATTCGCTCTCTTCAGAGGAAACTATCCAAAAGTGTAATGGGAAGTTAAGCAAGCACTATTTCTTGCTCAGGAATCCAGAAAGATTCAAAACAGGATGTCAGAGTTAGTGGTGGATAGCTTAATTTATTGTCCTCACTGAAGACATGTGATATTGAAGTACCATTACTCTGTGACTTTGATTAGGGAGAAGTCAATAAAAATGCACCAGCAGCTGTCTTAAATTTTACTGGGACCTGGATTACTACCATGGACCAGAGGTTGTGGTTATTTTATATTAAATGACACCTAGGACTTTCAGTTCTCTTTGGGAAAGCTTAAATTATGCTAAAGCCTGTGAATACTTCCCCAGCCATCAGACCACAAAGGGGTAACAAGTATCAAACGCCTCATTTTGAAGAAAGGGTGTGAGTCCCCAGACCTATAAATCAGACCAGACACACTCTCTACAATGGAAGAGGTACATATTAATAAGCAAGTTAAGTACAATGATGTGAGAAAAATCAGCATTTCAAGATACGTTTCTAAACTGTGTTCCTGTAGCTCCCTTAGCTCTCAATCATGAGTGATACTTCCATTCTGTAACTATTCAAAGGCCAATACAGAAATTAAAAGAGAATTTTATGGCCTTAAAGGAGGTATAAACTTAAATCTGAGGGTTCTGTAGACAAAGTTGATCTGCCAACAGCTTTCAGACAACTGTATGTGCATTACAGTACTCAGAGAGAATCAGTGATGATTCCACAGCTGTGTGGAATGAGCAGACCATGAACGACCTAGCATCACTTTATTTCTCTTTACAAAACAGACATAGGCAATTCAATTCTTAATTTTCTGAAAATGAAGTGTCATTAACATTTTGGACAGCTCTGGACACTGACTGGGGCCAAATAGCCTGTGTGTGGGATGTTCAATGAATACACCGGATGAGAAATGTGAGGTTATATGTATCTGAATCAACTTTGTGTTGTTTCAAACAAGCTGGGGTTTTTTCTTGTTTTGTTTTTTCCCCGACTCTGCTTTGAACATTTGAACCATGCTAGAATTGACACTTGCAAATAGGTCTTTATTCTGTGAACATAGCTAATAAAAACCATAAAATCTGGATTTTTTTTCCGGTGTACTCTTTTTATTCCCCTAGAAGTCAGTGATGGCTGTAACAGCTTTCCAGATTTCCTCCAAAGTCAGTGAAAAAACTCTCATCAACTTTAAAGTATGGAGGTTTTCCTTCTTAGTGGAAGTGGATGCTACTGGGGTTTTTCTTTGTTGTTTTTCTTTTTAATATGCATCATTCTGCAAAATCTGGATTCTACACTAATTGTTAACTCTTTTTAGTAAAAACATTAGGAGTTTTGTATCTGAACTTGGATTTACAGCCAAAGCAGAAACAAAAGTGCTTCCATTCCCAAAACAAATTCAATGGACATTATAGGAGATACCTTACAAGTACATTCACTGAATTATCAACTTGCACAGGCTGACTATTTGCATAAAAAAGAAGCAAAATAGCCACAATGTTTGGCTTGATTTAGGTCATTAATTCCACCATAAATCCTTTGGATCAGTCAGTAGGGACAGTATGTTCACAACATGAGCTTGGATGAGCCACTTTGCCTCTCAAGTTCTTCCCCTTGAGCCACAGGAGATATTACAGAGCACTGACTTCCAAAGCTGCTCTTTAGCACCTAACCTGTTTGTTAAGATCGCAGCCTTGTACTTCCTTCGCTTTTATGCAATGTAGAAAAATGTCTTCCGAAAACACCAACATGCTATGGCTCAAAACCTTAAGGTATATATTAAACCTAAATGCTGGGTTTCTCCAAAATCAATTTATTTAACTAAATTTATAGGTTATAAATAAAAATGTAACAATAAATAGGATAATACCTATTACAGGTCATAAGAGGTAAAAGTAAGTTTCTTTTTGTTGAATTTTACTTACGCCATTTTAATTAAATCAGCTAATAACAAAAAATACTTTTAAAGTATCATGTGTAGAAGATAATTAATGTTATTCTAGTCCATGAACCCATAAAACATTCTGCATAGATGCACTAACTTTCCTGCTCAGCATAGGCTGAGTGGGAAGTGCAGTATGGACCTCCAAAACCCTCTGGGGCCATTTTCTTGTGTAGTTTCAATCTACAGCCTGCTGTTGAAACAAATCACCTGATACCTATTCAGTTTATTAAGCTGTCTGAAAATGGATTTTGGTATTAGTATTTTGCATCTTTTACCTATCTCTTTCCAGGCTTCAGCAGAATGTTCAACTTCATTTTTCATAGAGGGTTTTCACAAACTTGCAAAAGTGTTCATGTTTTCCTGAAAAAAAAATTTTATAAAGGCTGTGCTGATATATCACTGACAAGTTTCTTTATTGTCTGTTGTCCTTTAACTTTTTTTCCATTTCTTTTTATAAACATCGTCCTCTTTGCCATTAGGATCTAAAAGATGAGCGGTAGTCTTTGACTTTTGTCATTCTCCACCACTGCATCCAAGTCTTATCAGTTCTTTCCATCAAATATTAAAGTCTTCAATCTCTTGTGTAGGTCCTAATAACCAGTAATTAACAAAATTTTAGTTGTGTCTGCCTTGATGACTTTAGCCTTCAAATATATCTTCTCTGGTAGTTTTGTTGGCTTGGATTGGTTTCTTTATTTCCAAATGCTGCCAAAGTGATCTTTCCTTTGCCTAATTCTGACCTTATCTTTTAGAGACACACTCTGAAGTTTCAAATGTTGGTCTGTTTCTGGTCATTTCTTCCTACTCTAAACCACATTTCCTGATGACCCCACCAATTAAAAATATTACTTTTAGGAAGTTCTCAGGAAATTATTTGGGGTGAGAGAAACTAATGATGAGTAAGACTTTAGTTCAAGGGAATTAAATGCATAACTGCATAGAGAACTTTCAGTAACTAGTGTTTACATTAAAGCATGTAATTTGGTATCTAGCTGAATCAGAGTCCAAATAAATGTAATTTTATCTTATCCTTGTGCAATATATCAGATTAACATTTCTAGACTGCCAAGATCATTGTTTGTGTTAAACAAATAACACTAAGCCAGACCGCTACAAATTTTTACTGTGGCACTTTGCACTTAGATATCATCTGTCAGAAGATTGCTCACAAAGCACTTTACAGACATTAACTAATTGGGCCTAATGACACTTCTCTGGAAACAATGAAGCGTAATTAATTCCCTTTTGTGAAAAGGGAATTTAAGACACAGAGAGAGCAAATGATTTTTCCAAGGTCACGAAGAATATTGCAGAAGATGTGGGAACAGAACCCAAATCATCCAACGCTCCAAGACTGTGATCTAGGCACAGGAACAGAGCTATCATCTGTGGGAGGGGGACGGCTCTTCCTTCCCTTTCTTTGTTATTACAGAAGTATGGGAAATTAATTGCTTTCATTAATTCCACACTAATGTCCTGCGAAGTAACAGCTCATTAGGAAGCAAGCTATTTGCCTCTCCAAGCTCTGCATGTAAACAGTGGTGAAGAAACTGTGTATTTTCAAGTTATCACTCTGCCCAGGACCATGTATTGTTTGTGTTATTCATTTCTATTGATAATGTCATTTACTATTTATTGTAGAGCTGTGTTTCTAATCCTGTGCATTTGTATTCCTCAGAGTTAAACCTTACAGTGACAAGAAATGGGCTGCAGAATTTGAATTTATGTGTAAGAGGTTATTTCAAGGACTTCAAACTTTTAAAACATGTAAATTCATGTCTTGGCTTTGTTATAAGTTTTGAGAATTTTGTTTTTTAGCTTAAGCTTTAAAGTCAGAGTTTTCCCAGCTTTCACTGAACAGCTAGAAGAGACAGGTAGTTCCCATCTACAAATATGCAAATAACAAGTACTGCACCACATTAAAAAAAAAAAAAAAAAANAAAAAAAAAAAAAAAAGAGGAGGAATGGAGGAATGGGAACTAAACATTCTGCTTTAGAAGTCCTCTTCCCCGTGTTCTCTGTTTAAATCTCTAATGGTCTCTAATTAGAGTTATTTCATAGGTATTATATTACAAACTTATTATAAACAAAATAAGTGTATGTGGTCAGACTTTCAGAAGTGATTAGGTATCTAACAGCTTTGGCAGCTCCTTGGGGCATCCTGATAAAGGCACCTGAATCCCACTGGACGGAGAACAGATGAGGAATGGATAGTTCCATAGAGACACGTCCTTCCATTTCACACAAACTCTCTTTGCATATCACTTCTTTAATTGTCTTGTGCCCTGTTACTTTGGTAGTCTTTTTTAACACCTTCTCAGTAATGTTGATACAATGAAGCATAAAACCAAAATAAAGGACTTTACTGAGCAGGACCTCTCTGCCTGTCGCTGTAACTGCTTTAGTCAAAGGTTAAGAAAATCGGAACTTAACCTTTGAATCTTTGCTGATGGAAATCGACTGACTGTAGGTCTTTTTACGTACTTATTAGTGTCTTTTGAACATTAACTGGCTTGCTGGATAGACTTTTCTTGCAGTTCATGCTACAAGGTAACCAGGAGGTAACACTGGAAGCTGTAGCTGGACTTGCTGAGGGATTATCTACGGCCGTCTTCTTGCTAAACAGACAAACAAGAGTCCCTTTGCCACTCTCCTGTACAACCTGACAGGAATTTGCACCTCACTTTGCATTGATAAATCACTGACTAGAATTTATAGCAGTGGACAGAGAAAACAACAACTGGGATCTACACAAACTAATACAATACTAATACAGACTCTGCAGAACATTTTTTGTTTGTTTGTTTTAAAAAGCCACCATTTTTCTTGTTGTATTAGCCATGATAGATTTAGCAAATGAATCGGGCAACAAAGATTATATGAAACAAAAGACAGTTTATGAAAGGTTTCACATCTGGACAGAATTTTTCTTCTCTATAAAATAAGAATTTATTTTATGATTTATAAATTGCAGCTCTCAAACTGTTCATTGAGAAATTGTCTACAACCTAAGTCTAGTTCTTTTAAAGACTACAAAGAAATGTTTCATTTTAAATGGATACCATTGACATTCTCCTGCACTGACTCCTCTTCTGACTATTATTTTCCATGGATGTTGTAGCTATTAGCAGTGTGGTAGTGCTTGGAACATGAGACCAAGGTACATTACATTTGCTGCTGCTGCTGTAAAGCTTTGCTGTCCTCAGTTTGAACCTAGGTGAGCAAAAATGGCTGTCAGAAAACTAGAGATACAATCTGCAGTATTCCAGATATCTAGCAAGGCTAATATTTTAGTATCTAATTCCAAGGGCGTCCAGCAACAGGCAGGACTCAGAACAACTCCCAGCTGGCAGTGCTTCTAAAAGAAACCAGACATTGTCTTAATTGGGTTCCAAATCTACAGATGTGATTGTGTACTGATGGCCATGTGGCCTCTTAAAACACAACATTTAAACACTGGGCATTTAGCATGTACCTTAAGGTTATGACATTAGCTCCTTTCTCTCTTCTTGCACCAGATTTGCCAAGTCCTGATCCAGATAACAAAGTGTTTGCCTATCTTTTCACACAGACCACATCTCACAGACATGGCTGATTACTTTGTCTAGTTGCATAGTGTTCTTAATTTCTCCCAAGGTCCAGTACATCCCATACTGACTATTTTCTCAGCTTGGACCTTAACCCCACAACTGGTCATCTCTGTCCCACAATAAGCTTAAATATACAAGGAAGCACTGCTGCAGATCCTCCCTCTTCTGCTTCTTTCTTCCCAGAGGGATCAAAACTCTCCTAGCTGAGGCCAGCAGTCCTATTCTGGTCATTGCTGAACCTACGACCTTTTTCAGGGTAAGCCATGATGCTCCACTGGTACATATATATCAGCTCCTTTACCATTCCTACCTTATGCAAAGCAGGACAGTTTGGCTATCCGGCACCTACAGAGAGGAGTGGGGGAGGTGTTTTGGTGATCACTCCGAAGAACTAGGAGCCACCTGAAGGGCCTGAGGGAAAGTTCCCTCCTGCTGTTCCCTGAGAGTAGGCATCCCTCTGCTATAGATGGAGATCCATATGTGGGAAAGAAAAACCCTTGCTCACTGAGTAGGGAACCACAGCCTCTGGTCCAGTGGTCGTATCCATCTGCCAGGTTTCTGCCCCCAGACACTTCATTGCAGGACTAAAATCCTTCATCCTTGGAAAATATTTTTTTTCCTTTATTCTCCATTATCCTTATATTAGTCCACAACATATTCTAGACAGCCTGCACAGTTTGTGTAAAATCCATAGAGACCAATGAGTTAAATATCAGCTCAAAAATGTGCAACCTGAAAGCAGAGGCTTTAAATGGAGACAGTTTGTCAGCAGTCTCTCCACTTCCTCTCCCTAATAATATTGTGCTATAGTACTCATAGTACAAACTCTTGTAATGGCATTACCAGAATTCCTGTAGAGGCATAATATATCCTAAGGTAGATGTATTGTAATGCTAAAATTTTTGATATCCATACTTTTTTCTGTCACAGTTGTCATGATGATACTATTTTTCTCCTAGCATGTGAGAGAAAAGTAGTAATTTGCTGGTTTGTGTTTGTGTTACCATATCTCAGAAGCAGATTAAATTTCACTCTAATATTATAGAATTTGAATTAATGTTTGAGCCCTTAATTTACCTTTCCCATGTGTAAAATAGGAATATTAATCCATAATGCATTTAATATCCATCTTTCAAAAATGCTGCCGTAACAATACACAACGATTTGGAAAAAGAAAACATAAGAGGCTCCAAACTGTATTTCAATTAGAGGATTATGCCAAAACACATAATACCATATCACTAACAGAGCTGCACTAAAAAAAAATTAGATTAACTGCAAAATCAGATAAAAAATTACTTCGCTGGCCCATACTGTTGTGCCTGATTTGGATGGCATTCAAAAATCATGTTTTGTAAATGACTGAATAATATTAATAATTTGTCCATACAGAACTATATTTCAATTAATATTTTACAAAACCATAGGCCACACAAAAATGAATGGCTATTAAAGGAAACATGTGAATTGAACACTTTAAATAACTGATAGTTCTGTGTGTTCATAGATACACATCACCTTGCTTCATCTTACTCAGTTATTCTGAGCCCATGTACGTCTGGTACCACCAGGCTGATATTTACCTCCCTTATTTTAGACAAATACCTTATGTTGGGCTGAGCTGCTCTTGAGACTCATAAAGAGGGGACCTGACAAACTGGCTTGCATGCTTAAAGTGGAGTGAATAAATTGAGAACAATGGTATCTAAATGCCTGTAAATGCAATACAGCTGGGGGGTTTGTCAGTGACATCTAGGGGAACCTGACCATGTCAGTGTGGTGTGACCAAACCAGGGAACTTGTGAGAAAGGAGACTGGCCTAAATTTGAGAATGATTTTTCATTATGAGGTAAAATTTCTCTAGTTCTCAAAGTGATGACTGCAGCCAGGAGTGATTTTTAGCTTTCAAACTATATCTGGCAAGATCTTTGCCAAGATCTCAGCTAATTATACAGTGAATGTTTAAAGGCAGTTTTTAATTCCATAATGGACCCACCACAAGAGATTTTTTCTATGAAAAGTGCTGAATATAGAGTGTATGCCACTTTTCCAAAGAGATGAGTGTAGAAAAGTCTGTAGGTGTCATGAAGCATTTCAGCTTTATCCAAAGTAAT
This sequence comes from Cyanoderma ruficeps, assembly GCA_008694505.1. Taxonomy (NCBI): domain Eukaryota; kingdom Metazoa; phylum Chordata; class Aves; order Passeriformes; family Timaliidae; genus Cyanoderma; species Cyanoderma ruficeps. The sequence continues at coordinate 4,907,655 of VZDJ01000346.1, forward strand.
AACTAGATGAATTTATCTGCACTAAGGTTTTTTCAGAAAAGCTAATAAATTTAGGGGGACCATGGGGCAGCAAAAGCAGTTCTCCTAGTCCTGAAAGGCCAATCTCTCTGTGAAACAGCCTGCATCAAGTGAAGGGGAATGAGAAAGCATACAGATAAGGACAGCTATTTGGCTATGTCTATATTTTTCTTTTATAGATCTTGCTCCTCTCAGAAAGCTGTATTATATTTGTACACAATGGAAAAATTGTCTTTATTTACATTGCTGCCACAGCAGATTGACAGTTATCTATTTGCCCCTTTTTATGCCATCTGAACGTAGGCATCCCTCAGCCACTTGCTGTCAATATCATCCTTTTCAGAGCTTGTGCTGGGTCATGATGATCTTTATGAACCATCCACCTTGCTGTCTGCGTTCCCTCAAACAGGCCCATAGGCAGCCCATGCTGACTTGGAAACCTGGAAGTTTTTGTAAAAGAGCTCTATACTTTAATTGCATCCATTTTAATGAAATCAATATGATTCAGTTCCTGAGCCAAGCCCTCATTTTCTCACACAATAAGGGGTGGAGAAAAATTTCTGAGTGGAAGTCATGAACCTCTCTCTTTCACTGTCAGGGTCTGAGAGATGCCCAGAAGCCTCTCTGAATCACTCTACTAATGTAAATCAGTGGGCTGTCAAGGTATTTTCAGAAGCTTGCTGTCAAGAACTATCCTGCCTGCAAGCCAGGAGAATAATTCAGGAAATGAATGCTGCATTTGTGGAGAGTAGAAAATGTTGTAGAGTCAAGATTTTGATTTCCAGCAAATCTTTAACATCCAAACACAGGAACTACCATGAGCATCCAAACTATTCACATGTATTTTCTATTTCAATACAGTTCCACCAAAAATAGTCTGGTTTCTCTTTCCAGTACTGAACCTATGACAGAAAACACTCCATTCCCTTTGACAGCTTTTGGGAACCAAGGGCACTTGTCTCACACTGAGGTGGCCATTATGAGAATACACTTTAAATAAATTAATGCCATGAGAGTTGGGAGCTTCCTTTCGGGAAACATTATTATAATGACACTATATGCACCCATACCTACAAAATATATGACATAGGCACAAAACAAGATTCTATTGAATAGACCTTCAGGTAGTCAGTGGACTACCTCCCAAATGACACATTTAGGACTCCTGGGCAATCCAGAATGCAGAATATTTACTAGATTTCCTTTCTTACCTGATAGAAATGCATATCAGAACACAAAAATATCATTTCAGTTCCTTTATTTGCCTAATGTAGTCATTTAGAAATGGTTTTATTAATCTGTAATCTTTGTAGAGGAGGTTTTGAAGCATAATTTGAAACAATAAATCAATCTAGAATTTATAACTGCATCAAAATTATAATCTTTCACTGATTATGCAGTAGCAGATTTTAAACTCAGAGACATTTCATAAATTCCTTAAAAAAGTGCACAGGATCTTGTTGTGGTGTGCATTTTAGCTTTACTAAAGTTCTGCATGGTTTTGTTCTTTGTTTTATAATGGTTTGTCCCTGTACCCCCGTGTTAAAACCCCTTTGGTTTTTCCTTAGTTACGGGTCCTGTCCATCACTTTGTAATCCTGCCCAGAAGCCTGGGAAACTTTGGTAGGGCTGTGGGGTGATTCGGCAAGTCCTCCGTTCCCCTCCTTCTTTTATGTATAGAATTGTATTGCTAATTGTCCTTTGTCCTGGGTCACTCCCCCCCTCACTGGGATTGGTTCTAGATTGTCCCCTGCTCTGTCAACACCCCCTGTACTTAAACTGAAACCCAGAGGAAAAATCTCACTTGTGTGTGGGCCCTCTGGGAGAAATAAAACCCCAGCTGAACCCCATGTGGGAGTCCTCTTTTCTTATTCCACGCCAAAGCCACTTGCCTGAGGCCAAGACCCACAAAATCAGAAATGTACTAAGCAGTACCCTTGAGTGCAGATTCCATAAACGAGCTAGCCAGTTAGCAGCTCCGAACCCCTGCAGGATCTGATCCAAGCAAAGTCCTCCTGCAACTTTCTAAGTAAAGTCTAAGGAAAGGAAGACATACTCCACATATTTCCACGTTGTCCTCTGACAAGGACTCTTCTGCACTTTTAGCCTCAGAAACAAGATATGCAATATGAATTTTCTGTTCCCGTAAGAATTAGGAAAAAATGTCCCTTGACTCACAGATTCCCTGCAGTGGTCTCCCTTGTCTGGAGCTTGGGAAAAGCAACACTATCACATGTACTGAAGTTACTGGGAATTTTCAACCTAACATCACTGTTATCTATCTCATGTCTACGGTCAGGTTCATTTCATGGCATAAGCCAGGTCTTGAAGTCTGAAAGCCTTTCAAGCCAAGAATATTCAAATGTGTTTGTATCCTTAGCACACATAGTTGTAAAATCAAGTGTTTTTGTAGAGAGATGACTCATCATACACCTGTAGGGCTAATATGTAGATCCAAATTTTGCATTTAATCTTAAGAACCTTTCTGTGGACCTATTATCATTATAGTTGTTGTCAACATCAGTAGGGGATCCCTACAGCTACATGGGACTTAATTTGCTGCTTCTGACAGAGCAGACACTATATATATATCTCTAGTATAGTCAGTGTTTTCAGGAACTACATTGATGCTACTGAGCAGGTTTTTGTTTTATTTTGCTTCACTTCATGTCTTTACCCCCTGCTGCATCCTGTAGTTTGCTTTTCTATACTTTTTCCTTCCTTTTAGTTTAATTAAGTGAATTGAAGTGAACAGACAGATTCACTTATGAATTGTCATTTATTATACCAAGCTCTCCACATCCATGGAAATTGCTTTTTGCATCTTTAATTTGCAGGCAGTATGTAATAGGAGTGTAAGCAGGGTCTGTCCCACAGGATTATTAGACAGATGAAAAATGAGGTGCAATAATAGTGGAATAAATAGAACAACACAGTGAAAGAACAGCTATTGAGAGCAGATTATTTGGGAATATTTCTATCCCTTGTGGCAAGGGACACTATTCTGAACCTTTCTGAGTTGACAGAAGTGATGGTAGGAAGGAAAGGTGTTCGTTTACATTTGACACTTGAAATTTCAGTGCACTGGGAAAATGTCTAAGATAAATAAAAGGAGCCAAAATTGTCCAAGTAGTGATTAGTTGCTTTGCCTGTTTTGGTTTTTTTTCAACAGTCAGCACGGTGCTATCAACATCCAAACAGTCTTTTATTATCAAATAGGGACATCATGCTTGATAATACATTTTAAATTGATAACACATTATGAATTAATAGATACATTATCAAGAATGGACATCCCTAAATATTATAAGATCATTGTAATGGTGGCCAAAGAAAATTATTTTAATCTTCCATATACAGATTTGAAAATGCAAAAAAAAAGTATATAATCCTTTCACTAATGTACCAAGAATTCTTAGTATGACTGTTAAAGAAAACAAGAAGATGGATGCCTGGTCAACTGACAAAGGGTCAACAAAGCTGTATATTTGTGGTGATAAGGAAGATCTGAAGTAATATCTCCACAAACAGATAATCCAGTAAGATGGAAGCTTAAAAAATCATGAGTGTTGTGTAGGTCTGTCCTTAGGAAAAGACAGTACCAGTCTGAGACCTTGCACGGTCGTCTGTCTGCTGCTGAGGTGCAGCATTCACAGGCAGTGGCTTCAGGGCCATGGATGTCTTGAAATGTCCAGTAAGTAATGACAGAGACCTGAGAGTCTCCAAAACAGGTCAAAATGTGACTGGCCTGAAAATAAAGGGGCTACATTCATCCAATGAATATTTATGAGCCCCAGACAGCTCCTTTCTCATAAATTGGTTAGGAAAGATAAACTGGAAAAAGACCCCACAAAGCAAAATTAAATGATCTCATACACGCCTCACTTACCCTCCTGATTTTAACTAAGGACAGGAATTTGTCTTGAAGAACTTAACCTCTAGATCTGAAAAGTTCAGCAATTTGAAAGACAAAACAAAAGATGGTAAGTAATGACTTTTGGTAAAATGTAAATACATTTGAATTGGAACAGCAGAGGCTCTTTGAAGAGAAACTGGGGGGGGGGGGAAAAGAAAGGTGAGAAGCTAGTAAAAACAACCTGTGAGTTAGTCTTCAGCACAGATGGCCTTAAGAATATCAACATCTTGAGTTCACGTTGTACTTTTCCAAACTGCAATATCTCAAGGTGATCTGTACAACAGCTCAAACTGTTGTGATGGCGAATTCATTTTGACTTGGGACTTAATTACAGCATTTACACATCTACATTAACTATTATTCAGTGACAAAGAAAATAAGGATCATTGAAAAACAAGCTGTAAGTTGAGGGTTTTTTTAAAAAATTCTTTTTTGTTCAAAATAGATGTCATCTTAAAGAAGTTAAGTTTTGAAAGAAAGTATACTTTTGATAGAAAAGTAGCAAAAATTTACTGTCCATGTTATTACTATATTTGATAGATTCAAGAAAAAATGCTAGGATAGGAGATGAAACAATGATTTTGGTCTTAGAAAGTACTCTGAGAAACAATCAATAGGTTGTGGACATGAACATCAATGAATCACCTTAACCTGTGATGGAAGCGTCCTTCCACATGAAACCACATTTTAACTCAAATGGCTTGAAAGGGGATTCCTTTCTGCTGGTTCCTCAGCAGAAAGAAAATGATTTTGGAAAAATAAAGCTTGCAAAAACCTGAAGGCCAAAAATATATTTTCATGACTGACACAATAAAAGCTTTATTTAGTTTCTGTTGTGTGACCTGCCCTACTCCTACAAACATCAATATAATCATATTGTGGAAGAGCCAACAAGAATTAAATGCCATCTAGTGTTGCCCTGAATTTTCTGCTTTCTGTCTTTGTGCAGAAGTTCTCACGCAGCTTCATCTAAACGTGTGTTTTTAGAATGTTTACATATTTCTCCTCTGAGAGAAGAAATGATTGATGGTGATGTCCACCATCCAGGTTGAGAGGTGGCAACCTGAAGTAGCCAATCTCTTGACCTTTGTACATATGTATATAAAATGGAGTCAGATTTTGAAATAAAGGGGTTGTTCCTTTGATCTGCCGCTGTGTGTGCCTGCTTCTCTTTCTGTCCCTGAAGTGGGACAATCTCAGCCTCACAACCACAATCTAGAGTTTTATAATTTTGATGCCATTTACCGGTATTTCAGTAAACTCTTAAAAGGCACTATGAACCTACTTACTGATGGCTGAAGTCTGTTTCTGAGACCATTATTGTCCTTTCAAAATGTTATCCTGGTTTCAAGAACCACTGAAAAGCATAACCAATCTTGTTTTTCACTTGAATCTTTTAACATTGTCTTCTCACTCTCAGCTATGACAACTTTGAGGTGTTACCTTTTATGAAATAAGAAATTTTTATCATATCTCCTCAGAACTTCTACTGACAATCTCTTCCTGTTTAGTCAGTCAATCTATTTAGTCAGTTTTGTATCTGCTTGGTTTCTAAAGCAATACACAGTGCATCCATTCCTTAAATCTTGGGAATCACGTGACTACTTGGAAACTGATGCTATCAATGCAGAGATCCTATTGTGAGACATTTATTTCTTGCAAGATTGATTACAGTAATTTTTATTAAATAGATTTCCTGAAGCTGTCTGGATGAATTTACAGTCCTGTATGCTTCCATTCTTCTTGTCCTTAAAGCAGCAACACCTTTCTAGGGATTTCTGTTTAATGAAGAGAATGCTCTGGTCATATATGAACACTTGAAAATCATACTATCTTTCCAAGGTTTCCACACTTGCTTCAATCTTTCACTTTTTTCCAGCTTCTGGTCTGGTTCCTTGCCCCCAGATCTCACTTCTGCCTTACAGCACTACATCCCTTTGTTTCACTCAAGCACAGAAGATGCTTTCTGCTAAGTCACCAGCTTCATAACACCACTCTGTATTAACATTTCGATCCTAAAGTCTCCTCTGAATATATCAGCCTTGATGCTGATACTGTTCAGGTCTAGCAAATGCTGCTGGGAGACTGCAGAGCCAGTCTGAAATGTGACCTGATACCTATTACTAGGTGTACATTAGAAAGGAGCCTGGTCCAACAGAAGCAAGTACTTCTGGCAAAAAAAAAAAAAAAAAAA